>CM031917.1:52843347-52903347 GCA_018703695.1 Prunus fruticosa
TAGTCGTATGACATGTCTCTATCACATATACATCTACTCATCTACATATATATTTCTCAGAAGTATGCAGGAAGTTGTCTGATACAGACAGACAGAGGTTACTGTGGGAACCGAATTAAATCACCCTAGGTCAAATAATTCCTTCCATTTGGGGATTATTTGACCTAATTGGGAGTTACTCAATTTAATTGGGGGTTACCCAATTAAATTGGGAGTTACCTAATTAAAATTGTGATTGATTTGATTCCTATCCCAATTAGGGATTTGATTTAAATCAAATGAATCAAATCTCACCTAATCAAGGAGGAATAATTCCTTTCCATATACGGAATTATTCCTCTAAACCCTAGCCTCCGAGACTCCTATAAATACCTAGCTACACACAAGGGTTAAAATACGTCTAAATTCCTACTAAAACTCTGGAGAAATTATCATTCCAAACCCTAGCCACCATATTCCTTCTCTCTCTCACATAAGGCTTCCTGACCACCACACACGGCTAAACAAATTATACAACCCTTATTTTATTTTTCTAAAACATAAAAACAGGCTAAACAAATTGCTTTGGTGAGGAACAACTAAACAAATCCAAGGAATTGGATTTTTTTTTCCTTCATTCAAATCCAAATGCAAGCCAAGCTTCCTAACTAGTCTTATGACATGTCTCTATCACATATACATCTACTCATGTACATATGTGTTGAATTCTTGGTTCAGACTTGAACTGAAGACCTCAAAAATGTCTGGAGCTATTTACATTTGGGGGAGGCGTTTTTGACTGGCAAACGTACAAAGTCCCACCTGGCTAATTTTTCAACTCAGCTAGCTTCGAGAAAAACAAAGATATTTTTGGTGCTGACTTAAATTAAAGGCTTAAATGCTAAAATAGTCCCTGCAATTTAGTCCCTTGCAATTTAGTCCCTGACTTAAAATAAATCTGTTAAGTTATGAGGTGTCATGTGCCGGCTCACTTTTTTACTTAGAATAATTTTTGAATAATTGTTTTTTTAATTTAATTACAATACGAAGAAGAAAAAAACCAAACTCTCTCGCTCTATCTTTCTCCTTCCCCCTGCAACCCTCCCAGCGCCTCTCACCCAGCTCACCCGGCAAGCTACTGCCGCAACAGCTCCCACTCAGCAAACCACCGCCACCCTCCCCCTCCCAATCCCCATCCCATCTCCCTCTTTTTTCTCTTATTTAATCGTATCAGACCTAAAAAATTTCCCCAACCTAAGTCCCACTACTTTTCCCTTCACTTATTGCCGAGATGTGAATTCCAATTTTTATTCATAAAAAGATTCTTGTTAGGTGGTCTGCAAGGGCGGGGGTGAGGGGCTGGTAGGTTTTATGTATTTTTGGAGTGGGTGGATTAGAGTTCGGATCAGAGGCGGATGGGCCTTGGGGTTGGGGCTTTTGGGTGTGGGTGGGGAAAGTAGCTGAGGTGGGTTGTTGCTGGGGAGAAATGGAGGAGATAACGGTGCTGTTGTTGAGATCCTTTGGGTTTTAAGTTCTTTTAGATTTTAAATTTTATTTCTTAATTATTTAGTTTTGAATTTGAATTCAAAATTTTATATATTTTTTTTATTAATATCTTAACAAAAATTTAACGGATTGGATCACATTGATTAACGGTGCTAAACACAAGGATTAAATTAGCCAAATTAAAAACACAGGGACTAAATTGGTCAATAGGATAAAACAAATTAAATTGGCCAATGGGCTAAAACACAGAGACCATTTTAGCATTTAAGCCTAAATTTTAAATATATAATGTGTTAAATTTCAGAGAGACAGCCAACCTACAAAGTCCAAAATCAGAGAAGCATTCTTTTATTAGTGAATAAATGTCTAGCAGTCTCTCTTTCTACTTGGTTTTGCTGTTGTTGGTGGGTTCAGCCAAGGCTAGTGGAAGAGGGAATAAATGTCAAATGACTCAACAGACAATTGCAGGAATAGGTGGTGTTGTTGATTTCGGCTCTCGTGTGGGCAAGGAACAGAAAATAGCCATGAAAATGGCTATCCAAGACCTTTTCCACTCAACCTGCGCTAGATTGGATTTGCACCTTAAAGATTCACAAGGCAATTCAGCTGGAGCAATAGCTGGTGGTAAAGTTACATACTTAATGTCACAAACTGATATAAACGTTAGTCGTTTAATGCTCTTGAATTTGCATGCCAATATCATCAAAATTTGGTTAGTTGGGTCTAAATATGGACATGTATGTTTGTTTTGCAGCAATCAATCTGCTCAATAGCAAACAAGTTGTAGCGATAATTGGAACACTGACCATGCCGGAAGCAGCTCTAGTTTCTGAGATGGATCATAATACCACCAGAATGTTTCCCCCCGTCATATCACTTCCTTCCACTACCATAAGCCCACCAACTGAGTCTCTTCAATGGCCAAATTTCTTCCAATTAGCTAACGATATCCTCTTCCATAAGCAATGCGTTGCAGCCTTAGTTGGTCATTTCCAATGGCGAAAGGTGACTGCAATTTACGAGCACAAAAATGAACTTTCCTCCGCTTCTGCAATCATGATTAGTATCCTCTCTGATTCACTTAGATTAGTCAACTCAGAGATTGAGCACTACAGAGCTTTCCCATCCCTTTCTTCTCTCTCTGACCCGGATGGCTTCGTTGACAAGGAACTTAAGAAGTTGAGAAGCAAGAGCAACCGGGTTTTTATAGTCATGCAGTTTTCTTTACAGTCAGCTGTTCTTCTCTTTGAAAAGGCAAAGCAATTGGGCATGATGGACAAAGGCCATGTATGGATTGTAACAGATGAGATTGCAAGCCTTCTTGATTCTGTTGATTCTTCTATCAAATACAACATGCAGGGTGTTGTTGGTATTAAAACCAACTTCATAGAAACTACAAAGACTTTCAGACGGTTCAAAACCAGATTTCGCAGAATATACGGACTACAATACCTTGAAGAAGAAGAAAATTCTAGTCCTAGTATCTTTGCTCTTCGAGCTTATGACACAATTTGGGCTATCGCTGGAGCCATGAAAAATGTTACCACAAAAGAATTGTCTCAAAAAATTGTGTCCACTTCTTTCCAAGGTCTAAGTGGCATGATAGAATTCAAAAATGGCATGCTATCACAACCACCAACCTTTCAAATCATTAATGTTGTTGGCAAAAGCTACAGAGAGATAGCATTCTGGTCACCAAGATTTGGTTTCTCAGAGAACTTGATCAAGCACAGTGACATGAACGAGAGGATTGAGAATGGTTCTATTCAAGTTTTGGGTCCAATCTATTGGCCTGGTGGCTTGCTAGCAACCCCAAAGGGGTGGATACCAGTTGAAGGGGAAAGACCCTTAAAGATTGGGATCCCTGCAAGGGGTACCTTCAATCAATTTGTGAAAGTAAGCTATGATCAGGAGAGGAATGAGACACAAATATCTGGATTTTCAATTGATGTTTTTGAAGCAGCAGTCAAACATCTCCCTTATCAATTGCCTTATGTGTTTGTTCCCTTCAATGGCTCATATGATGAATTGGTGCAACAGGTTTACTACAAGGTAGAAATTCTTCTTCTTTTGAACTGTAATTGACCTTATTATAGCATGACAATTTGATTCTTTGTACAATAGGGCTTGGACGCAGCTGTTGGTGATATAGAAGTCGTAGCGGATCGGTATCATTTTGTTGAATTCTCACATCCATATGTGAGCTCTGGACTTGTGATGGTAGTCACTGTAAAGCCAGATAAGCTGAAGGAAAAATGGATGTTCATGAAGACCTTCACCAAAAGCATGTGGTTCCTCATGATTGTGGCACACCTTTCTGTATGCTTTGTCGTCTGGTTAATTGAAAATGAACATGGAGAGAACCTTGAACTAAAGGGCATTGGGGCCATCCTTTGGTTCTCTGTCACTGTCCTGTTCTTTGCACAGAGTAAGTACTGAATCCCAACAGCTTACGCTGTTAGAAAATGGACGGACAATTTATATCAAGCTAACATCCTAGATGTCGATCTAAAATATGCAGGAGAACGAGTTCAGAGCAATTGGGCTCGGTTGGTGCTGGCTCCCTGGTTAGTGGTGATTCTAGTTGTGACAGCTACTTTCACTGCAAGCCTCACTGACAGGACCCGCCCCCTAAATTTCTCGAAACCCGAGACGAATCCTGTGGAATTCCCGACATCACCCGATGTGAGGCCCACTCACTGAAACTATATCCTCTTTTCCCAAAAGGAATTAAGGACACGAGATTTCCTACCGAAATTTCGCAGAGTCTCCCCTGTAAATTGAACATTTCCCAAATTTCAACCTGCATAAAATTCACATTTTAATATCCCAACAGGCAGCATGCACAAGTTATCAACATGCAAACACATAATAGGCCCCCGCTTCAGAATAATTCGAAACAGAACCAACAATATTCTCGAGTCAATTACTACATAAACCATGTACTTAAAGTCTTCAAACAACTTTACAAACACCACATAAATCATTAAAGTGGATTCAAATCCAACAATCACATCGAACCACATCAGGAATCCAATCACATACGCAGAATTCAACAAACCTTTTAAACACATTAATACTTCGCGGCTGCACCTGGTGAGACCTCAAGCTGCCTACGTACCCTTGGACAAGGGATCAAGCCACACGTAGTTCTCATCTCAACGGTCACAACTCCGATAACAATCAATTATTTACAACAGAACCATCTATACATTTCAGATCTGACACAATTCCGAAATCCAACAAAAACACAATGAACACATTCTCAATTTCGTAACCATACCCTATCCACGGCGTATGTACATTAAACACATCATCAATTTCTTCCATTTATATCCATTCAATCCTGCAACCATACCCTATTCAAGGCGTATGTTGCCGTACACACTGCCCAAATCCAGGGCTTATACGTTCATACATGTACAGGCTCACAAAGCTCAAACCAGAATAATAAAAAACACATATACATATATGTAATATGTATAACAAGAAAAGAATAATTATATATTTATATATATATATATACATAATACATCCACATACACCCACCTCTCACCATCATCATGTACCAGGGGGAAACAATCCAACAGGGGATTGTTGACTAGCTCACAATTATCAGCCCTCAAACGGACTATGTGGCTAGGGACGAGCCGTCCAACTGGGGGACTGAAACTCAACCAGCCCGTACGGACGAAGAATCAAGACCTCTGACGTCTGAAAACGGCCCTACGCGCGCAGACTACCCAATTAAGGGTCTACAACGACAACCCGTTAAGGTATGCCCCGGGTTCCGTCATATCCAGACCATATCCATAATTTTCATGTATCAGGATCCAAGGGGAGGTACATGTGATGTTGCACATCATGTCCTGGGGGAAACAATCCAACAGGGGATTGTTGATTAGCTCACAATTATCATCCCTCAAACGGACTATGTGGCTAGGGACAAGCCGTCCAATGGGGGACTAACTCTCAGCCAGCAGCACGTACGGACGAAGAATCAAGACCCGTACGCCTGTAACAGTCCTAGCGCGCAGACTACCCAATTAAGGGTCTAGCGCGACACCCCGTTAAGGCATGCCCCGGGTTCCTTCATATCCAGACCATTTCCACAATTTCCATATATCCATTTCCATGTATCCCATGTCCATATCCACTGTTTCCAAATATCATCATCCAAGGGGGAGGTACGTATGATGGTGGAGTTCGTAATCCTTATATAAATATTATATAAATAATATTCCCATCCTTAGTTCAATTTTCCCAAAACAAAATACATATTCATAGTAGACAAATAACTCTCAAACATAAAACCCATAACCGGGGAAGTACCTAAGATAGTGTTTCTCAAATATTATATATATAAACTCCAAGACCCTCGAACATATCAAATCCACAAATATATCACAAATACTTTACAAAATAATAATCTCGACTATTAAATATAAAGTGCATTACAATAAACCATTTAATTTATATGCATAACATTTCCATCTTAAAACCATGTCATTTATTTGAAAGCAATACCCATTCTTTTCCTAATAGTCATAACCGAAGTCCCAAGACTCACTTTCACAACTCTACGAATCGAGTATCCCATAATTATTCATTTCATAATTTCAATTATCAAATATTATCCAAGAATCTCCATAGGATATTATAAACAAGCTCATACTCCCAATATAATCCAAATAACTCAAATAACAATTAACACTCGTTTACAAGGTCATCTTAATACTTTTCGAAGTATGAAACTACCTCGGAAGACTCACGGTCAATCGAGAGTCAAACTTTCTAAATTTGGTCAACCGGGCCCACGGGCCCCACGACCTCCATTTTACGATCCGAACATCCCTAAGGGTTCCACAAGGTTTAGTAAACCTATCCTTCAAGTTTGGTCCGAATTGGACGGTCGGATCACTCACGTTCGCACGATTTTGGACGGTTATCGTAAAAATACAAACTTTAACTTATTGAATCGGAACATCCGGGGCTCCGATTCACGATCCGTGAAATCCTACACAATACTAGGAATTCCTAGATTAATATATATTAAATTGGGAGCGATTCAACGGTTCTAACATATCGAACCCGGAAATCACACAATATGTAAAATCCGTTCGGGTTCAAACGTTATCCGAATTGAGTTTTGTAAATTCCTACGCGCTCGTGACAACACAAGGATCATTTTAGAATAAAATGTGATCTCTGCCGGACCGCCCACGCGCTGCAACGCGTGGGTGGCTTGATCAATATTCCTGACCGGAAAAACTTAGAATCTTGGCTCCAAACTCCTACCTTAGGTAATACCCCTAATTTGGAGTCACTTTTGTTCTTGGACAATGGCCAAAAAGTGGCCGGAAGTGGCCGGAAATGCCAACTGAAAATTGGCTGAAGCTAAACTTCGAAATTTAACTTGTAAATTCTCAAAATTTCAGGAAACCTAACCAACAGGCAGCTAGAGCATGAAAAATAGACGAATTTTCATACCTCACTTGTCAAAATCGGTTGAGAAACGAAGGAGAACGAAGGTGTTGAAGTTTCTGAAATTTTTGAAATTTTTCCAGCAGCTTTGCTGCGTTTTCCGTCTGAGCGGCGGCTTCCGGCGGAAGATGGCATGGGGTTCGAAGGCGAGGTCGGCCCGGTCAGTTTGCCACCGGTCTCGTGCGCTGCCGTGGGCTGTGGCGGGAGTTGGAGAGAGAGGAAGGGGAGTTGGTCTGTCGGAGAGGGAGAGTGGACGCATGGGAGAGAGAGAGAGAAGAAGGAAGAAGAAGAAAAGGAGAAAAATATAAAAACTCCGGGTACTGTAGTACGTACTATTGCTACAGTACAATTTTTTTAAAAAATTCCATTTATGTCCCTTTTGTTTTCAGACTTTTCCTCCTTCGTTACAAATCGGAATTGGGCATGACGCATGTCTACGAACTCGTATCGACGAGCTCTACGCAACAGTACAACCGAAAGTCCCAAATTCCTTCCCGAACTTAAAATGACCTTTTTGTCCCTTTTTTTATTAAATAATATTTTAAAATTTTCCAAAAACCTTAATTAATTCAAATCATTTTATTTTATTATTTACTCCAATTTATTTCCTCTTTATTTAATTATTTTACTTCTTTTTAGGACCGGGATGTTACACTCACCTCCATGATGACCGTTTTTCAGTTCAGCCGTCTGTGCTTGATGTTGAAACACTTAAGAGAACAAATGCAACTGTTGGGTGTAATGGTAATTCTTTTATTGTTAGATACTTGATTAATGTTTTAGAATTCAGACCAGAAAATATCAAAAGTATTGCCTCAATAAGTGACTACCCAAATGCCTTTGAGAGGAAAGATATTGCTGCAGCTTTCTTTGTTGCTCCCCATGCTAAAGTCTTCCTTGCAAAGTACTGCAAGGGATATATATCAAATCAGGACCAGTTTACAAGCCTAGCGGCTTTGCATTTGTGAGTATCTCTCCTTCCTTATGTTTAATTTGTTAACCAATCTTTAATAAATAAAATTATTGTAAGGTTGATCCACATGCAAAATGGACTTGCACATGAGTTCGATCTACGTGAGATATGCAATCCATAATGCGATCAATAAATACGATACACGCGTAGAATGAGAATCATTTATGTAAACATGTCATATTTTACAAAACATTACTCATTTTCAATCACCTCTAAACTTATCTAATTCCTGCATTTTTCATTAAATGTTTCAGGTTTTTCCAAAGGGTTCTCCTTTGGCTTTTGACATATCAGAGGCAATCGTAGAGACCAATGAGAGAGGACAAGTGGAACAACTAGAAAAACAAATGCTCTCCTCTTATAACTGCTCCTCTTCAATCAAGTTGGAGAATGAAGATTCCATAGGTCCTGGGCATTTCTCTGGCCTCTTCTTAATTTCGGGTTTCGTTTGTGCATCTGCATTTTTCGTCACAGTTGTGCGTATAGCTGGTAGGCATATGCAGAACTTGAGCTGCATACGAGCAAGGTGGATCAACACAAGAATTTGGAGATGGGCTTCTATATCCTTAGCCATGAGCTGCAGAAAATCTAAAAGCCAGTGCTCCACAATAAGCTCGATGGTGAAGCCAAACAGCCAAGGAGAAAAGCTTGATGAGCTAGAACACAATTCAATGAGTACCGGAATGGTAATTATTACTCAACACTGAAATTAGTTTAACAATTTGAATGTTGCAAAATCAAATTCTTCCATGAAGAATTGTAAAAACAAAGAACTTAACTTGTATATACTAGAAGATTCAATGAAGGTTGTGTAGAGTTTACATTTCTGATGCAATTCAAATTTTCTCAGCAATTACTATTGTGTCCTATATTGAACCACTTTGGAGTTTCTTTATACGATGAAAATTTTCATTTTTTTTATAAAAAAATTCGAACTTGTTACCTCTTGCAATATTAAGATTGAGAAAATTGCAAAGAAAATAATTTGGATTTTCTAAGGTTTTCTTAGGGCTGTTGGCTCTTTTTGCAACAATAATCAAAGAATTTTCAAAGTGATCAAAGGGCAATGTAATGGCTAAAACTGGCAAAGTTGGTGCATGCACTATTTTTTATGAGTGATAAACTATAGACCACCTTTCAAGGAACTTTTCCCTTTTAATTACCCAATGGATGGGCATACGAAGTGAGAATTCCTTGCACTTTGAGGAGGAAGTAAAAAAAAAAAACAATTGAGTGGCTGGCTCTAACAATTAGAAGAATCATGATTAAATGCACAAAATGGTAATGATTTTTTTAATTTCTAAACAGTCCAATCATAATCCAACGGTCATTATCAAACCAATCAGACTCCCCCCACACGATCCCCTCGTGACGCACACGTTTCAGCGCCTTGACCCGGGAACCACGAAAAGTTGATCAAACCACGGGTCACCTAAATCCAAATCCCAAAACGTAGACCGGCACAAACTAACACGACACGGTCCCAGCAAGTCCAGGCTCAAAACGTAAGTCTCACTCACCGGATCGAAACCCGTACAGTACAGCCAATTCAGATTCACAACCCTCTTTGCTTGTTAAATTTGCAATGTATAGATCTCCGCCGACACAGCCATCCACCAATACAGTGTCCTTTTTTGTCTCTCTCTCTCTCTCTCCTCTTTCTTTCTCTCTCTAAAAAGTCGAGAAATGAAAAATAATTAAATAAAATAATTGCCTCCAAGATTCCAGTTCATGCGAGGAAAACGATGGCGTCGATTGCACTCCATTCCCTAGAAAGCCAAAAAAGCAAAACAGATTAACATTTTTAATTAAATTTTTTATTTTCCATTTTATATTATCCAGCCAAGCATATAAATAAAGAATTTATTTACATATACTACGCATATGCTAGTGCATACTTCCGAGTATCCTTTTGCTTGCGCTCTTACTCTGTCATTTTCGCAAACACTTGGCTCGCCAGATCTCTCCTCGAATTCTTGCAGCCGAAGCTTCTTCATTTCGTCTCTGAAATGCTTCACGGATTGAGGTTTTGATCTGGCTTTGTGGCTCCTCGGGGTTGATTTGATCGGGTTTGTTGTTGGAGAAATGGACGGCGGCGATGGGACGATGAGGCTCGGCGCTCTCAACTTGAAGCCGGATCGGGTCGGCGGCTTCGATTCGGGTCCCGACGTGTCGGTTTCGTCGCCGGTGACGAGGCAGAAGGCGGCGGCGGCGAAGCAGTTCATTGAGAATCACTACAAGAACTATCTACAAGGACTACAGGATCGCAAAGAGAGGTAGTTTCTGATTCGTTTCCAGGTTTTCGATTGATTTTGGCTCAAATTGTGATCTAATTTTGATAGTGCCAGCTTGTTTAGCACTTTAGCTGCGTGTGTTTACCATTTGTGTCACTTTGAAGGTTCCAGGTTCGTCTTAATTTGGTGCATAGAGTTCTGCTACTATATACGCATTGTGTTGTGTTATATGTGCTGCAGTTGTGTCCATGCTCAATTTTAAATTCCTTCAATTTTTTCCTTTTAATCATAGTTTCCCTTTTTCTTTGCTATTTACGGTTTCTGTTTGGTAATTAGGAAACTTCAGCAGTGAACTTTAATTTCCATTGTTCTCATTTATGGTTCGGTTCCGGTAAATAGCTAAGTGCAATAATATATTGAGCAATGTTGCTGTGAATGCTGTGAGAAAGACTATTTAGCTTGGGCAGACCTTTCTTGTAATTTGGACAACAAGAATAATTTTGTAACTCAACTCAATTACATATTTCTCTGTTTTAGACGCCGAGCACTTCAAAGGAAAGTACAAGAAGATCAGATACCAACTGAGGAACAAGAAGAGATGATGAGGATATTGGAACGCAGAGAAACAGAATACATGAGGCTGCAAAGACGTAAAATCGGAATTGATGATTTTGAGCAATTAACTGTCATTGGTAAAGGGGCATTTGGTGAGGTATGTAAAAACATCGAGTTACTTCACTTCATAGAGCTTTTTGGTTTTCCCTTATAAACACACGTACATGGTATTTTTCTGTCCAGTTTTCATTACAAAAAGTTTTATATTCAGTTCAGATAGCTCTTGTATTTGCTTTATGTACCATGTGAAGCCCCTTGACGTAGCTTTGATAGTATTATGTATATTATAGAATTATGGTTTTAGTTCTGTTGATCATATAGATAAATGGGATATACGTTGTAACATATAAAATATGACACTCATCTCTTAAGTGTTTAACAAACGCAGGTAAGGTTATGTCGTGCTAAAGGTACAGGAGAGATTTATGCCATGAAGAAATTGAAGAAATCTGAGATGCTCAGCCGAGGACAGGTGACAATATTCTAATTTAAAGAACTTTAGGTTATGTCCTGATACTGCACCATGTACCATATCATTGTGCATCATGATATATTGTTAATAATTCTAATACATTTTATTTCCGCCTTTTAGGTTGAGCATGTGCGTTCTGAGAGGAACTTGCTTGCGGAGGTTGATAGCCGGTGCATTGTAAAACTTCATTATTCATTTCAAGATTCTGATTTCTTATACCTTATCATGGAGTACTTACCTGGTGGTGATATTATGACATTATTGATGAGAGAAGATACTCTTTCCGAAGATGTTGCACGTTTTTACATAGCAGAGAGTATTCTGGCTATTCACTCAATCCATCAACACAACTACATTCATAGGTATGACAATTGTGCACCAATTCAGTTTTTTTATTTTTTATGAATAGCAACAAATTTTATTCTCTTTCCTTTTTATTTTATTTTATAAATGAATAGTATCTTTTAGTTCCATATAAAGATGATTTGGATGTTGTACACATTTGAGTTTCCTTGCTGGTTCTTCTGAAAAAACATATTCATAGACACAAAAGGCGCGTACGCACACACACACACACACGAAAACACGTGTACTTTTGAAAATGTACTTGTTTCGAATTTAAAGGATGTAAACTTATATGTGCTGTGACTGGGTTCTTCTTACAGGGACATAAAACCAGATAACCTGATACTGGATAAAAATGGCCATTTGAAGCTTTCAGATTTTGGCTTGTGTAAACCTCTGGATGACAAGTATTCTACACTGTTACTGGAAAATGATGATTTAACCTCCCAGGAATCCATATCTGAAACTGAAGGACAATCTGGCTGTGATAAGGTTCCTTGGTTGATGCCAAAAGAACAATTACAACAATGGAAACGTAATCGTCGTGCCCTGGTAATATTTATCCCATTTTCTTATCAACTCTTCCTCAAATCTTCAAATCCTCATCCAAAATATTAGATTTAGTATCCATGCATATCAAGCAGTGATGTCCTTTCTTACCTAGATTATTGGAAATTTGAAATTTCGAACTTCTTAATTTTGTAGTTGTTGAGTGATTAATTTGTACATGTTGTGAGTTACAAAGACCATCCATTTTGTTCAGGCTTATTCAACCGTTGGAACTCTTGACTATATGGCACCTGAGGTGTTGCTCAAGAAAGGATATGGAATAGAGTGCGATTGGTGGTCCCTAGGGGCAATCATGTATGAGATGCTTGTAGGCTATCCTCCCTTCTGCTCTGATGACCCAAGGATCACATGCCGCAAGGTAATATCATCATGGTTGTCTCTCGTAGATGTTTGACGCAATCCTTTAGAATTGCAGAGTAGATAACATTATCCTCTTTTTTTTTTTTTTTTTTTCTTTTTGTAGATAATCAATTGGAGAACATGCCTGAAATTTCCTGACGAACCAAAAATTTCGGATGAGGCAAAGGATCTGATCTGTCACTTGTTATGTGACGTTGAATCAAGGCTTGGGACACATGGAGCAGAAGAAATTAAGGTAACCAGGTTTCAAAGAATTAATGATATTCTTTACAAGTATGTTAAAACTTCAGAAAACTACCGTTTTTGTGATAGTAGTGACTGTACATAAGAAATTAAAGTTCCAGATAACCATATGCTTCTTCTTAAAAAAATTGAACTCATACATGTTAGCAGTTAGCACAATGCTGTAATGTATCCTTGTTCGATGTTTGTTCACTTAAAAGCTAATGTTTTCTCAGGCCCATCCATGGTTCAGATGTGTTCAGTGGGACAGGCTGTATGAAATCGAAGCTGCATATAAACCTACAGTCATTGGAGACTTGGACACTCAGAATTTTGAAAAGTTTCCTGAAGTGAGTTAATTGAAAATCAATGAGTTGGAATCTGTTATCTTTTTAGTGGGACAGC
The DNA here is from genome assembly GCA_018703695.1 of Prunus fruticosa. Taxonomy (NCBI): domain Eukaryota; kingdom Viridiplantae; phylum Streptophyta; class Magnoliopsida; order Rosales; family Rosaceae; genus Prunus; species Prunus fruticosa. Next base: position 52,856,513 of record CM031917.1, read on the forward strand.
ATTTATTCGAATGAAAAAATATTCTCGCAAATTGTATTTTTTTAGTAGGCCTTGGTACTATCTTTTTGGGTCCGCACTTCCATCTTTAAGCATATTTTTCGCTAAATCAAAGCCAAATCATGTTGATAGTAGTTGACATCTTATTGTTAATTTTTTTCCCCTTTTTTCCCTATTATAGGTAGAGGGCCCGCCATCAACAATGCGAACAGTGGGACCTTGGCGGAAGGTAATGACTTCATGTTGTCTCCTATTTATTTAAGTTTATGTGTGAAGCTTGTGCAATTGTTCTAATATTAGATCTAATGTGATATCTTTTGCTTGTTTGGTGTTGCAGATGTTAACGTCGAAAGATACCAATTTCATTGGATACACTTTTAAGAAATCAGATGTCCTCAGATCACTTGAAAGTTCAGGTCTGCTGCTTGTACAGTTAGATAGCTTTCCTTATCAACTTTGATGCTAATTCTCATTACACGTCTGACCATATTAGCATATGATCTGAAATTACAAATGAAGAGAGCTCTATACGATAAAGAATTCGGACATGAGCATGGATCATATCTTATGAAGATGTCACATTATTCTTCACGCCTCTTGCAAATATTGTTCCTAGACTTAAAATTTGGGCATGCATTGTAGGTACAGACATGAGATCAAATGGTTCTGCAAAGGCCCCTTCTCTGATTTCCTTATTAGGTATGTTTATTAATTTTTTACAAGCACAAGCTGGCAACCAGCAGCTGGCTTCATTTTACCTGAACTTTTCTGCTTCCTGCTAATGCAGGTAGAATTGACTTGCAAGAAACTGCTATACCAGAGGGAGATCAGAAGCAGGAAATTTAAGTATTGTAAGGGACCGAGAATTATTATTTACCTCTGGCGCGTAATCTGCAACAGAAGCCGTCGATATGCAAGATCAGATTTGGCATGCAAGATTTGTTGTAAACATGAAGACATGAATAAAGAGGTCAGCTCAAAGTTGATATGATCTTGGGTGGTATTCATTATCACTCCACCCCAAATACGCCTTGCTGCTGTAAAAACCATCATTCTTAAATTCAACCTTACCCTCCCTCCTATGTTTCCTGAGTTTTTTGTTATAACATATGTATTCCCTTATTTTTAGTACAAGGAAAATTTGTACATTAGTTATACCAACATCTTATTCAGTTTTGTCTATCAGAGTGGATACCTCATCGAAATATCTATTACATTATGGATGCTTTGGATTTGAATTTTTTTCTTTCTTTTGTCCTGAATTTGAATTTGAATTTAAAAAGTGGCCGAGAAGGAAAAAGGAATGTACTTATATCCACTTGTTCTAGCCAAAAAAAACATCACTTATCTACGTGTTCACCAATTGATAAACTACACGTGGCACCAATAAACTTTGATACATGCATCTCCGAACCGTCTATGTAATTTACATTTACTAGAGTTTTCGTGTTCCATTTCCCCTTCTCCAATGTTATCAAAGTGGTGACGAAATGAAGTTGCGTTTTAATTGTAATGATGTAAAGCAGAAGTTCTCATCCAATAAATAGACTAGAATGCATAATTTGGATAGATATTCATTGTACCTGATGCAGTGATCTGACTCTGACCAGCCCGATTATCTCCCAAATTATTTTGTATGATCAAGATAGCAGCTCAATTATGCGGACCCACTCAAGATATTTTCTTAGCCGATCTACATCCTTCCACAATTTTTTAAATTCCTATTTTCTTTCTTTATATTTTGTCTATAATTTGTTTTCTGATATTATCTTCAATGTTTTACACCTAAAGTCAAAGAACACATTATATAATGGTATTGTAGTCTGGTCATATAGTAATTTGTACATGTGTTATAATTTGAATGAACGATATGATGAATATTTCCTCCGTTTTAGAAAATAATATTAATAAATATTCACTTATATTATAATATACACTATAATCACTCAACACAAAGAATCAATTTTAAAATATTTTTCTTTCGCCAATAGGATATAATTTAGTTGGTTGAGTTCTTCCACCTCCACTTACATAAACAAAGATTTAAAATTCTCAGATATCCATTAAATATTTGAGTAAACCCCCTAAACAAAAAAAGTTTTTCTATCCTTTTCCTTAAACGAACAAAAAAAAAAAGGAATTCATTATTTGGTGAGGCAGAACTATCAATAAAGTGACAACATCTCTTTATCTCGACAGGTCCTTTTCTTCTATATTTCGAAATCTTTAATAAATCACAGTGATTTCATTGGACCTCACCAAATTCAGATACTTCAATATTAAAAAAATTGTTTTTATTAAATAATATCTTGTACCTCTAAACTGAAATTACAGGGAAGAAAAGAAATATCAAAGACGAAAACGGCACGAAAGGTCGGGCCAACAGCCCGACCCGAAAGTGAAAAGAGCGCGGGAAGAGGGGACGTAGGTGACAGTTAAAGGACGGTGCCACGTAACCCAAAGCCGAAGGCAAAAGACAGGAGATATTTTGGAGGCTCCAATAAATATCTTGGCATCGCCAAAGCGCCCATCAAAACCTGGGAGTGACGTGGCAGCGCTATGGCCCCATGACACGTGTAAAAGGCGTGACAACTGTACCGTTCTTTTGTTCCCATCACCGCCTCCAAAGCCTTCATTCCCTTTCGTTTCAATTCCAACCATCTTCTTCTTCTTAGATCACCTGAATTCTAGACCTTTGAAAAGCCATAGAGTTTCGAGAGCGAGAGCTGGGTTTTCGTTGTAATTTATGGATAATTTCAGGGCGAGAGAGTTGCAGATTTCTCAGTTAGCCGTTGAGAGGCCAAGCCAGTTTGCTGCGCCAGACGAGGACCCTCCGTCAGACCTGGTACTTTTCTGCTCTATATTTGCAGAAAAATCCGTACTTTGATCTTTTGGTTCGTTTCTCTTTTCTTTTTTTTGAAAATTGGAACATGGTTTCTCCATGTCCCTTCCCAAAACACCCAATTGACGCTTACTTTGTGTGATTTATTTTCATATTTGGGCTGGGATCTAATGGAAATTGGAAGGGATGGGGTTGGCTTATTGACAAGCTTTTTGGTAATGATCAAAATGGAAAAGTCGTCTTTTATTAATTAGAAATTATGGGTTTTTATCTTCTTTCTTTTCATGAAAATAATGACTGATATTTGTTATAGCGTTGCTCATTTGGTAGGGAATAATTGAAATATAGGAATGCCAATGCTTCCTTTTGCACTATTATGGAAGTAATATTGTGTGTATGAAATGGTTTGTGTTTCAAAAACTGAGAGGATGGTGTTGTCTAAATTTTTTTTGTTTCTCTAGTGACAACTTTTAACCTCTTTTTCGCTGGCAACAAAGGTGAAATGTTTTCTGCAAAGACATACATACGTACATGTATGTGTATTTGTGTGTAGTCTGATTTAAAGATTTCTGATCATAGTACATAACTTTATTAGGGTACTCCGGCCGCAACAGAAACTATGTCTACAGAATGGACGGATGAGAAACACAGTATGTACCTGAAATCTATGGAAGCATCATTTGTTAACCAGTTGTATAGTTCCATGGATTCGCGTGGTTGGCACTCACAAAAGGGGAGTTTATTGCTTCCCAAATCATCAAGGCAACCCCAGTTCAATTCTCGTGCCCCTTCTGGCCAGGTTTGAGTCTGATCTATTTCTTGTAATGGCTATTCGATTGTATTATATAAATATGTGAATTAATTGGAACTTAATTGTTTGTTGCAGTTTAAGGTACTTCGAGGTGGCTGCTGGCAGAAAATCAATTTTATAAGAGCTGAAGCTGAAGTAAATAAGGCAGACGGATCTTGTGGTGATCTTCTGGAAAATCCGTGGGTGCTGCACTTCAGATCTTCCTGCAAGACCAAAGAAGTTGAATCTCCCATTGTCCAAGAAGCAGTTGCATCTGTAAGTGAGGAAGTTGATTCAATTGGGAAGAAGGAAATGCCCTGTGCACCAGCTACTTGTTCAAAGGATTTTCGTGCATCTCACTCTCAGTTGTGCCATCAGGATATGGTTGGAGGCAACACAGGTGCTCTCAGCTATATTTTGGTGTGTTTGCTGAAAGATTTTGCTAACTGTGCCTTGCAATGATTTTTTCCTCTCCCGCTATTGATTATGTGTTTTAGTGTGCTTATCTTGCATTATATGCTCTCTGTTGACACAATCTTTACTATACAGAAAAAACAAATACTTTCACCTGACATGGGTTTTGATTGAATGGAGTTTCAAATGCTTAAATTGATTAGTGAGATATCCTGCCTCATTCATCCAGTATTGTTTCATTTATCCTACCCTTCAACTCCATTCTGTCATCTAGAGTAATTTATTGAAATTTGGAATTTGAAAGGATAAGATGTAACCTTATAAACAAAATGACAGATGAAGTAGTTGGATGTGGATGGCACAGACATAGTTTTTACTGTTATGTCAATCAATGGTAGAGAATAATGGAAGCCTGTTATGTGGTTGGATTTCTTTTATGCATTTTTGTACATGAGATTCATTTTCAGTGTTGCAAAACAAGAATATATTCTATTCTGTTGAGGCCAAATAGATCATAATTTGTACTTGCACGCTAAAATTTTCTGAAATAAGACTTCTAAATATATCTTCTAGCTGCCAAAATTCATAAATCCTACTTTATGCTTGCAGAAGTGTCGGACCAGAACTTTGTTGATGAAGATATCAAAGAAGAAAAAACTCTTGGTTCATGTGATGCTAAGAGGATGAAAGCTCTTATACTCGATGTTGCAAATAACGATCAGGTAATGTACAATGCATTATGTCTAAGACCAAGTTTAGGTTGTTCTCCATGATGTGGCAATTGAGTCTTAATTTTGTTCTCTCTTATCTGCACTTTTAGGTTGTTCCACTTCGCAAGCCTGCTGATACCTGAAGATGTAACTAAGAGTAATATTTCTAGAGCTAGATGAAAGGAGACCCTGTAAGAGACAATGGATGCATTGTATGATTACGTTCTAACCTATGAATAATGGATGGAGACTGCATATTGACACCAGAGACCAAGTTTTAAAGTGTTGTTGTGTAGATGCATACTTGCACATGTATGTCAGAGAGGGATAGAGATAGAGAGAGATTAATCAAGGCATTTATTCATATGTTTTGAACATTAGTACGAGTGGCATCAGTGCGACAAGAGTAGGAACGGGGCGGCAGAATGTGCTGTTATTATGCCTGTACAGATTTTGTTCTCTCATTTTAGTCATTATTGTTAGTACCAATGCTAAGCTCTAGCACTGCTGTACTGGTGGAATGTAGTGTCTCATTTTTTTCTTTTCTTTGGCGAGGCAGAAACCAACAGTTTGGACATGCAGATTCTACTGCAGATCGGGACTTTCTGCACTGCAATGAATTTTGTACAAGCCATGATGAATGTGTACAGTTATATTGATTTTGCAAATGGGTCACAAACACTATACGTTGTGTGGGGGGAGAACAGAATTCATCTGTTCAAGAAATTATTGTTCATGTAATTTATGTTGGGGTGACATGCAAGATTGCTCTGAGGTTTTAACAGTTGAACTGATACAATTACGACGGACAACATGTGGGAAGTGAGACATAAGTTCAAATGTGGTAAGAACGTTTTTGGAGAATGGAATATGAATGATGGTTTGTGTAAATTCTAGAGTGACAAAAGATTACAAATTAAGGACAAGCAAAATTTTGAATCACGAGGTATGTGAGGTGTCGATTGTAAAAAAGAGTTTCGATAATGCATCAGAAGCAGCAATGATATGAATAAACCTTAAAATAATAAAAATGTATCAACCATAACCACCTCTTTCATGATAAGTTACTTTCATTAGGTGCAAAACTTACATGTGACATGTGGTTACATTATCGCCTAATCATGTGTGCTAAAATTCTGAGAAAGAAGAGTGTATACACCACCAATACATGCACGTTTTCCTCCGGTCAAACACTCAACCAAATCCAAAACCCTCCCAATTGATCACGGCAACTGTTTTGATACATGGGGTCATGGATGGATATTTCAATATTTTGATGTCGAGTGTTTTTAAGAGAGACTTTCATGCAACTGGGATATCAGTTTTTACTATCTCCAGCCAATAGCATAATGACATGCCCCTAACTTTTTCATTACATTTGATTATTCCTTAGGAAAAAAAAAAACAGTGATATCTATATTACACAAATTTTTTTGTAATTTTCAAGGAATGAAGCAAAAAAGTAGGCAAACTTTATTTGCTTTGCCACATAAGTATTTTCATGCTCCAAAGAAATAGGTAAATGGGTAGGCAAAATACTTCAAAATAAATAGGTATATTAGGCTCCACTTATTTTTTTTTGATAAAATATCATCTCCACTCTCTCATCTAATTTCTATAAAATATAATATTAATTTGTAGAATTGTATTGGCCAGTTGCTTGAAGTAATCAACTTTTTTCATAACGTAAATATACCACCTAGATTTCATTTGCATATTTCTTAGGAGATGCTATATGAAACGTAAAATAAATTCACGACATCAATTAACCCAAAAATAAAAAACGAACCCTGACGAAAAGCCGAAAACGGATGCGTATCATTCGATTTTGGTCCAATCCCCGAGTCTAATTCCTTGCCGTCTGAGACTTTCGCGGTAAGTAAATTCGCCTTCTTCCTTTTCTCACGTAAATCCCTAGCCCCTTGGATTTCGATTTTCAAAAAATTCCTCAGCTTCCTTCGTCTCAAGCTTTCCAAAAATTTGGGGCTTTCAATTAGGGTTTCCCAATCGTTAAAATTCACAATGCCGCCATTCTGGTCGAGCAGGACCTCGAAGGCGGTGGGGTCCTTACTGTCCCGTAGAATCGGCCCGAGTCATCTGATCCGGTCCGGCCGGAAATACGACCCGGTCCGATGCTTTAGTAACATTGCGGGCATAGAAACCCCATCGTCGATCCACAAGTGGACCGACGATTCCCGACTGGATTATAATTATAGGTCACGGAGGCAATTTCTCGGCTGCGGTGACGGCGAAGAAGGCGGTGTTTTATCCAAAGTTTATGAGGAGAAGCGCGTCTTGGGGTAATTTAGCTTCAATTTCACCCAATTTCAGCTACTTTATATGCGTTTGCTTGTATTTAGAATTCGTTGTTGCAATCCAATGGCAATGGAGTTCCTGATATGCTTTGGAATATTACAATTTTTTATATTGGCTTACTTCATAAGCTAATTGCTCACCAGGAAAGAAAATTTGGGTCTTGAATGCCCTGTTTCATTTTTGCATTATTTTGCTATTTTTCCCGTTTTGATTACTATATGGGAGAGGCATGGCCTGATGCACTATTGGATTCTAGGTATTCTCCAGAGCAATTGTTCGATGTGGTTGCTGCTGTAGACTTGTATCATGGTTTTGTCCCCTGGTGTCAGCGGTCCGACATAATCAAAACCTTTCCGGATGGATCATTTGATGCTGAGCTGGAGATTGGTTTTAAATTTCTGGTCGAAAGTTACATTTCCCATGTCGAATTAGAGAGAGCAAAGCGTATAAAGGCAATCATTTTCCTTCAAGCTTCGTATGATTCTTTCTATAAGTTTTCTTCAGCATTGGTTTGCTCACTTTTCTACTTGCTGACAGATGATATATTGTATTGCAATGGCTCACAAGTGATCTTACAAGTTGTGACCGTATGTGACACCAAGTGTTTGGCGTTGCCCATGCATGGTAGACATTAGGTTTTAATGGGGAGTGTGAGGATTTTCTTTGGATTAGTTTAAGGAGTTTGGGCTGGGTTTTAACACATTAGCAAATTGGAATCAATTTATGTTGTGTTGCTAAAACACTTGGGGGCTTGGAGACATTGTGCATTTGGCAGTGTTGGGTTTTAGAGAATGAAGACCATGTACCTACTGAAGGTGCACACTTGAAGTTTTTAAGTTGAGCACTAACATGGCATGTAAATGGATATTGTGCTTAGGAGTGACATAGCATGTGCCAGCGTTTGTATGCTTTTTGGGATAGAAAAATTTGATGGAAGTCTTCCTAAAAGTTACTTTTAACTTTCGGTTAAACCTTGATAAATAAGAACAATAATAGGTTGCTGGTGGTGGTGGTTTTAAAGAAAAACTTCGGTACTGTCTCTTTTGTGAGTCATTGGGTGGCCGAATTTTGATTATCACTAGTATCTTGTATCATTCATTGATGTTATTTTTCTAACTATACATTTATTTGAAAATGGTTCTTACTGATTTATTACTATGAATTTGTTTGTTTACGCTGTTATTATTGTTTTTGGTTTTGTTTTCTGATTCCTATTTATGACAATCTTTTTTTCTTGTTTAATTCTAGACCACTGTGTCAAATAGTTCCCTTTTCGATCATCTGATAAACATCTGGGAATTCAATCCGGGACCGGTTCCTGGATCTTGCAACCTTTATTTCTTGGTGGATTTCAAGTTCCGATCGCCACTTTACCGACAGGTGAGGTCCTTTTTTCAGTCTTTAACTGTGTTCTGTGGCAATTATTCAATCACTTTTCAGCCATAAGATGGACCGCATATTAATTATCTGAATCCTGCATGGCCTGAAATTTGGGGATTGGAATTTAAAATCATGATGAACTGCTGATCAAGCATTTTGATGTTGCAATGATTTTTGTCTCAGGTGGCATCTGTGTTCTTTAAGGAGGTGGTCTCTAAGCTTGTTGGTTCATTTAATGAGCGATGCCGTTTGATATACGGACCAGGAGTTCCAATTCATGAACATACATATGGACAAAGGGCGTGATAGTTGATCATTTTTACCCATTAAAACAAGGTGTTGAATGAGCTTCTGTGGAGTGCAGTCCGCAATACAACTGAATTCAAATTAACAGTTCCTCATGCCCCCCTGGGTAGTTTTTGTTCCATATGCTACCCAGAGTCCCATTGATCATGTGTCACTGCTGAAGCCACATGGCACAGAGGATTTCTTCACTTATATCCCAATTTTCTATACATGTATGTACTCAATGGGATGAAGTTTTAACATTTTAGCACCAGTAAAATTATGTTGCAGAGGTAAAACTATCTAATAAGCTAGCTTTTTTTGTTTGATGAACAATGATCTAACCATTTATGCATTTGTTCTATAAGATTGGAAAAAGCTATTGGCATTTGTCCATCTTTGTTTGCCACCACCCATATATGGATCAGCAGCTACTACATTACATACCTGTGATTCTTGCCAGGCATTGGTGTATTTTTGTAATGGGTCTGTAAAGTCGACAGAAACTTTCTTCGTTTTAGTTCATGCTTGCTTAGCAATATCATAGAAATGTGCATGGAACTCGTTGTGTGGTGGAAAAAGCAACACGGAAAAAAAAAAAAAAGAAAAGAATCCAATGAAGCAGACAATGGTGGTGATCTCATGGATGACGAGAAATACTTACCATGTCCGCGTTTCATTGCCGTCCCTCTCTTTATCTCTCTCCTCTTCTAATAGGTGACATGAGAAGAAAGATAGAGAGGGGGCAATAAAATCCTCTCTTTATCTCTCTCATCTTCTAATAGGTGACATGAGAAGAGAGATAGAGAGAGGGCAATAAAATGGGCATGACAGACCAAACACATTGAAGACGAAATTGAGATAACAACCAAAAGTAGAGAGCGGCCGCAAAGGAGAAAATGAAAGGTTAAAAAGGGGTTCTTTTCTATGGTGAATTATTGTTAGCAAAACTTTCAAGAATATGCTTGAAAATTAATTTGAAGGAAAACCAAATAAACCTAATGATTAGGAATTATGAGGCACTTGGGGTCTGAGAAATCTGGATATTCGAACCGACATTGGCCTGTCTGGTTGTAGCACACTTTGATATTGTGATGACCCACAGGGGGATCAAAAAGATCATGGAAGAAATTTGGTGATGTTGTTGAGCCCACTTTGACTGTGCAAAATTCAAGTATTTGATTTGATCCATCAATTTTACCAAGAACAAGAATAATAGTGGAGGGAGTAAAGAGTTGTCTCAGTCTAACCAAAGCCCACAGAGACTGTAGATTCCTAAATACCTCAAAAATTAACCAATAATTCAAGCACTTCTGGAGATTCGCCAGCTGGAATTGTGACTTTGATTTGGGTCCCACTAGGGTCGCCTTATAATTGGTTGAGGAGCTATGAATTTGTTCTCTGAACCACAAATTCATTTACATGACCAAAAAGAAAAAAAAAAAAAAGGAAATGGAGTACCTGGAAACATGAACACAGCTGGCTACATAGAATATCTTTTATCTTCTCGACCGCCGATTGATTGATGGTTGCTCAACAGATAGCATCTCCCGTGTGTTAGCAAAATTAAAGCATCCAATGATCCAACTTTCTTTTCTATCTTTTTTTTTTCCTTTCTTTTTCTTCACTATGATGACTGCTTGCTGCATTGTGATTTTCAAAGAGATTGAAGAAGATAAGGCTGCCGACTTGTGTTGGATAGAAGATGTAGTAGATAAGCATAATGGGAAAGATAGAGCTAAAGTCAAACGAAAAAAGATGCAAAAGCTGCAGATTTAGTTAGTCGTTAACACAAAATACTTTTTTTCTTGCACAAGTGGTTTTCAACTGAATTTCGTTCGTGAAAATACGACATAATGCCATTGTATTGTATAGTCCACGCATTCCATGATTCTTTTGGAAAAAAGGTCAAGAAAAGGTCTGGATGTTCCTTGTGGGCTGCAACATTATTATATTCGAGTTCAATTAAATAATAATCAGCCACAGTTCAGGTACATGGTATAATATTCATAAATACAATAGGGTGCATGCATGCCTAGCTATATAGGCTAGCTAGCTAGAGGTGTGAATTTTTGGGGTGGCTATTCTCTCTCTCTCTGTGTGTCTGCTGCAGGTATGCATGGATGCAGCAGATACATAAATAGATGCAATGCAACCCAAGAAGCGACCGAGTGACAGGGAAAATATATTTATGATGATGTTGGATGAAGAAGATCTCAAAATCTTCATCGTTTTCCATCCAATGCATAGAGCAAATCTATGGTCCATATCTGATATCTATAGCCCCAACTTTTGCTCAAGGCACACACCATAATGCCTCCTATGAATTTCAGTCCAATTATATCTTTCTTCAGCCGTACCTGGATTCGACTAGATCTCCTACAATAGATAACAATGTCGTAATTATGCTGCTCTCAGATCACGCTCGATACTATTTATGCACGAAAATTGAAAGTCCTTTTTATGGCTGAGTAATTTGAATAAAAAGCATACTCATTTTTTTTTTTTTTGGACGAAAAAGCGTACTCATATATTATTAAGTATATAGTGTGTGCATGAACATCCTTCTAGCGCCACCATCTAGTACATGGTGAATAAGCTAGGGTAGTGGGTGATTGTTAAAAACACAGTCTTTGTTCCCCACACACGAGTCAGTCTTAGGAGCCATGAAGATAACTCTTCAAAAAGTCGTTTCCTAGCCACACATGTGCTTGGTAATGGGTGGTAGTTAATCCATCAACCTAGCACGTCCTCCACACATTTACCTTTTTCATCGACTAATGTTATCTTGTTAGATTGTTGTCGTCAGATTTGAGACTTGTATATATATCTTGATTCTTGTTAGAAAGTGTTTATTTATACAATTCACATTCATGATTTGATAACATAATATATATATGTCTGGCAAGATAAGGTTATAACATTTTTGATTTTTTGAAATCTCAACCATATCTAACGCACTAGATGAATCGAAAACGCATTATACCCTTTCAAGTTAAGGCCAAGCAAGATGTACTCTCTAGCTACATTGTTCAAAATTACCTGATTAAAGCACCCATACAAATCAAGTTTTGATTAGATTGGCGCCACTACAAACTTGTGCTTAGAATATATGCAATAAGTGGCATGAGAAGTACACCACAAAAGGAAAAGTAGAAACAGCTTAATTTAGTATATAATTAATGCTCAAAACTTGTTTTCTTTCCCATTCCTTCAACGCATCACATAAGTAGCATTGCTTCCCACTGCCTAAAATGCAATGCTAGGTGGATGATTCGCATTCATCGTGCCTCTAAGCAATGCCTTTGCAGATTTTGCTGCAATATTGCATGGTGGATTTTGTTCATGCCAGCAGAAGCAGACACCTGCCCCATATTATTTTGAGAACCCTACTAGTATCTCCACCAAGATCTTCTCCCACGAACCACCAATCAGCATCAAACACCCACCAACCTCTGAAAAAGGCAGGGTTATGGAGGAGCTGACACGTGTATCCTCAGTACACATGACGTTCCTCCCATGCATTATAGCCACGTTGAAGGTTTTTGCAAAACATTTCCCTAAAAAGACCAGGCAAAAAACTTTGGAGCAAGCCATGGTTGCTGGCTGGTATTTCAAATTCAATTGTTGAGCATGTGAAGGCTTGAAAGTGACAGAGACCAACACTCAGTCGACGTCGTTTTGATTTGGACGTAATGTTTCCGTGCGTTGAGTTGCATATATTCGAGTCCTGTCGGAGAAGGCGACAGTACGTACGATCAAACTTGTGTTCAGATAAATACATAATCAAGCTACAGCAGCCCTACTTACACGTGCACGTGGTCAGAGTTTGAACCCAAAATCGTGGGAAACACATTTTGGATTAAGATATTCATCATAGTTATTTAGGGCTTGTTTGGGAGTCATTCTAGAAGGGTCAAAATTACTTATGCGGAGAAACACATGATCACTTGAAGTGATTTTAAGTGATTCCTGGGACCTCTCATATGACTCTCCATAAAAGATTATTGACCAATCCAGAATCACTCTCAAATGAGCTCTTAGTTAATGTTATGTTATTATCCACATCTTAATTACAATAACACATTTGATTTAGTTCGGTTTTGACAAAATCCACATAGGAAACCTAACTAAACCAATTTAAGACGGTTGGGACTTAAGCCCAATTCCCTTTTTCTTTTACAATCTTTAAACATTAGCCAATTACAAAATCAAAATAAAAATCATAACTTACTACATATTTTTATCATTTTCTACCATATCAAACCACCCTAAATTCAATATAACATAAAGCTTCAAAGTTCAATAACTAATATAATTATAGAGTTCTATCAAACTTCGAATTCAACCTCTATATCTAGTTTTGATCCAATAAAAGGACTACAAATTTAAAATAAAAAATATATATAAATAGACGGTTTGATTCGGTTTAAGTTGATTGCAAAAGTTCAAAACTAAACCAAATCAAATTATTTACGGTTTAATTTGATTTTTTCTTTGTCAAAACCAAATCAAATTGACCATTATGGTTCAGATCGATTGATTTAGTCAGTACTACCGAATTGATGCGTGCCCCTAATTCTTTATGTGGGAGTTCTTCTTTTGTTTACATAATTGGTAATGTATTATAAGTTTGATATTGGTTGCTAATAATTGGATTTAATTAGCATTTTTCAACAAAGCCTAATGCACTCGTGTGTGCTTGCTTGAAGAAGTGTATGGAAAACATATTTTAGAGTGCAAATAACATTAATAAATAAGTCATCTTATTCATTTTCCAAAGGGACATTTGAATTTTGATCCCTCAATAACATGCTTTTCCTTGACTAAACTGAGGAAGTGTCAAATTAGATTTAGATTTAGATCTATATTATAGACATAGGTGATACAATGAACCTTAAAAAGTATATTATGTACTAATAATTAATAAATGTGTTGAAGAATATAAGTCCCACATTGGAAACTTAACTAAATAAACTACAATATATAATGAATGGTTTCACTACTAATATCACCGATGTCTTTTGTGATAAAACCTCACACTTACTGGACTTTGTAGGTGATTTTAAGATATTTAAAAAAAAAAACATTTTATTTAAGAATGACAATCTAATTTTATGTTTTTATAAAACTTGAAATAGAATTCATAGTAAAAGAAATAATGTGAGAATATTAGGCCCATTGTATGAACAAAGTTTGACACTAGTCATATACACTACTGAAAGGAAATGAAGGGCGTATACTATCTCTATCTGAGTTCCCATTTGGAGAGAGAGAATCTTTCGTGTGTCCTTTTAAAATGATTGAATATATGTACTCACATATGGCCTACCCATGTCCTCTTCTTTATCGTGCCAAGCTTTTATAGGTCTACACCCCCATTTTGGCTGGTACTTGCTAATTGTACATTGCAGCATAATTATTATGTCAATGAGATTCACGCTGTGAAAACCACCTTATATCCATTCAGACTTCCAACCATGCGCACCTCAAATAAAATTTCTTCTTTTAATTTCTTATTATTATGTCAATGACATAGAAAGAATGCTGCATTTTTGCTATCACTTTAACCATAGGTGTACCCTCATTACCATCCTTAATGCTTGATACGTGTTTATAGACATAACCATAGTTAACTTTTGCTTTGTATTTATGGAATCATGATTATACATATTAACACGCGTCAAACATTGAAGATGATGATAAGAGTACACCTATAATTAAAGTGGTGAGCGAAAAAATCATATCATAGGAAGAAAGGTGCCTTAATAATCTCACACCAGATGTGAGCCCCAGGAGAATCCAGGAGGACCACGAGAGCGGTCTGATCTGGAAGGTTAGAGATGAGCTGGATGCCACTATGGCTATTCATCTCTTCTGTCCCCACCGAAGATTATTGATTATTCCCTCGCCCACCCTCTGACTACTTTCTATTCATACTTTGACGGTCTCACCAAAATAAATTCATTAATTTTAAATGGACAAAACATTTTATACAAACTAATATTGGTTTACTCTCTTTTGGTTTTCATGTCTTTGTAAACCTCTTGAGAAAAACATATGTTAGTTATAAACCAATTGGACAGGGTAGTGAGTCTGTTTTCTTATATTCTAGTTCAAAAGTTAAATTAATTTAGAGTAATTTAAACTATTATTTATATATATTTTTTAAAAAACAAACTCTCTTAATTGTAATTAATGTGATTGCTCTCTCTGTCTTTTGTGATCAATGCCAAACTGCCAATTATCACAAAGTCAAGAAACAAATCTTCTAGGTACTGTTAATAAATTAGGTAATGTGGCATGGGCACTGTTTTTTTTAGGCCTTTCATATTGAGAGGAGCGATAATATACTAAACTCACATACACTACACAAATGCTAGGACTTGAACCAAGAACCTTGCCTGAGGCTGTAAATACTCAAAACCAATACACTAGTAGCAGTGGTGGAGCCAGGAAATTCTATCAAGGAAGGTCAACTTTAAATAGCTTTATAATTACAATAAACTTAGTTTTATCTTCAATTTTGATTTGCCTCCATTTCTAATAATATCAAGAAAGTTTTGATTAATAAGGCCAAGTTAAGCATGCCACTCGTTTTTTATGTTTATGGTAAATTTACTGTTTAGTCAAGTATCTTTATGGAATTCGTAATTTTACCTCTTGACAAGGAATCAAAATTTGTATTTGTGTGGGAAGTAAAAGGAAGAAATACAAGGATCTTAATGATTCATTGAACCTAGTTTAGGAGAAAATATAGAATAGTTTAGTTCCCATTGACAAAAAAAGAAGAAGAAGGTTTGTTCAGATTCATAGTATTACATTGAATATTTACTATGAATCTATATGGTTATTACAAATTCATTGTATTTACTATTGTTAAGTTCTTCTATTGAATGTATGGTTAAAACGTAAAGCTATTCTTTTAAAACCCCTTTATTTAAATAGTCTTTAGTTTGCAAACATTGACTTACTCAAGTTGGCTATAGAGGATGTGTTCCCCATTGTGCACCCGAGTTTTAGTCCTTCTCCCAGTAGTTTAGATTAGATTAAATTAGAATACCGTTAGTATAAAACAAATAAAAAAGTCATTAGTTTGTATTGTTATTTTTCCTAAATTTTATAAATGTCTTGGACAATGCCATAATATGGGTTGTTCTAACTCTGTCTTTCTTTTCCTTTTTGGCTATTTTTTCAGATCATATTCATTTCAAGTTCGTTAATTTGCTTGAGCATATCCAAGAAATCAAAGTAGATAGATACGTATGGTGGGAGAAAATTAATCGAGAAAGGTAAAAAAAAAAAAGGTTTGAACAGAAAAACAAACCATGCAAGGTGAAAAAAAACACATTATGTGTGGAAAGAGTGAATGTCGTGTCACTGTTGTTAGAAATTTATGTACCTTGTTACTCTATGCACCTGGCACACCAAATCTCTAATTGACACTTGTCCTTAATTTTGTCCTGTGTGGTTGTCCCTCTCTCCAGTGCTGCTTATATAAAGCATACTAGTCCCTCTCTGGTTTTACTACAAAACGCCACTGACCATTTAACATTCTCACTAAGAAAGAGGAAGAGATCGAGAGAGAGAGAGAGAGAGAGAGAGAGAGAGAGAGAGATGGATGCAATTTTCACATACGTTTTCATATTCCTCCTAACCCTTCTCTCATTTTTAATTTTCATGAAAAGGGACAAGAGAGAGGAGCCCCAGAAAAGGGCTAAGCTCCCTCCAGGTTCATTGGGTTGGCCTTATATAGGAGAAACTCTTCAGCTCTATTCTCAGGACCCAAACACTTTCTTTTCTACCAAACAAAAAAGGTCAGGTCTCTCTTTCTCTCATGTCCGTATGTCTTTTTTTTTTTTTTTAATGATTACATTGGAAGGAATCGAACCCTGAACGTTTATATTTTATTTACTCTCAGATACGGGGAAATTTTCAAGACGCATATCCTCGGGTGTCCATGTGTCATGCTGGCGAGCCCCGAGGCAGCCAAGTTTGTATTGGTGACTGAGGCTCACTTGTTCAAACCCACATACCCCAAAAGCAAAGAACGTTTGATTGGTCCGTCAGCACTGTTTTTTCACCAAGGAGACTACCATATTAGGCTGAGGAAATTAGTCCAAGGATCTCTCTCCCTTGACATTATTCGAAACTTGGTGCCTCATATTGAGGCCATAGCTGTGTCTGGCTCGGACTCCTGGGTCTCTGGCCAAGTCATCAACACCTTCCATGAAATGAAGAAGGTGAGCTTTATTCCTTATTATTAATGCAAACACAAAATTATATTTGGATCATCAATTCAACACCTTGTTATAAAGCTCTTTTGACTTTGCCGTTTTTAAACAAATGGGTTGGGTATCTAAAAAGTTTTGTTCATATTTCTTTTTTTATTTGTATGATAAAGTTTCTTATCTTTGCCTATATATGCTTTTTATGTTGACCGACTCATTTTATATTTTCTTGAGTGATTCTAGTATTCTTTCCAAGTGGGTATACTCGCAACTTTTGGCCATTTGGAGGCACGTTACAAACAAGAACTCAACAACAACTACACCATCGTGGAGAAAGGCTACAATTCCTTTCCCTCAAACATTCCGGGAACATCATACAAAAAGGCTTTATTGGTAGGGATTTTTTTGTTTTTATTATAAAGATTTATTAAATCTTATTTATTTAATGTGTTTGATACACAAATTAATTGTTCATATAATAGGCAAGGAAGAGGTTAAGGGAGATTCTTGGCCACATTATTAGTGAGAGGAAGGAGAAGAGGCTACTTGAAAAAGATCTATTGGGTTGCTTGTTAAACTCTAAAGATAAAAAAGGTGAAGTCTTAACTGATGACCAAATTGCAGACAATATTTTGGGTGTGCTTTTTGCTGCTCAAGACACCACAGCTAGCATTATGACCTGGATTCTCAAGTACCTCCACGATGAGCCCAAACTTCTAGAGGCGGTAAAGGTATATATTACAGTGCTAAAATCAATCGCTCACGTATGAATGATTCATCACCATTGATAAATGTAGTAGGACCACGCTCCACTAATGGTCAGAAATCCTTATATATACGATAGACTTTGTGGGAAAGAAATTGCTCTTAGCTCTAAAACAACTCACTTTCACTTCATATCTTGTCTTCATCTTCGAAAAGAAATTGCAGCATGTATATTTATGATCTTGCCTAATTTGCAGGCCGAGCATAATGCAATTCGTGAATCAAATGAAGAAGGCAACCAACCATTGAGCTGGGCACAGACTAGAAACATGCCAATAAGTTCCAAGGTATGGAATATACATGCACTGTCTCACGGGACAATGTATATTTTGCCAGCAATTCATGGTAACTTTGTTGCTAACTATAGGGAATTGCGTATCTTCTTTCTCAGGTTGTGTTGGAGAGTTTGAGAATGGCGAGCATTATATCTTTTGCCTTTAGAGAGGCAGTGGTTGATGTGGAATATAAAGGTAATTATAGGACTACATAATATTTTTTTCATAAACAAATTTCTACACAAAATATCATGCAATCATCGCTTTCCCTACTTTATGAATGACACATATATACGATAAGACTTTGTGTCACTACGATGTAATCATGGGTTACCATTGCTCGTTTAGGTGAAAACGCTTTTATACCTAAAGAGAAATGTCTCAATTAAAAAATAAAGAGAAATAATATTGACACTCTGGAAAAGTCATCACACTAACTAATGCAAACATAATACTATCTAGCTAAATAACAAGATTATCTATCTAGCTTTATGAAATTAAGTTCATCTTGATTAATGACAACCCCAATACTAATGATCACCACAAACCCTAGTTTTAAGTAAGCATGTGAACGAATTTGTCCAGCTAGAAAATTATGTGTATGTATATGATTGACGTTGGAATGTGTGACAGGGTACTTGATTCCAAAAGGTTGGAAGGTGATGCCTTTGTTCAGGAACATTCATCACAATCCTGAATTTTTTGCCGACCCTCACAAATTCGATCCTTCTAGATTGGAGGTATGGATGGTGACTGCTGTTTCTATTTCCATTCTGTTCTCCCTCTCATTCTACACCTTTCAATTGAAATTATATAAAATTTATTTTCGACTTATATTTCGTTTGAATATTCCCCCAGGTTGCACCAAAGCCCAATACATTTATGCCATTTGGCAGTGGAGTGCATGCCTGTCCAGGAAATGAACTTGCCAAGCTAGAATTACTGATTATGATGCACCATTTGGTTACCAAGTTCAGGTATAATAGAAATTCATGTTCAATTTCAGACTTCCAGTACCCTCCTAATCGGTTAATAAGTTGATAAGACGCTAATCACTTATTTTTTGTCAGTTAATAAGTTAATACGACGCTAACCACTCGTTTTGTTGTTGTTTTTGTAGGTGGGAAGTAGGGGGATCCCAAAATGAGATTCAATATAGCCCATTCCCAGTGCCTCTCCATGGACTCCCAGCCAAATTTTGGAAAAAATCTACCTGCTAGTTGAGCTGTCATACTCTCCCCGAAATTAACTTTTTCTCATATTCTATGTTTTGGGCTAAGGCACCTTTTTTTTTTCTTTTTTTTTTGGTTTTCCTCACTCTAATATTGTTATCAATTTTTGTCATTCAACGAGTGTACTCTATGGTTGCGTTTGTTACACCGGATTAGAAAGCATTCCAGGACAGGACTAATTTGGGCCAGTCCCGGTTGTATCAAACACGATTCTATTTAAGAACCTGACCAAGGAGGACTGGACTAGAGCCTTCTTATTTTGTCCGGTGCCCAGGCATGGGCTCAAACAAGACCCGCCTCTATTTTTTTTCTTTCTTATGACTAGGAATGACAATGGGTCGAATGGGGGGTAGCTATGCTATTCCCATCCCCATCCCCGCCTTCATACCCGCAATATTCATATTCGAGGATTCCCCATCCCCACCTTCATTGGGGAATGGGTTCCCCAACCCCCCCCATTAGGGAAGAAAAAATCAATATATAACTATTTTGTTGAGAAAAAAAAATACTAAGACAAGATAATGAATATATATAATACAAACTTACAAGACAATATAAGAATGTTTATATATGTATTGGAAGTTAACTAATTAAATAAGTAGTGTGGCTTAAGATTTGTATAAATTATATAAGTGTATAATATAATAATATAAAATATAAACTTAGTTGGTACAATCACTTTAATAGTATATTTATATATATTATAATATATATATATATTCTAAATGGGGTGGGTTCAGGTTGGGGATTAAAATACCATCCTCGACCCTCTCCGAACACCATACCCAAAAAATTCCCCATACCCATCCTCATACCCGTTTGTTGTCCTTCATACCCGACCCATTAGGGTCGAATCCCCGTGAAGACCCTTACCCGCGGGGAAAATTGCCATCCCTACTTATGACCGCCGTTGTGTGTGTTCTGTCTTTGCTCCCGTGATGAAGGCCGCATATGGCTGCTTTGCTCACACACTTTTTTATATAATAACATTATAATTTTATAGGGACAATGCTTGGCTCCTGATATATCAGAGAGAATGTTAAGTTTAGTATTTAAGGTCAAAGTTCCCAAGAAATATGATACTATAAAATGGACAATGCTTGGCTCATGACATATCAGGAGCCATTCCTCCTCCATAGCTGACGTGGCTTCCTTAAAAAACAACACGTGTTTTTTCTTCTTCTTTCGTTTTTTTTTATTGTTTTTCTTTCAACTTCATTAATTCAAGCACAAAATCTGATTATGCCACCAACACAAAATCTGGGTTAGGCAATTTGCGGACGAATCTGGTTGATGGGTTCCAAGATAAATAAGCTATGAGTTTCATCATAACCAACATCTACAAATATAAAACCATTATAGGAATAAATATAAAACAATTACAGGAGCCCAGTAGGTTGGAATATGGGAAGAAGGTGAGGCTTTTGAGCGAAGAACTATTGTCTCGAACGATGATGTCTCGGGGTCCAAGGATCGGAGTTGATTCTCAATCAATTGTCTGCTGCATTTTATTGTTCAAAAGGGGGCTAAATCCATTAATTCCGTCCTTTGGGCCAGAATTGGATACATAGCAGAGAGAGGAGATGGGATTAGGATTTAGGAATTGATACATAGCATTGAGAGAGGAGATGGGATTATGACTTAGGAATTGATCCATAGCAGAGAAAGAGGAGATGGGAATTGATACAGAGAAGAGAGAGAGGTGACAGGTAATGGGGTTGGGTTTGGCTAGGGGTGACAATGGTGTGGCTGGGTGTGGCTTGGCCACATGGGTTTTGCTGGTGGAGTGTACAGGTGGCTTATGGATTATTTTTTCTCTGGACAAAGGCTTGAGTTAATGGAGTTGAAAGAAAAACAGTAAAAAAACCAAAAGAAGGAGAAGAAACACATGTTGTTTTTTAAGGAAGCCACGTTAGCTATGGAGGAGGTATGGAGGAGGAATGGCTCCTGATATATATCAGGGTATCAGGAGCCATGCATTGTCTATTTTATAGTATCATATTTCTTGGGAACTTTGACCTTAAATACTAAACTCAACATTCTCTCTACTTTAAATACCACCAAAGGTTTTAGATTAGTGACCAATTAAAAATTCAAATGAGAAACTAATATGAATGTTATTAAAATTCAATATGTTTACATCATTTATCACCAAACAAATTACAATGACAAAAATTCCTGCAGAAAGAAAATACAATTTCACGTTCTTCCTTTTGGAAAGGAAAGATTAGGAGAATCCTATTGATTGTAGCTTTCTCCGAACCTCCGAGAAAAGCATGAAAAAAAGAAGTTTCGAATGGTACAATCCCTACGTCACCTCTCTCTTGGTAATCTATTATTAACAACTTCTTCCCAATTCTTTTCACCGTAAGGGAAATTCACAACTTGTCTCAAGCTTCAATGGGATCTTTTATTATGGTCCGAGGAGAAATTACCAAACGTGTGGCATTCCCTCACACTTGGCGCCAATAAGATTTTGACATCATTTATATACGCTATATATAGATAAAGTAATGAATCTCATCCAACATATGGGAGCTCCAATATATTACAATCCACAAATGAGTCCAAAGCACTAATCTTATATATGTTGAGGGATTGGATTGCTATAACTAATGTAGCTCAAGCATCATCTTCTTCAGATTCTGGCGATGTGTATTTACTAATGGCTGCATTAATCCTCTCTTTGTCTCTGGTTGGGAACGCCTCCAAGAGAATCCCATCTTTGTAAAAATGGAAGAGGGGCACCGTCTGCATCATTTCATCCCATCCTAATAAATTTAGAAACGGCACACAAAGACAACTTTGTAGAGTTGATCAAAGAAAGTTACCTTAATTCTAAGTCGCTCTGCAACCTCGGATTGTTCATCGTACTCATCAATTACCTGCAGTAGTTAGAAGTAGGGCTTTTAGGATTATGTCTTGAGTTGGTAAATGAAAAACTCAAAGCACAATACTCACATTATGCTTTAAGAAGATCACTCCGGCTTCTCCATTGCCAGCTCCCTTGCACAACTTTGAAAACCCCTGCTCTATGTACTTGCAGCTTCCACATGATGTGCGATAAAAATCTACAACAACTAGAGAACCGGTTTTTTTGGCCCGTTTCGAGAATTCTGAACAATTCCTCGTCAGTCTTAAATTCTCTAACTCATTCAACTGGACACAGATCATCATCTTCATCAGTCATTTCTGCTTGGTTTATGCTTCTTTCGAATGCGTGACAATGTGGAATTTTGGCCCTCATAAGACATGATCTAACATGTGTTCTCCCAGGAATTGAGGTGGGAAATTCAGAGGGACTTGTTGAACCAAGTTTTGTGTTTGGTTTTGTTCCAAAATTGAATGATGCTCTGGCCTTGCCATATAGAATAGTATGACTTTGCATCGCAACGAAACACAAACTTAATCTAATTTGCAGGATGAGCTATTGATCTTCAGTGCATTCTTAAATTTCTATTGCCTTTTCTTCAGAAAAATATATTCAACCTGTGACATTTACACACAGAAATGGTGGAAAACTGGTATGAAAAGAGAAAAAAGAATGAAACAAATAGCCCCAAAATTCTGATCTATAACCAATCTTGAATTAAAAAAGAAAAAGAAAAGAACGAATTTCAACTGAAATCAAAGAGATGAATGAGTTGAGTTGAGAGGCTTACCTCTGGCAGTTGATGAGAAGTGAGGCTCCAATTGCCATATCTGAATTCTGAATTCTGCTACGAATGAGAAGAAGACACGACATCATTAACTATATCAGCTCATGTTTTGGGCTTTCGTATTTTACATGGGCTTAATGGGCTTCTTTGTAATTTTCATGGGCTGAGAGTGAATCCAAACTCTACCCAGAACCAGAAAGAGCGTGTAGGATTATATTTTCGTACGCGCGACCGATTTCCAACTAGCGGAAATAAAATCCAATTTATGACGTCATCAAGACCAACTACAATAAACAATGTTATGGGAATGCGTGCCTTGTCCGTCATCTGATCTCTGCCAAATTGCCAATGCCAATGCCATGCTAGCGACTGTGAGGCGCGGTTTGTTCGCGCGTGATCTGAATCTGAGGACAATTAAATTCTCAAACCAAACCAACCAAACCAGACTAAATTATTTACTCTCTCTGTGGAATTGAATGATAAAAACGACGTAGTTGCGAGAGCACAAGGTAACCGGATAGAGAGATAGAGAAGCTATGGGGAGCAGCGATCAGCTGAAGTCGGAGAGCTTGCTGGAGCTGATGAAAGAGCACCTGACCACTGATGCCGGCAAACAAATCACGAAGAAGATCGGCCTCGTCTATCAGATCAACATCGCCCCCAAGGTAGGCCTCGCCAATCTTCCCTCCCCTCCCCTACCCAAAATGCCTAAAACTCCAATTCAACGCTTTTTTCTCACAATTTCTGAATTGAACCGCAGAAAATTGGGTTTGATGAGGTGATTTTCACCGTTGATCTCAAGAAGGGGGAGGTCAAGAAAGGTTAGGGTTTCTGATTTTGATTAGCTCAGTTTAACTTGAGCTTAATTACTGAAACTATATATCTTGAATTTCAGGGCCATATGAAGGAGGGAAGCCAGATGCAACTTTTTCGTTCAAGGATGATGATTTTGTGAAGGTTGCGCTGGGGAAGATGAACCCACAAGTTGCTTTCATGAGGGGTGCCATGAAGATCAAGGGCAGTCTGAGTGCAGCCACGAAATTTACTCCTGACATATTCCCCAAGCCTGCCAAGATGTGAGGCTTCCGACTTTCCGAGGCAGAGGCCGCCAGAGAAAAAGTTCGCATTTTTAGGCGTAGCCTTGTTTGCTTTGGTTGCTTCAAATGAATTTCTGAAATACTAGGGAACTTGAACTGGAATTTTAGCCTTCCATTAAGAGAAACTAGAAATCAATTAAAGCTTGTACCCTTTTGTTATATGTATGATCATTTCATCATTTCATACTTAATGCAATAAGCTGCCAATAACAAGCTTTCTTTCTTCAATCATATCTGATTCTGAGGATCTTTCTGTTATGTTATCCATTTTCATGTGCTCTGTATATTGGTCATTTGCGTTGCTTATTGCCATGGCTTGGGATTTTTCTAGGATGCCAAAAGTCACCCTTTTTATTTATTTATTCTCGACTATAAATTTGAAATCCTGGTGAGTTGGATACTAGGTTGGAGTTGGCTGATCAGATGGGACGAGGCTCGTGTATCCATTTAGGTGTGGCCTTTATAGAGGGTATATTGTTCGACGTGGGACAATTGATTTGATCTACAATTTTTAATAGTTGTTTAGGGCTAGTTTAACATTACTGTGCTTTGAAAAAAATTATTTCTGTCGTGAGAATAAATAGCTATGAAATGGTGTGGCTTGTGTATCCATTTAGGTGTGGCCTTTATAGAGAGGATATTGAAATTAATATGGAATGAGGGGAAGGAATGGAAATATAAATGGATTCTTGAGAAGGTAAAATGTCCCTTCCTTTTTTTCTCCTTTTTTTAATTATCTTTTTATTTATTTGAGTGCTTCTAAACGAACCCTAAAATTAATCTGGTATACCCTACTATCACACTATTTATTGAATTACTAATTTACCCTAATATAAAATGATCAAAAAAGATATATTGAATTGTGTACCCCAATATGTACACCATCCTTAAGCTTGACGCATGTCCATTGTTAGAACTATAGTCAACTCTTTAATTTCAGTCTTTTAAAGTATTTAAAACCAAAAAATAAAATAAAATTTTATAAAGATAAAAAAACCTCTCTCTCCTTCCCAACCCACCCCACTCTAGACGAGTTGACATATGCTATCCCCAAATTTCCAAACTACCAATTCTCCCTAAATTAGATTGAAAACCCACACATCTCTCGAAAGATTGAAGACAATATATTTAATTAAGAATTAAAATCTTTGTTTTACTACTTGAGCTTTTGAACCCATGCCTTCAAACAAATTGACTTAATTTTTAACATACAACTCGGAATCCAGGAGAAGTGTATTGATTCCAATTGATTTTTGTATGCATAAAACTTAAACAATCAATATCACAAACCAGGTGATGGTGGTCTCTAGAGAGAGAGAGAGAGAGTTTTGTTAAAATATTATTTTATTATTATTTTACTTTATTTGTTTATTTTAAATACTTTAAAAGATTAAAAATTAAAAAGGATGTACCATGAGTATTTTTGTTAGTTAAATAAGATGTACTTAGTTAATTTTACATTTTAATTTAAACATTATGGTGTACTTAGTTAATTTTAGAGTTCGTTAGCAGTATTCTTTTCTTTTTCTCTCTACCCTTCTCCATTATTCTATCTCTCCTCAGCCTCTTCATTCAACAAACGAATAGCACAAAGGCACAACAACCCAGCCGCCACCATCCCTACCCACAAACCCAACCCCACCCAGGACCTACACGCACCCATCACGACCAAGAGATGCCTGGTAGTGCCTTTGCACATTGAATTTCATCATCCCCTCTCCAGTCTATACCTTTCTCCCCCATCCTTAAATTAAAAAAACACCCTTCACCCTCTGTCCCGTCAGCCTCCACCACCGCCTCCGCGGCTCACCTCAAGATCTCCTCGGTTCAACGCCAGAAAACGACCTGGGTGGGTGTAGGTGCTGGGTTGGGTTGGGTTTGTGAGTAGGGATTGGGTTTGTTGAAATGTTGAAAAATTAATTTGGAGAGATGAGAGATCTGTGAGGAAAATGAGGGATTAATGGAGATTGAGAAGAGAGAGCTATAGAGGACTTGAGGTGGGAATGAAGATCCGAATCGTGAAAAATGAAGAGGGTAAATCACGTCATTTTTTAAAATAAACGAGGACAATACGGGCATATTGAAATATTGAAACATTCCTTAAAGAGCTCCGCATGCTTCCATCCACAGCGCTTTTAAAAGCGGCATTTAGCCGCTTCTAAAAACCTGCCATTGACCCACAATGTTGAAAAAAAAAGCACTTTTTTTTCTATTTACCAAACACCTTTTCATTCAAAATTTTAAAAATAAGCTGCTTCTTTTAAAATCACCGCAACCCCAAACCGAGTCTTAATGTGCGGAGTGAAGACGGTTAGTTCTTGTCCAATGTCCTAAATGCAATGCCGCCAACTCAATTGCTGGTCACTTTCATAAACTTTGCCTAACATTTTGAAGACTGGTTGCACTTAGAGGAGTCTACTGTCAAATATAGTGTAATTGAGAGAGTAAAGAGTGAGGAATAATAGATGTTTTGCAGAGAATTCTCTCTTATTTCTTTGTATTGCTATTATGGAGATATTTATACACAATGTAGAAAAGGTAACTATTAGTTACAAACAAGTATACAAAATCATGGAGCATTTCCAGGATTTGTGTCTCCCTAAAACATGGAAAATGTAAACATGCCTAACTAAGACTTGCCTAATTATGACTTGCCTAACTTACTTGCCTAACTTACTTGACTTGACTAACACTCCCCCTCAAGTTGGTGCAAAGATATCACGCATGCCCAACTTGTCAAGCGAGGCATAGAAAACTTTACTTGATACGGCCTTTGTCAGAATGTCGGCAAGTTGGTTTTCCAGTTTACAAACGGAAACTTAATTATACCATTTTCAAGCTTTTCTTTGATGAAGTGTCCTTTAACTTCCACATGTTTGGTACGGTCGTGTTGTACTGGGTTATGTGCTATTTCGATAGCAGCTTTATTGTCACAATACAAGTTTGTAGCTTTTAAGGGTTTAACTCCAAGATCCTTCAGGAATCTCCGTAACCAGAGCAATTCACACACTCCTTGAGCCATTCCCCTAAATTCTGCTTCAGCACTTGATCTAGCCACAACTTTTTGTTTCTTACTTCTCTAAGTGACTAAGTTGCCACCCACAAATGTAAAGTATCCAGATGTAGAACGTCTATCTGATGGATCCTGCCCAATCAGCATCTGTGTATCCTTCCGGGTACATATGTGTATGTTTGGAGAACATTAATCCTTTTGCAAGGGCAGCCTTCAAGTACCTCAGAATCCGAGTTACTCCATTCATGTGTGTCTCACTCGGTTGATGCATAAACTGACTCACCATACTTACCAGCATAAGCTATGTCGGGGCGTGTGTGTGACAGATAGAGATAGTCAGCGCCCAACTAATCTTTGATACTTTTCTTTGTCAGTGGGTACTTGATCTGGATACATCCCTAACTTGTGGTTCTGCTCAATAGGTGTGTCAGCTGGCTTGCAATCAAGCATTCCAGTTTCTGCTAGCAAATCTAACACATATTTTCGTTGGGATAGAAATATGCCATGTTTTGATCTAGCAACTTCTATGCCAAGGAAATATTGTAACTCACCCAAGTCCTTCATCTCAAATTCCCTAGCAAGGAGCTTCTGCAGATTCTTCATTTCTTCATTGTTATTACCGGTAACCACCATATCATCAACATAGATGATGAGGGCCGTCAGTTAGTTACCACGACGCTTTAAGAATAAAGTGTGATCCGAGTGACTCTGAGAGTATCCAAAACGCTTCATGGAATCAGTGAATCTTCCAAACCAAGCTCGTGGCGACTGCTTGAGCCCATATAGTGATTTTTTCAGCTTGCAAACGGTGTTGGGACCGAATGTCGTAGAGATCCCTGGTGGTGGTTCCATATACACTTCTTCTTGCAAGTCCCCGTGAAGGAACGCATTCTTTACATCATACCTGCAGTAGTGGCCAATCAAGATTTGCAGCCAATGACATTAGAACACGAACAGTGTTGATCTTGGCAACAGGTGCAAATGTCTCATGGTAGTCAATTCCATATGTTTGTGTATACCCTTTGGCTACTAATCGAGCTTTGTATCTGCTCTATGGATCCATCAGCTTTGTATTTAACAGTGTATATCCACCGACATCCAACTGGTTTCATCCCTTGTGGTAACTGAACCATCTCCCATGTAGAATTCTTTTCCAGAGCTTCCATTTCAATTGCCATTGCTTCAGCCCATCTGGAATCTGTTATAGCATCCTGCCACTTATTTGGAACACATAAGATAATTGATTGACAAATGATGCATATGACTTTGACAATCTATGAGTTGAAACATGGTTATTAATGGGATATTTAGACTTGGCGTGCAGGTCAGGACAATATTGAGGTTTGGGTTTTCCTCTAGTGGTCCTAGGTGGGAGAGTGTATGGTATAGGATTAGGTGGTTCGGGAATTACCTCGAGTGTTTCTTCATCACGAGACGATTGGTCCGATGGTTGAGAAGAAGGGGTTGTATTTTGTAGTTGATCACAGCAAACATTTGGATTGTCATCTCCTGGATCTTCACCAAATAAGAACGATAATGTTTCTGTACCTTCATTGCTGTCCAGATATCCAGTTTCAAGTCTCGACCCCGCTGGCTTCTGGGCGACCGGTCGTTTCTGAATCTCTGAAAAAGCGACCGGTCGTTTCTGGAGGCGACCGGTCGTTTCCGGCATTTTAATTCTATGCAAAAGCGACCGGTCGTTTCTGCAGGCGACCGGTCGTTTCAGGACGATTTTCAGTGTTGTTGGAGCACGACGACCGGTCGCTAAGGTCCGGGCGACTGGTCGCTTTTGAACAGACTTGATTTTCTTCTTGAGCCTTGTTTTCCTTCTCTTCATTCCTCCTCTCCCCCTGAAGAAAGGGGGCGTAACAGTTTTAAAGTATGATAAATCTTCATGGAATGTGGCATCCATAGTGACAAAGAGCTTGCGAGTAGGAGGATGGTAACACTTGTATCCTTTTTTTTTTGATCCATACCCAACGAACGCACAACGAATGGCACAAGAGTCCAGTTTACTTCTTTGATGAGATGGAACATGAGCATATACAACACAACCAAATATGCGAGGAGGCAACTTGAGGACTGTAGGAAGAGAGACGTGACGAGCCAAGGTGTTCAGTGGAGTTTCAAACTTCAAAACACTACTAGGCACTCGATTAATGACATAGACTGGAGAAAGGAGGGCATGTCCCCATAAGTAGTGAGGGATCGATTTGATCCAGCATGTATGCACGAGCAACCTCAAGTAATTGTCGATTCTTTCGCTCTGCGACACCATTTTGTTGCGGAGTAAAAGGTGTGGAGGTTTGATGAATGATGCCGTGGTCTCGAAAAAATTGTTCCAAGACCTTGTTCACATATTCCCCACCATTATCAGACCGGAATACTTTGATGGAGGCTTGGAATTGTGTGGTAATCATAGCATGAAATTCACGGATTGCAGCGGAAACATCACTTTTATGAGCAAGTAAGTATACCCAAGTCATGCGAGTGCAATCGTCAATAAATGTAACAAACCATCTTTTGCCATTGGAAGAGACTTTAGCAGGACCCCAAACATCAGAGTGAACCAAATCAAAAGGAAGTTCTGTCTTATTATCACTTAAGGGAAAAACGGTTCGATGGCTTTTGGCCAATACAGAGGTTTCACACTGAAACTGGTGATTATCTAAGCCACGAAACAAAGACGGAAACAAACGTTGAAGATAGCCAAATGATGGATGCCCTAGACGACGATGCCAGAGCCAAATCTGGTGTTGATTTCGAGCTTGTGAGCTGGAACTATGAGTATGAGCTGCCCTTGGTGGTGGAGATACCGTCAAGGAATACAACCCCCCTCTTCGTTTACCATGCCCAATCGTCGCGTGAGTCGTGAGGTCCTGAAAAATACAATGGGAAGGATAGAATGTGGCATAACAATTATGTGAGTCAAGTAATTTTCCAACAGACAGCAAATTGCAATTGATGGAGGGAACAAGTAGTGTATGAGATAAAGATAAGGAAGGGGAAAGTGATATAGTTCCTTCACCAGCAACATTAGAAGGAACTCCATTGGCACTAGTGATGTATGGATGACAAGACTTAGAAGATAATGTGGAAAACATAGTAGAGTCAAAAGTCATATGATCAGTGGCACCTGTATCAATTATCCATGTAGTGGGTCGTGTACCTGATTCGGAGTCAGAAAGTAGTGTGGAAGATGGAGAAGCATCGGTAGTTATAACACATGCTGCCTTGGGAGTTTTGTTGCGGGACTTGAGAGCATCCCACCACTCAGGATAACCATGAAGCTTAAAGCACTTCTCAACAAGATGATTACCACCACAATGAGTGCACTTCTGAGTTCCCTTTGCATCGTCAGTTTTTGGGACCCCTGGGGAAATCCGGAGGACGTACGGTGTGGTGGTCGATAGGGCTTGACCGCCATTGCACTTCCCCCGTCAAGCATGGAGGATTGTCGGTTATCTTCTTCTACCACAAGTGCATAAGCTTCAATGACTGCTGGAAGCGGGTTCATAGCAAGAATCCGACTACGAACGGAATCAAAGTTGGGATCGAGTCCTCCCAAAAAATCGTGCACACGTTCAACTTCAAGTGCTTGTTGATGAAGAGCCACATCATCGGGATTGGTATGTTTGCAGGGACGGAGGCTGTCAATTTCCTGCCATATGATGTGTAACTTTTCATAGAAGACATTCAGAGGCTCACCATTTTGAGAGGTGGTGACGGACTGCGACGGAGTTGGTACAACTTGGAGCTATTCTGAGTAACAGTGTAAGTCTTCCGAGATGCATCCCACACCGCATAAGCCGTTGAGCAATGGTCAAATAAGGCACGTACATTTTTGGTCATGGAATTGAGGAGCCATGACTGCACCAAACAGTTGTCTTCATCCCAAGTTTCATAGCTAGGATCATCAATGGCAGGTGCAATTTTTTTACCATTAATGAAACCAGCCATACGACGAGCAGTGATGGCCAAGCGAACACTACGAGACCATGCAGGATAGTTGGACCCATCCAACTTATCATGAGTAATTTGAGAGTAATCATGAGAGGACCGGAGTGGTGGAGTTGTGGAGTTGCTTTTGGTGGAGTCGATCTTAGAGGAGTCGGCAGTGGAGTTGGTGGTGTCTTCCATGAGGTAAATAGGTGAAGAGATTGATGCTGGGAAGAGGAAAAGGTGGTGCTGGAAATTGGTACAGGAAAGAGGTAAAGAGATGAGCGGAAGATAGCTTAGAACTTCAGCAAACAAGAGCACAATTTTCAGCAAAGTGTAGAGGCAAGGCAAGGGTAGATGTAGGAGCAATAGAGCAGCAAAGTATGAGCAAGGGTAAGTAGAGATTAGGCAAGGATAAGGTTATGCAGAGGCAACCAAAATCGATTGCTCTGATACCATGTCAAATATAGTGTAATTGAGAGAGTAAAGAGTGAGGAATAATAGATG
Source organism: Prunus fruticosa (assembly GCA_018703695.1). Taxonomy (NCBI): domain Eukaryota; kingdom Viridiplantae; phylum Streptophyta; class Magnoliopsida; order Rosales; family Rosaceae; genus Prunus; species Prunus fruticosa. Next base: position 52,887,965 of record CM031917.1, read on the forward strand.
TTTTGCAGAGAATTCTCTCTTATGTCTTTGTATTGCTATTATGGAGATATTTATACACAATGTAGAAAAGGTAACTATTAGTTACAAACTTGCCTAACTATGACTTGCCTAACTATGACTTGCCTAACTTACTTGCCTAACTTACTTGACTTGACTAACACTAATCCCATGGAATTAATGCAAGGACTTAGACAATATAACAATAGTCAAAGGACCTGATCAATAAGAAATAATGAAAGGATTAGATCCAACTATTAATATAACTTTCGGATTTATACTAAAATTTTCCCTTATTAATAACAATTTAACTGCTCTTAGAGCATTTACAATGAACTCCCTAAACCACCTCATTATATAAAATTTAGGGAGGAAGTGAGAAAACCCACCTTAGAAGTTGGATAGGGAACATGATAGGGAGACCTCTAGGAGCTCCTAAATCTAATGAGAGAGAAAGAGCTCCTAATGGCTCCCTATAATTAAATGCGGCTTTATTTTAATGCTAACTTTAAAAAAAAAAAAAAGATGGAGCATTTATGCTAAATTAAAAAAAGAAATAAATCATTTATGATTCCTTAAATTAGAAAGCATGGTTGAAGTTGAAATTTTATAAGGAGCTCTTAAAATAGCTTTATAGTATTTTTTAGATAAATTTTAACTAAAAAATAAAGAGCATGATTGTGGATGCTCTTACTACTTCATACTCGTATTTGGCCATATTGGATTAAACTGGACTATATTGGATTGGACTATGTTGTATTATTTAGGGATATTTAACAAAACTTTAGTATCATTTAGTTTGTTGGATTCATTTTGCACAAGTTTAGTCCACTTTAAGAGAATTAAGTATAATTTAGTTTACCAACTAACTCCCAGTCTAGTAGTATTTCTCTTTTTAAGAATGGAGACAGGTTCCAAGTTCACATCTCCATTACCCATTGATAGAAGAAAAAAAAAAGAAGTAGTCTAATCATGCTTAGCTCAATATAACTATACCGTAAAATGTCTACTAACACCATATATATATATATATACTCACCAAACTGCCCTCTACTTTTCTTCTCCTATTTCATCCAAAATTTGTTACAACTTCAATTTGGGATGAAAAAGTGCATCATAACTTCATTTTGGGATGAGGGTTGACATAGACCTTTGTGTCGCAGACCCACCCTTATCCTAAGGGGAAAAAAAATCCAGAAATAGTGATAATAACCTAAATTTGGTAGCAAACACATAACTTAGTGGCGGCAATTAGCCCAGGGCACTAGGTAAATCCAATCCTACTTCTAGTGGCAGAGCCAGCATCTATTGCTTTGTAAGCTGTATATGAACTTTAATTGAACTGTTAGGCTGTTAGTAGAGTTTATCGCGAATTTGATGCACGTGATTATAAGAGGAATTCCAATTTAAGACGTTTTCCGAATCCGAATGGAGTAGAGAAAAATACTATTAGATGAATAACTACTTTATAGATGCATTGATGGTTGGTTTATTTCCAAAAAAGTTAAACAAAACAACAAAGGAAGCAACTCTTGATCCACATTTTAAGCCTCAAACTTATGAGCAGGAACTGAAGTTACAAGAAAAGGGTATAGAATCCCACATGAACTATACAACATGGAAACACAAAAGAAAGAGAATAAAGTAGGAAGATTAATAAGCAAAGAAAGCAGCTTGCTTATTCATGGACCCATATGAAATGATCACGTGCACCGAAATCGTGTAAAGGACTGTTTGGATGACCAATAATAAACTAACAATTTGTCAGTTTTGGATTATTTTGGGGCACCGGATTGGTCTTAAATCCAGTCCCATGTGATGTCCAAAGCTCAGCGACAAGTTGGGTGGGGGCAGCCCTCACATGTGCTCCGATAATGTACACTGACGCGTTGAATTTTTTGCTTCAGTGTATATCTTGTTCCGTCGTCTTTCCAGGACTTGTCCATCTTCATTTGTCTCCCTCGACTTTTCTCTGCTCTCTCCTCCATGGTATCTTGTGGTTCAATCTCAGCCAGTCATTTTCGACTCTGTTACATTTCTAGAACCATGAAGCATCCAACTTGTGTGCCATTTGGTAAATTCAACTCAACCAGATATGAATATAAGATGCCATCCAACCCATCCCATTGCACATACAACTTCAAACGGCAATATGAATTTTCTCCTTTCATTCTGCTTTTGCCTCTGCGTTTCTCGTTTGCCCTCCTTCGCAACTCCAGCTGTGTTATTTCAGGTAATTAAGCCATGCTCTCTCTCTCTCTCTCTCTCTCTCTCCCCTATATTTCATATGCCCACGTGTTTATATGCGTACATGATTATACATGGTTCTAAGTGTTGATTCAAGAACTTGATGATATCATATGAATATGGTAGGGGTTCAATTGGGATTCAAGTAAAAAAGGAGGATGGTACAACTCCCTCAAGACCACCATTCCCGAACTCGCTAGCTCTGGAATTACCCATGTCTGGCTTCCACCTCCTTCTCACTCTAATGCAACTGAGGGTACTTGCTTCTACTAATCTATTTACTTCGTTAACGGAAAATGTTACAGATTCCAACTTTTGTGCGAAATTAATGTGACACTATACGATCAGGATATGACCCGGGAAGGCTATATGATCTCGACGCATCAAGCTATGGAAATAAGGACGAATTGAAGTCCCTGATTGCCACTATGCATGAGAAGGGAATCAAAGCCATCGCTGACATTGTGTTAAACCACAGATCAGCTGTCAAACAAGACGAGAATGGAATATGGAGCATCTTTGAAGGTGGAACACAAGACGGACGTCTCGACTTCAATGCCTCATTGATCTGCAGAGATGACAATGACCATCCTTTTGGAACTGGAAATCGAGACACAGGGGACAACTTTCCTTACACTGCTGATGTGGACCACACAAATCCAAGGCTACAAACCGAGCTCTCTGATTGGTTGAATTGGTTGAAAACTGATATAGGGTTTGATGGATGGAGGTTTGATTATGTGATTGGATACGGCTCCAGTTTCACCAAGCTCTACATGGAAAAGACTTCACCAGAATTTGCAGTTGCTGAGTATTGGCGTTGGAACATTTCAAAAGGGCAGGATGGCAAACTTGACAAGAACCAAGATGCACATAGGAATGAAATAGTGAATTGGATCGAGGCTGCTGGTGGCGTTGTCACGGCGTTCGATTTGACAACCAAGTACATCTTGAATGTTGCTGTGGAGGGTGAGCTGTGGAGGCTCAAGGATTCTAATGGAAAACCACCAGGGTTGATTGGGATCAAACCAGAAAGTGCTGTAACATTTATTGACAATCATGACACTTGGTCTCAGAGACTTTTGCCTTTCCCAGATGACAAAGTCCTGCTTGGATATGCTTACATTCTCACCCATCCTGGGACCCCAAGCATAGTAAGTAATACATATCAATCATATCATCTTGCTAAATAGTTAAATGTTCTCTCTTCAGATTGTCTAACAACATACGTAGGTTATATATGTTGTTAGATTATGAATTTAGATCACAGGTTTCATAAATGCACATAAATCTTGAATGTGGTTGATATTTCATTTCTAAACCATTTGTTTGGATGCAGTTCTATGATCACTTCTTTGACTGGGGGTGGCCAAAGGAGCCTATACGCAATTTGACTGCAATTAGGGCAAGGAATGGAATAAATTCCAGGAGCAGTGTGACTATTTTAGCTGCAGAGGCTGATCTATATATGGCCAACATTGATGACAAGATTATCATGAAGATTGGGCCAAGATTGGACCTTGGAGACCTTGACCCGACAAAGTCAAACTTCCATGTTGCCACCAGTGGAGGAGACTTCGCTGTTTGGGAGAAAAATTGAACTAGAAAGAAGAAAGCTTGTTTCGCTTATACATTAGAATAAGTCCTATTCAGGATATTGTAACTTAATAAACAAATTTGTATAGCTCAGTTGGTTGAGCTCTTTCAGCTACATTCATATGGGCTAAGGTTCGAAACCTCCAGGCACCCAATGAATATTTGTTAAACCCTCATCCCCAATCGCTTGTACTAAAAAATAAACTTTTATATTAATGGGCCAATCTAAATTTAATATCATTTCTTCTATGTCAAGAACAAGGTGGATGGTAATAAATCCGTTGTGAAGCTTATTAGTTTTAAATACTACAGTTGGATTATCGAATTCAGGTCATAATCAAATTATCTAAAACATCTTTATTAATATTGTAACTTAAACAATATGTGCTGAATAAGATTTGTATTAGTGAGCCAATCTAAATCTACATGCAATGTCTCAGAGATAAAATTTGCACTTTAGGCTTAACCTAGTTTGCTTTGGTTCTTTCAAATGAATTTTTGAAATACTAGGAAACTTGTACTGGAATTTTAGCTTTCCATTAAGAGAAACTAGAAATCAATTAAAGCTTGTACCCTTTGATATATATGAGTCATATGACCATTTGCATCAGTTCATACTTAATGCAATAAGCTGCCAATTAGAAGGTTTCTTTCTTCAATTATTTCTGATTTTCTGAGGGTCTTTTTGTTATATTATCCATTTTCATGCGCCTGCTTGCTGGTGTGCTGTATATTTTGCCTGCAAATATGCTATCTGCAGGTGTTGTGTATTGGTTATTTTCATGGCTTTGGTTTTTTCTAGGCTGCCAAAGAGTCACCCTTTTTTTATCTACTTGACTATAATTTATGAAACTTTTCAGACGCAAGACAATTGCATGCGATTCACTTGCTTTAGCTTATATATATACAAATTTCAAATGCTAGTGCTGTAATGAGCGGAGTGATGGCTCCTTGTTCTTGTTCAATTGCAATGCCTCCAATCCAGTTACTGGTGACTTTCATGAGGCTTCAAAATATCTTGTTCCGTACGTACGTCGTCAACCTAGCAAGACTTCTCCTTGCTCCAATTAATATATGGTGCACTTTAAGTCATTGATTATCTTCATTTGTCTCCCGTGAGACTTTTCTCTGCTCTCTCCATGTATCTGGTGGTTCAATCTCCGCCATTCATTTTATAGAAAATTTGGCATAAGTCCAATTATGAGGAGAGATATTGGGTGCAATCCACAGAAAATTGTTGTTGATCAAAGTCGTTTGACTTTTTGCCATATAAGATTACATGCCTTTTTCAATTTATTGATATTTACTTTTATTTATTTTTTATTTTTTTGTTCCAATTATGCACCTAAAACATAAATAAGGTAAATTATGAATTCGTAAAATTGGTAAGTTATTGATTTGTAGGACATTAATTATCATATTTGATTTTAATTTAATTGCAAATCAATTTATTGAATTCTGAAATTTTCCCAAGGTATACTGACATCAAAATTTGTAATAAGAGTTCATAAAAACTTCATACCTTAACAATAGGTAAGGTACCTATGAATACACCTCGTATGCAGTATGCAGGTAATTAAACCCATAAATTACCTATGGTCCAAGTAATTAAATCCATAAATTACCTCTAGTCTAGGTAGTTATACCCTCTAGCCTAGGTAATTGAACTCATATAATATCTTGGTATGAATCTTTAAACTCAACTGAGATAAAAATCCATACAAATTTTCTTTGGAAAAAAAAAAAAAACACTATTACATGGAAGACAGGTATGTATGTATATAAATATGAAGCTCTAGAAAAAACTGCTTATGAAAGCTCAATAAAAAACACTTACCTGTAATACAGGTACATATATATACAAGGAAAATGCAGCCATCGCTGACATTGTGTTAAACCACAGATCAGCGGTCGAACAAGACGAGCATGGAATATGAAGCATCTTCGAAGGTGGAACAGAAGACGGGCTTCTTTACTACAATGCCTCGTTGATCTGCAGAGATGACAACGACCATCCTTTTGGAACTGGAAATCTAGACACAGGGTACAACTTTCCTTACACTGCTGATGTGGACCACACCAATCCAAGGCTACAAACCGAGCTCTCTGATTGGTTGAATTGGTTGAAAACTGAAGTAGGGTTTGATGGATGGAGGTTTGATTATGTGATTGGATATGCCTCCAGCTACACCAAGCTCTACATGGAAAAGACTTCACCAGAATTTGCAGTTGCTGAGTATTGGCGTTGGAACATTTTAAAAGGGCAGGAAGGTAAACTCGACAAGAACCAAGATGCACACAGGAATGAAATAGTTAATTTTGATGAGGCCGCTGGTGGTGCTGTGACCGCGTTTGATGTGACAACGAAGTTCGTCTTGAATGCTGCTGTGGATGGTGAGCTATGGAGGCTCAAGGATTCAAATGGAAAACCGCGAGGGTTGATCGGCATCAAGCCGGAAAGTGCTGTAACCTTTGTCGACAACCATGACACTTGGTCTCAGAGACAATTGTCCTTCCCAGTGTCTAAACTTCTGCTTGGATATGCTTACATTCTCACCCATCCTGGGACCCCAAGCATAGTAAGTAATATTACATATAATATAAGCGGAGTGATTAACAATATAAGTAGTTTATGTTGCTAGATTATGAATTTGGATTGCGGGTTAGTTTAACTTGTTATAAAAAATATATACAAAATATAGTTTTCCTTTTCTGTAAAGCCAAACACAAAAAATATTATATTATAAATAATGTTATAATAAATAAATAAGAAAGCTTTTAAGGTATAATGAAATTGAAGAAAACAAAATAATAGGTAAATAAAGGGAAAATAAATAATAAGTAAGAAGGTGAGTTTGGTACGGTGAAGCACGTCAAAGACGCCGTCCTAAAGCCTTTGTAGCCTCCCTACGTGTAGGTCCTGACGCCTGACAAGACTCCAAGATACGACCCCTTGTACACAAACTCATGATCCGCTATGAGCACGTTCATAGACGGATATGGGTATCCAAGTCACAGAACCATTGCCAAAATAATAATATAAAGTAGAGAATATATATATAAAAGTAGAAAATGAGAGAATTAGTTTGTGGTATGTGATATTCTAATGGTGTATTGTGTCTATTTCAAATGTGAAGGAGGAGTCGCCTTTTATAGGCATCCAAAAACATGTAACCTTCACCAACCACAAAAGTTCACCAACCAAAAAATTATGGCATTCACCAACCAGAAATAAAACCTGAATATTAAATATTTATAACCCCCACAATAAATAAAATAAAACAGAAAAATAATTAAATAAATAAAACGGTTAAATTTTTAAAATCTTTTAAAATTCCAACAATCCCCCACAAGATTTTCAAAATTTTACCATGACAAAAACCAGTGAAAAATATATAATATATATGGCAATATAATACTATGTAATAGGTGTAGGTGCCTTCCTGGGCTTGAACCTTCACTTAGTGATGATAGTCTCCATTTGAGGAACCTGAGTGTACACAGTATTGAACTCGGCACCTTTGACCAAACTTCAACATATCCCACACATAGTATTAGTTGAGACTTGGATGCGGGGTAGCGCTATTTATGGCCATGCGCTCATCTTGATTCTCATGAGAGTTACTAGAGAATAGCCCAATTCTCACAGCGCGGCCTCACGACGTCTCTCACTTAGGTGAGTTCTCCAAGAGTACATGTGACCTGCACTCTGCGGGAGTTTGCCCGCCTCGAAACTCATTCAGGGATAGATCCCTTCCTGACGTCACATAAAATAGCACTTTTGCCTTAGGGATGAGCAGAAGAATATCTCAAGGATATCTCCATAGTTTTATCAGTGCTATATGAGTCACGCAATATGGATTGTTTCTACCACATTGAACTTCCTTCATGGGATCTCCAATCACAGAAGTTGGGTTACCTCCCTAGGTGACTCCCTTATGGGCTTAAGCACATCCCCCTCGACATTTTGCATTAATAGCCTCCTCCACGAGGCATGCATATCAAGACTAGCCTTCACAAGGCATGTATAATTTAGGTCATGTCTTTGTTCTCCATTTTAGCAAGCTTTAAAACTGCATATTATTAAAATATTTCCTACACACTCTTGCACACAAATAATTAGTAGATTTCACATCAGTATAATTGGAAATTAAATACGCATTGGTATACAGTTAAGTATAACAGAAAATATCATACATTAAATCTTATGATTAAGAGTAGCTCTCAAGTTCATGAAACATTGAGTACACCTGCTACCACTTATGAACAACAATATAACAATGAATTCATTAAATAAATTTAACTATAAACACTGAGTATTTCAGGATACTCTTACTCCCTTTTGTGCACTCAAAGTGACTGAAATCATGATCGCATATCCATGTTAAAATTGTATCTTCCTGATTCTCAATAGGAACCTATAAGACAATAAGAAGTCTCCACCAAAATTTTATACCAAGGCCATTATTAGTTGCACACATTTTCATATCAAAATTTAAGACAAATTAGTCTCATAATAAAATTTCATAGTATAAGAAAATTTCACTCACACCAAGTTCTCCAAAAATGCTCATTTTATAATTACTTAAAGATAATATCAAGGTTATGAAATTAAGGCAACCCCCACATTTTAAAATATGTTAACGTAGAACTCATCCCTTCTATGTTTCCAACTTTGGCCACAAAATAATAAAATAATAATAATAATAAATTACAAAGCAAAAAGATTGCAAGACAACAACCCCCACAAGTTAAGGAAAATTTCAACCTATGTGAACATTGTACCAAATCCTTATTTAATTTTAAATTCATAAGATATGCCATAATACTTTAGAGGATTTACGGGTTGAAAACCTTACACCCAAACTCAAAATTAAATGCAGCTTACAGTGATATAATTTATTATTTCATTTCAGTTTTCTCAAGAAGGTTTCACAATGTACTTCTTGGAAATTTACTCAATGTGACATCTGTCAAGGCTTCACAATCAGAAAGACACATTAGTTCACTCAATATATTTGTATCGCAATTAACTCAAGTAAATAATATGAAGGATTGCACAATTGAAATATATAGGTGTTGGCAACTTTAAAATGAATCCAACGCATTAAAACAAAGATGTAATTAAATTTCATAAATGTTTAGTACGTTAAATGCAATAAACACCCAACAATATCAACAACTGTTGCCAAACATAAATCTCTAAACGTCATAAAATTGATAATATGCAATTGAGGCACTAAAGTTTTGAAATTAAGGCTGGGAATTAAAGCTGGAGTAAATAAAAATTATCTCGTAATTGAATGTGCAATGCAAAAGTTTCTAATTAATATCAATTAACCAATTTTTGAACCAAAAGAGCTAACATCCAAAACCACTAAATTCAAATTATATTTTCCATTACAAACGAATCAGTCAAAATAAAATAATAACTGCATGCTTACCATTTCAAATTTGATATCACATAAAGCTAGTCTAACGGCTGGTACTCTAGTGCCAATTCAATGTCATCTTAATAAGCATAATAAATATAATAGTAAAACCACAAAATACATAAAATAAAATAAAACTGATATATATATATATATATTGTTATACAAAGTACTCGAAAGACACGTAATATAACCCAATTCATTTAAGTTGATACATTGATCAAATTATACAAATGTCAGCTAGAGTTTTAGGCAAAGTACGATAACATCAATTTAATTGGCATAGTCGTAACAACTGAAAGTATATAACAATTAAGAAAGAAAAGAATTTAGGAAAATTTAATTATGCATGCACGCCTTTTCAATTCAACAAAATAAAGAAGGCATGCTAATTCATACTCATTGAAATATTGTATAATTATACGTTTACAAAAGTAATGGAGAAGCATCATTAATATCCCATTAATTCCTTCACCATAAACAATTAGATTTTGTTGAATGAAGAATTTCCTTGGAATATTACACGGTTTGGGAGAATAAAAAAACATACTTCGATTGCTTCAGTAAAAAAATTGTAATCAACTTTCAACAAATCAAAATAATCACCACATTAAGAAATTCCCATATTTGAAAAAACCAATTGAAATGAAACCACTAAAATAATGATTTAAAGCAATACCAAAGTACAAAACAATCATATAAATGAAATGGCCGTTGCAAAGCTAACGTCCAAAATAAATTGTACCACATTTAAGATTTCAATATAGCACATTATATGGGAGTAATGAAATTTTTGAAAATATATGCATATGCACAAAATAGAATAGTCAAAATTAATTTCTCCATAAATGTAAAAATTCTAATTCTCAATAAATTGAAGTTGGTTTCAAAACAAGTAATCATTGAAAACTCAGCAAATTAAAGTTTGACAAAATTGGGCATTCACACCAATATAAAGTATTAGTTGGTAGCACTTAACTCGCGGTATATGATATTGGACCTCTGATATATCGATTCCATTATAACTCCCACTTGAAAATAACACAAATCTCTATTCCCATAAATAAGATAAACCTTGAACATAATCGTTAGTGCAATATATATGTATATTTATATCAAATACTCAAAAGACACCACACATAACGTAATTTGATCCATTTTCCAAAACCAAAGATAATTGATATCCAAAATCAGCAATAATATGATTAGAACATTAATATATTAACACTATTGAAATAAAGTCAGCAATTAAAATATCTCAAACAACAAAACAACAAAACGAATTGTACAATATATATGGTTTCAAATGTACACAACGAACTTTGCAAAATATATATACCATGACAAAGATGCAACCAAAAAAAAAAAAAATTTCCTCAAAATTATGCAAACCAATAATTATGTTTAACCAACAAACTAATAATAATAAAAATATTTGGAAAGAACTCTGAAACTCATGGATAAACGGTTCTTTGACAAAAGGCTGGGAACTTGTTTGGTTGTTTAAATAGAAAATTCAAATAATCACGCTAACAATTTCAAACTGGCACGCCTTTTACCAAATGCCTTTAATAAATAAAATTAAATAGATTTTAACAGGAACAAACATATTGCTGTCAAGAGCTTACATAAATATAGATATGCAATTGTAACAATTGTAAACTACAAAAAATTACAGCAGGTACGGAAAGAAAATAATTTTAACATACAAAGGTTTAATAGACATATGGTTTCACATATATAATCAAACTTATGCTATGATACGGACACAACCTAAAATATGATTTATTCGAAATACATGTAAGATAATACTTTGTTTACTACAGTTTGAACCAAGCGGCAAGTGGTAATCTCATCAATCAAGTATTCAATTGAGGCTTCACAAGGTATCAAAAAGACAGTAGTTTTAATCTACAAAGAACCTATAGCAGTACGGAAAGAAAATGATTTTAACATACAAAGGCTTTAGATTGTTATAAAAAATATATACAAAATATAGTTTTCCTTTTCCGTAAAGCCAAACACAAAAAATATTATATTATAAATAATGTTATAATAAATAAATAGGAAAGCTTTTAAGGTATAATGAAATTGAAGAAAACAAAATAATAGGTAAATAAAGGGAAAATAAATAATAAGTAAGAAGGTGAGTTTGGTACGGTGAAGCACGTCAAAGACGCCGTCCTAAAGCCTTTGTAGCCTCCCTACGTGTAGGTCCTGACGGTCTACAAGACTCCAAGATACGACCCCTTGTACACAAACTCATGATCCGCTATGAGCACGTTCATAGACGGATATGGGTATCCAAGTCACAGAACCATTGCCAAAATAATAATATAAAGTAGAGAATATATATATAAAAGTAGAAAATGAGAGAATTAGTTTGTGGTATGTGATATTCTAACCGGTGTATTGTGTCTATTTCAAATGTGAAGGAGGAGTCGCCTTTTATAGGCATCCAAAAACATGTAACCTTCACCAACCACAAAAGTTCACCAACCAAAAAATTATGGCATTCACCAACCAGAAATAAAACATGAATATTAAATATTTATAACCCCCACAATAAATAAAATAAAACAGAAAAATAATTAAATAAATAAAACGGTTAAATTTTTAAAATCTTTTAAAATTCCAACATAACTATTTTGTATATGTGTGATTCTGATTCTGATAACATATTGTCTTACTGAATATGGCTGATATTTGATTTCTAAACTAATTGTTTGGATGCAGTTCTATGATCACTTGTTTGTGTGGAGGTGGCCAAAGGAGCCTATACGCAATTTGACTGCAATTAGGACAAGGAATGGGATCAATTCCAAGAGCAGTGTGACTACTTTAGCTGCAGAGGCTGATCTATATATGGCCAACATTGATGACAAGATTATCATGAAGATTGGGCCAAAATCGGACCTTGGAGACCTTCATCCCACAAAGTCAAACTTCCATGTTGCCACAAGTGGACAAGACTTCGCTGTTTGGGAGAAAAATTCAACTAGAAAGAAGAAAGCTTGTTTCGCTTATGCATTAGAATAAGTCCTATTCAGAATATTGTAACTTAAATAAACAGTTAATGCGTCTAGGCCATTATAAAAAGGTTTTGATTTGCAAATCAGTGGTCCTAGCTTTAACCCCGATGGCTTTGATAGTGTGTGCAAGAACCCGCTTAAATAATCAAATTTGTATTAGTGAACCAATCTAAATTTTAAGGGATTTACAATTGAATTATCGAATTCTAACGATAATCAAATTATCTAAAACATCTTTATATCCTACCAGAAGATAACTAATTTTTATATTTGTGGTCAGAAAAATATGTTACATATAATTGTGTTATTTATTTATTTATTTATAAAAATTGGGCTTTTTATTAGGGGCTTTGATCGAATACAAGTCAAGAAAGTTGACCAACTTATAAGCAAAATTATAAAAGAAGCCGTGCACCTGTAAAGTCTGGCGCCAAACAGCAGAATATGAACTTGGTCTCTTCTGTTGGTCTCTCTACGAAGCCTAACCTCCCCTGTTTGCACTCTCTGTTAAACTCCTACATTGAAAGCAGAAATCGAAAGCAAGCACTGCTTCTCTTTCGCCAGTTGTTGGAATACAATGTGAAGCCCAATGACCTCACTTTCTCGTTGCTTCTGAAAGCCTGTACTTCGTCTTCTTCTTCCTCTTCTTCTTCCTCCTCAGCTTTAAATACCGTGAATGTTAAAATAGAAGCAAATCAGATTCATACCCACTTGCTAAAATCGGGTGTTGACCGATACATGTATGTGAGTACTGCTCTTCTTGATCTGTATATGAAACTGGGATGTGTTAAAAATGCTCATAGGATGTTTGATGATATGCCTGATAGAGACGTTGTCTCTTGGAATGCGTTGATTTGTGGGTTTTCGCGAAATGGGTGTGATTTTGAAGCGTTGAAACTCTTTGTTCAAATGTGTAAAGAGGGATTTTTTCCTCATCAGACGACTTTGGTTAGTTTGGTTCCATCTTGCGGTAGGCAAGAGTTAGTTTCTCAAGGGAAATCTATTCATGGGTTTGGAATTAAGGCGGGCCTTGATTCAGATTCTCATGTGAAGAATGCTCTTACCTCAATGTATGCTAAATGTGCAGATTTGGAGGCGGCAGAGCACTTGTTTGAGGAGATAGTTGAGAAGAGTGTAGTTTCTTGGAATACTATGATTGGTGCTTATGGACAAAATGGCTTCTTTGATGAGGCAATGCTTGCCTTTAAACGAATGCAAGAGGAAAATGTTCCAGCCAATCTGGTGACCATGGTAAGCCTTCTGTCAGCAAATGCCAATCCAGAGTCTACCCATTGTCATGCCACTAAAACTGGTCTTGTCAATGATGCTTCTGTGATTACTTCATTAATTTGCCAATATGCAACACGCAGGAACACAGAATCCGCGAACTTCTTTACAAGTCATTGCCTCAGAAGAACTTGGTTTCCCTAACTGCACTTATGTCAAGCTATACTGAGAAAGGTAACCTGTTTCAGGTGATGTCGTGTTTTGCTCACTTGCAGCAGTTAGAAATGAAGCTTGATGCAGTTGCTATGGTTTGCATCCTCCATGGGATAAAAGATCCCATTGAATTTGGTCTTGGACTTGCTTTTCATGCTTATGGGCTAAAGAGTGGGTTGAGTGCTGATTCTTTGGTTGCAAATGGGTTGATAAGCCTGTATTCGAGGTTTGACAAGATAGAAACTGCTTTCTCTTTACTTTCTGAGATACATGAGAAAACATTGATTAGTTGGAATTCTTTGATATCGGGCAGTGTACAAGCTGGAAGGCCAAGTGATGCCCTAGAGGTTTTTTTCCAAATGAAAATGTCTGGACACAGTCCAGATGCCATTACCATCTCTAGCTTACTATCTGGTTGTTGCCAGCTTGGGTACTTGCGATTTGGGGAGAGGCTTCATAACTATGTCCTAAGAAACAATCTCGAAGTGGAAGATTTTGTTGGAACTGCTCTAATAGACATGTACATCAAGTGTGGAAGAATAGAGTATGCTGAAAGGGTGTTTAAGAGCATCAAAGAACCGTGCTTGGCAACATGGAACTCAATGATCTCGGGTTATAGCTTATATGGGTTAGAACATGAAGCTCTTGCTTGCTTCTCAGAAATGCAAAAGCAGGGGCTAAAGCCTGATAAAATAACTTTTTTGGGAGTTTTAGCTGCGTGTACTCATGGAGGCCTTGTTCAGGAGGGAAGAAAACATTTCCAAATCATGAGGGAACAGTTCAACATGGTGCCAGATTTGCAACACTATGCTTGCATGGTTGGTCTCTTTGGTCGTGCAGGCTTGTTCGAGGAGGCATTGATGTTCATCAGAAATATGGAAATGGAGCCCGATTTCGCAGTTTGGGCAGCCTTGCTGAGTGCTTGTTGCATCCATCAAGAGGTGAAGCTTGGAGAATATGTTGCCAAAAAGTTGTTTTTCTCGGACAGCAACAATGGTGGGTTCTTTGTGTTGATGTCAAATCTTTATGCGGTTAAAGGAATGTGGGATGAAGTAGCTAGGGTGAGGGAGATGATGAGAGAGACTGGAGGGGATGGCTGTTCAGGAATTAGTGTTATTGAGATGACTTCATTGGAAGACATGAATGTAAACTTAAGCTCCAGCAAGTCTAGTTTGAATGCAAATGCTTGGCAACCTCTACTCTCTCTATATTAATCGCCAGTCCTTACTCCTTACTTATTACGGTCATTTCCATATTTTCAAAATGAAAATTTCTCCAATACAAATATTTTGGACTTCATTAAAAATAACAATTATTGTGTAGCTGTAATATTATAATTTGTGTGAATATTAACGATACATCAACATGTCACGTTATGTTACAATTATAACATAATTAATTTCTCTTGAATAAGACTTAGAAGATACAGATCTCATATCAATTCATCTCAACCTTCATTCAAAACGGTGCTCCAGGAGACATAACAATAGATTGTCTTCGAGAGGACTTCAATTCATTAAACTAGACCATAGATGGTTCAATAGTCGTTAAACCTTCCTTCGGGTCTTGTTACTTTATTTGAAAATACATCGGCACATACTACTTATGATTAAAATGGAATGCGTGACATGAAAAATTT
>CM031917.1:52910847-52914104 GCA_018703695.1 Prunus fruticosa
ATTGTTTAGGTCACTGAGAATGGGAAGCAGGAGCGTCATTTAGTTGCAACTGTGGGCAAGTTTAGTGTGATTTGGAACTTTCAACAGGTGAAGGATGGTTCACATGAGTGCTACCGCCACCAGGAGGGCTTGAAGAGCTGCTATTGCTACAAGATAGTCCTTAAGGATGATTCCATTGTTGACAGTCGCTTCATGCATGACAAATTTGCAGTTACCGACTCACCTGAGGCGCCACTTGTGATTGCAACCCCGATGAAAGTTAGCTCCTTCAGCATATCCAGTAGGCGATTATTTTCAGAGACATGAATGACCCTTCATCTGCTTTCAGCTTTCTTTGCCGCATTGATGAAGTTTCAAATACTTGGTTTAGAACTTCCAAATTGTATTTTATGTTCTTCGATTAGGGTATGCTTCTGTAATGAATTATGTCTAATTGTATTGGAACAATGTGTAATCATGACTTGTGATATTCAGTGTCTAATGGAATATGTTGTTGATCTAATGATTTGCAAGTGGTTCCATGTTCTTTAGATGTAATTCCTAATGAAGCATGATTTGCTCTGTTTCAATATATACAGAAACCAAAACTCCCTCAAACTAATTGACTGTGAAAATCAAATCCGCCTCAAACCCTTCCTGGTAATTTAAAGATGATATGGATCGATCAGTCTATTACAATACAGCCTCTAATTGCTAGGTGCAGGAACCCAGCATTTTCCCTTTCTCAGGGGTGTTTTTGTAATCAATCCTTAATTGCTAAATGTTATGTTTGTGTGGACCCTCTTTTTATTTTTTATTTTTACGTAGTTATATATACATGAAAATTTGTGGACCTGGTGTTCCAGTAAAGTAGCTGGAGATAAAAAGATAGAAGCAGAGAAATGGCAGCTGCAGTGGGGGGGAGAGGTTTCCTTGTGCAGCCATGCTCTTTATCCTTTGTTTCTAATAAGAACGTACTGAAGCACCCATTTGGTGCAGCAAACACTTGCTGGCATGTCAAACCAGCAAAACCTCAAGGTTTTGCCCGACACGTGGCACATGCCCAGCTGCGCCCTACATGGCTCCCTGGGCTCGACCCCCACCCTACCTTGATGGAAGGTAAGTCCCTCAAGAAGCTGTTCATATTGGTTTCATTTTTTCTTGCTTTATTTCCCCCTTGTTTAGCTTCACCCTCCGTGTCTATCTCTGGAGGGAAATTTCGTCTTTTCAATTAGCTTGGCTGGGGATTTTGGGTTTGACCCACTTGGGCTTGGAGAGGACCCGGAAAGCTTGAGGTGGTATGTGCAGGCAGAGCTGGTTCATGCTCGCTTTGCAATGCTTGGAGTTGCAGGAATTCTTCTAACAGATGTCAGTAGTTTAAAACCTCGTCTTTCATTCGCTTCATTTTTTTTTTTTTGGCTTTGAACTCAATAGAAACGTCCACATAAATTTCAATTATTTGACGTTAATGCCTACCACATATAGTAGATAAAAAGTTTGAGGCCAATGTGTAGGATATATATATGGAGTTGAAACATAGCAATCATTGTGGATAAAATAGAAAAACAACTCTCTTTTTTATAAACTCTAGATCAATTTGTCATGTTTTTGCAATGTTGATGATCATTTTAATACTTTGCTGCAGTTACTGCGTGTAACAGGGCTTCTCAGTATACCAGTTTGGTACAACGCAGGTGCAGTAAAATTTGGCTTTGCCAATACAGAAACTCTGTTCCTTGTCCAACTAATCTTGATGGGGTAAATTCTCTACCCAATTTTAACCATTGCCTTGATGATTTACTGAAACTTTTTCTTTCATCAAGTCAAGAGGGCAAGTCATAATGCAGAAAACAGTTTAATGATTCACACTAGAGCTTTCTATCTTCTCTTGTGATTTCATGCATGCAGCTCTACTTATGTTCTGCTTTCCCCCTGATCTGTTTAGATTTGTTGAAACTAAAAGATACATGGATTTCAAAAGTCCTGGATCTCAAGCTCAAGACGGTTCCTTCTTCGGATTGGAAGCTGCACTAGAAGGTTTAGAACCTGGGTAATCTTATTTGACTCAGAACAAAGCTACCATCTTCAGTTTTAAGATAGTAAATCCATGATCTTAGCAAGAACATGTTGGTTCCACTTCCACCAAAAGAAAAAAGGTATTTAAAGTTAACATGGATTTGTGGTGTCTTATAAATTATCAGATATCCTGGTGGGCCTTTGTTAAATCCTCTTGGTCTGGCAAAAGATATCAAGAATGCTCATGAATGGAAGCTTAAAGAGATTAAGAATGGTACAATGTGTTTCAGTGTTTTTATTATTATAAAATAATAAATCTCTGCAATTTCATGAGTTTTCTTGTTTTCCAGTTTGACTGTTGTTAAATTCTCTTTGTTGCAGGGCGCCTTGCAATGGTAGCCATGCTTGGCATCTTTGTGCAAGCTTCTATTACTCATGTAGGACCAATTGATAATCTTGTGGAGCACCTATCCAACCCGTGGCACAGAACCATTGTTCAGACTCTTGCTAACTCTGCTTCTTAAATGTAAATCCAAGTTGGTTTTCCGCATCAGATATAATCTGATGAAATGGAATGCACATCCATTTATAAGTCCCTTCGGCCTTCTCTTCCATTTTTGAAGAAGGATTTTCCAAACATTGGTTTATGTGCCAATGATATTGTATTGTCTTAAAACCAGCATCATCTTTGGTCTTGTGTTGATTGCGCATATTCGACATGGAACACAATGTCTAAACATAGAGAAGCACAACTGAAATATTTTGAGTATGTCCGTAATATCGCTACATATTACTAATCCACATGTGTAAATAAGGATAGACGACGTGGTCATGTTTTATAAAATAATATCGATAAATAAAACATATTATAACGTAGGTGAATTTGTAAACACTAAATCCTACACGCCGTTTAGAGGAGGGAAAATAATACGAAATTGAGCTAAAAGTCTGGAATTTAAGATGAGAAATTGTTAATTCCCTTGTTTGGCAGCTTAAGCTTAGAATTTATTAAATTACGTGCGAAAAAAATTGTGGAAATTGAGGCGTCATCAAATTCCTAGTTTAATCAAAATATGTTTCATTTCACAATTTCCATAGTGCAATTTATAAAATTTGACATGCATAAATCCAAACACTGAAATCTTCAATTGCCAGAAATTGAAATGATGGAAATTAAATTCATTCATTTTAAAATTCTATGTAATTTTCAATTCATTCATCCAAAAAGAAGGTTATTTGTCGATGTTACAGGCACTCAAGAA
>CM031917.1:52914204-52968997 GCA_018703695.1 Prunus fruticosa
TGGTCGTATGACATGTCTCTATCCAAGGGCGGTCCTACAGCAAGGGCAAGGTAGGCAACCGCCTACCCCAAATTTTTTCACCAAAAAAAAAAACCTATATGTAAGCAAAGCTATTCCTACCTAGCTCATGTGATGGTGTGAACCCATGCCTACCCAAACATATAAAAAACTTCTCTTTTGGCAGCAGCGTCTTCTCATATCTAAGGCAACAACAATTCTTCTTATTGTCTTCTCTTTAATTATCTTCTTCTACTGGGTTTTTCCTAAACTAAATGTATGCATCTTAATTTTAATTTGAAATTGAGTATTCTAAGGTTTAATTGTGAATAAATTATCATTTGGGGTAAAGTTTTAGATTTAAATAGTTTAGTTTTGTGCATTTATCTATTTTTTTACTTTTTTTTTAAAGCTTTTATTTATGTATAGAGATGCATATTTGAGGGTAAGGCTTATTACGTTCCCCTGACTATGTGTATCTTTTTTATTTTTATGAATGAAATTCACTTATACCGTCGAGTTTTTAAGGTAAGTTTTGCCTACTTGACTTTTGAATCCTGATCCGCCACTGTCTCTATCACATATACTTCTACTCATCTAAATATATATTTCTCAGAAGTATGCAGGAAGTTGTCTGATACTGACAGACAGAGATCACCATTTGTGTTGAATTCTTGTTTCTGACTTGAACCGAAGACCTCAAAAATGTCTGGAGCTATGTACATTTGGGGGAGGCGTTTTTGAGGGGCCAACCTACAAAGTCCCCACCTGGCCAATTTTTCAACTCAGCTAGCTTCGAGGAAAACAAAGATATGTTTGGTGCTGACTTAAATTAAATACATAATGTGTTAAATTTCAGAGAGACTGGCCAACCTACAAAGTCCAAAAACAGAGAAGCATTCTTTTATTAGTGAATAAATGTCTAGCAGTCTCTCTTTCTACTTGGTTTTGCTGTTGTTGGTGGGTTCAGCCAAGGCTAGTGGAAGAGGGAATAAATGTCAAATGACTCAACAGACAATTGCAGGAATAGGTGGTGTTGTTGATTACGGCTCTCGTGTGGGCAAGGAACAGAAAATAGCCATGAAAATGGCTATCCAAGACCTTTTCCACTCAACCTGCGCTAGATTGGATTTGCACCTTAAAGATTCACAAGGCAATTCAGCTGGAGCAATAGCTGGTGGTAAAGTTATATACTTAATGTCACAAACTGATATAAACGCTAGTCGTTTAAGGCTTGAATTTGCATGCCAATATCATCAAAATTTGGTTACTTGGGTCTAAATATGGACATTGTTGTGCGGAAGCGTCAACCAATTGTGAGTGAAAAATAAATAACAACTAGCAGGAGATAAATGGAACACAAAACAACACCAACAAGAACACCAAGATTTATCCTGGTTCGGCAATGCCTACATCCAGTTTGGAAACGACGGAGTAATTCACTATAATCAAATAGAGTATACAAAGTGTTTATCACTCAAGAAAACCCAAAGCCCCAAATACACCCAAGTCTCACTCTCACAACAATTGAAGAGAAAACAATGATACAAAGCAAAGAACAACTAGAGAGAAATGTTTCTCTCTTTGGCAAGATGCATTTCTTGCTATTTTTCTCTTCTACTCAACACTTGGTGGGATGAAGCAAATGGAACCATTTGCTTCCAATTTATAGCCAAAGATGCAAGAGTGTGAATGCAAGCTTCAACTATTCATTTGTTGGCTACCAAACTTACCAATGGATGGCTACCAAACAATCCACCCTTTTTGACCTCATAGTAAGCCAACATTTACTCACATGGGCAACTAACTTTGACTCACATGGGCAAATCCAAAATTCTTCTACATTTGAGCCAATTTTCAACAATCTCCACCTTGGCTCAGCATGTAACAAACTCTCATAGTAACACTCCCAATGGTCGTCTCCCAATCCCCCAAGGGGCAATCAACAAATTTTACAAATTCCAATCAAGTCCAAGCAACGCTTAAACTTGAACAACGAACTGGCTTCGTCGACCTATCAAATTGCTTGTACCATTGTCTTGGAGACTGCTTCAAGCCATACAATGATTTCTGCAATTTGCAAACCCAATTTTTCTTTCCAGCAACACTAAAACCTTCTGGCTTTAGACATATAGATCTCCAAATCACCATGTAAGAAAGCAGTCTTGACATCAAGTTGAGCCAACTCCAGGTCAAACTGTGCAACCAAAGCCAACAAAATACGAATAGAAGAATGTTTTACTACCGAAGAAAATACCTCATTGTAGTCAATGCCTTCCTTCTGAGCATAGCCTTTAGCTACCAATTTGGCTTCGAATCTTACATTATCTTTTTCCAAGGATTCCATCTTCTTGGCATACACCCAATTTTGTTGCTGTGGAGGCTCTTGGGTAGGTGCCTCCTCTTCATCATCCTTGTCCTCACCATCAGAATCAACTGGAGGACTAGTGTCTGTAACATCAGACCTTACCTGGAACAACTGGAGTCTTTAATAACTCCACCTGCTTTGAACTACTCATGGTCTTGGTAGCTTCAATTTCACCTTCATGCTTGTTCTGATTAACCATAGTAGTCTCATCAAAAGTCACATCTCTCTTACAACAAATTTCTTCTCATCTGGACACCAGAGTCGGTATCCCTTCATGCCAGTGCTAAAGCTCATAAACAGACCTTTCTTTGCTCTTGGATCCAACTTGCTTTCCCTGACATGGTAGTAAGCAGAATAATCAAATATGTGTAAATACTTGTAATCAGTACAAGGTTTACCAGACCATACCTCCATGGGCGTTTTGCCCTCGTTCGCAGCAGCAAGCAACCGATTAATGAGATGACTTGCATAACTAATCGCCTCAGCCCAAAACGCCTTTGCCTAATCCAGCATTAGACAACATACACCGAACTTTCTCAAGCAAAGTACGGTTCATGCGCTCTGCCACCCCATTTTGTTGCAGTGTCTCCCTAACCGTGAAGTGCCTCACAATACCCTCATCTTGACAACCTTTCAAGAAAGGATCAGACCTATATTCACCACCATTGTCTGATCTAGAGTCTTGATCTTTCGATCGCTTTGCGTTTCAATCATCTTTTCACACTTCAGGAATATCTTCAAGACTTCATCTTTACGATTCATGGTGTACACTCATACTCTTCTAGAGAAGTCATCAACAACGGAGACCAAATAATGGCAACCTCCCCAAGGTGCATTCTTGGAAGGTCCCCAAACATCAGTGTGAACATAATCTAGAATGCCATTAGTGTGGTGAATAGCGGTATCAAATTTCATTCTAGTTTGCTTACCAAGCACACAGTGTTCACAAAATTCCAATTTGCATGCCTTTGCACCCTTCAATAAGCCTTGCTTCACCAATCCTTGCAACGCTTTTTCATCAGCATGCCCAAGACGCATATGCCATAACCTCGTGGTGTTTGTGCTATCTGCGTCAGGAGCTTCCCTGACAGCCTGCCTCCACCAATAACTGTACTCCCCTGCAAGAAATACAAGTTATTTCGTCTTGTACCTTTTATCACCACCAGTGCCCCGTACACAGCTTTAAGAACTCCACCATCCATGGTGATCTTGAGACCCTTGGATTCCAAAGCGCCCAATGAGATGAGATTCTTCTTCATATCCGGTACATACCGAACATCACTCAATTCTCTTCGACTGTTCCATCATGCATCTTCAAACAGATTTTGCCTATCCCTTGTGTTTTGCAGGCATTATTATTGCCCATCAAAACAACTCCACCATCCAGCTCCTCAAAGCTAGAAAACCATTCCCGAATGGGACACATATGATAGGTGCAACCTGAATCCAAAATCCACTCCTCGGAGTGACCATCGCAGATGAACTAGCCAAAGCAAACTCGAAATCATCATCTCCAGATTTTGCAACATTTGCTTCAGAATCCGCTTTCTCCTTCTCTTTGTTCTTCAATTTGGGGCAGTCTTTCTTCCAATGACCCTTTTGACGACAAAAGGCACATTCGTCTATGGCAGGAAACTTTCCCCGCTTCCTAGATTTTCTTTCCTCTGTTTCGACCCCTTGCAACTAGTGCCTCAGTTTGTAAATTGTGAGTCTTCTGGTCCTTCTTACGACACTCATGATTCACCAATGCCGCAGACACCTCCTCAAGTTTCACCTCGGATTTTCCATACAACAAAGTAGTTGTCAAATGATCATAATCATCGGGCAATGAATTTAACAAACATAGTGCCTTATCCTCGTCAGGAATTTTCACATCAAGATTTGCTAAATCAGCAAGTATTTTATTATAATCATTGAGGTGTTCGTGCATAGAAATACCTAACGATATTGAAATTCGAAGAGTCGTTTCTTCAAGAAGAGCCGATTTTCTGCGCTCTTGGTCATATACTTCTCCTCCAATTTCGTCCATAACTCCTTAACAGAAGTTTCCTTCATATACGGGTATTTCAACTCCTTATCAAGGAATGATCGAATAGAGCCACAAGCATGAAGATTAAGTCTCTTCCACTGCTTATCATCAATTTCTTCGGGTTTATTCTCCAAAACAATATCCA
Organism: Prunus fruticosa; assembly: GCA_018703695.1. Taxonomy (NCBI): domain Eukaryota; kingdom Viridiplantae; phylum Streptophyta; class Magnoliopsida; order Rosales; family Rosaceae; genus Prunus; species Prunus fruticosa. The sequence continues at coordinate 52,918,744 of CM031917.1, forward strand.
ACTCTTGTTGATACAACACATCCATAACTTCACATTGCCACATACCAAAATTATTAGAGCCATTAAATTTATCAACCTCTAACCTCGTAGTGGTGATTGGATGTCTAATGGATGTAGATGTCGATGATGACGATGTCGACTCCTTCTCCTTCACGAGTTCATCTTTATCTCCAGCCATCTACTCGGCACTGTTCACAAATACAGCACTGTTCACGACTTGGAGCAGTCACTGTTCACGACCTATGGCGCCGACACTATTCACGGAAACTGTAGCTCCGACAAATTTTTCACTCCTACGAAACCCCAGACGAAAACTGGAGCTCTGATACCACTTGTTGTGCGGAAGCGTCAACCAATTGTGAGTGAAAAATAAATAACAACTAGCAGGAGATAAATGGAACACAAAACAACATCAACAAGAACACCAAGATTTATACTGGTTCGGCAATGCCTACATCCAGTTTGGAAACGACGGAGTAATTCACTATAATCAAATAGAGTATACAAAGTGTTTATCACTCAAGAAAACCCAAAGCCCCAAATACACCCAAGTCTCACTCTCACAACAATTGAAGAGAAAACAATGATACAAAGCAAAGAACAACTAGAGAGAAATGTTTCTCTCTTTGGCAAGATGCCTTTCTTGCTATTTTTCTCTTCTACTCAACACTTGGTGGGATGAAGCAAATGGAACCATTTGCTTCCAATTTATAGCCAAAGATGCAAGAGTGTGAATGCAAGCTTCAACTATTCATTTGTTGGCTACCAAACTTACCAATGGATGGCTACCAAACAATCCACCCTTTTTGACCTCATAGTAAGCCAACATTTACTCACATGGGCAACTAACTTTGACTCACATGGGCAAATCCAAAATTCTTCTACATTTGAGCCAATTTTCAACAGACATGTATGTTTGTTTTGCAGCAATCAATCTGCTCAATAGCAAACAAGTTGTAGCCATAATTGGAACACTGACCATGCAGGAAGCAGCTCTAGTTTTTGAGATTGATCATAATACCACCAAAATGTTTCCCCCCATCATATCACTTCCTTCCACTACCATAAGCCCACCAACTGAGTCTCTTCAATGGCCAAATTTCTTCAAATTAGCTAACGATATCCTCTTCCATAAGCAATGCGTTGCAGCCTTAGTTGGTCATTTCCAATGGCGAAAGGTGACTGCAATTTACGAGCACAAAAATGAACTTTCCTCCGCTTCTGCAATCATGATTAGTATCCTCTCGATTCACTTAGATTAGTCAACTCAGAGATTGAGCACTATAGAGCTTTCCCATCCCTTTCTTCTCTCTCTGACCCGGATGGCTTCATTGACAAGGAACTTAAGAAGTTGAGAAGCAAGAGCAACCGGGTTTTTATAGTCATGCAGTTTTCTTTACAGTCAGCTGTCATTCTCTTTGAAAAGGCAAAACAATTGGGCATGATGGACAAAGGCCATGTATGGATTGTAACAGATGAGATTGCAAGCCTTCTTGATTCTGTTGATTCTTCTATCAAATACAACATGCAGGGTGTTGTTGGTATTAAAACCAACTTCATAGAAACTACAAAGACTTTCAGACGGTTCAAAACCAGATTTCGCAGAATATACGGAGTACAATACCTTGAAGAAGAAGAAAATTCTAGTCCTAGTATCTTTGCTCTTCGAGCTTATGACACAATTTGGGCTATTGCTGGAGCCATGAAAAATGTTACCACAAAAGAATTGTCTCAAAAAATTGTGTCCACTTCTTTCCAAGGTCTAAGTGGCATGATAGAATTCAAAAATGGCATGCTATCAAAAATGTCCACTTCATTAATGTTGTTGGCAAAAGCTACAGAGAGATAGCATTCTGGTCACCAAGATTTGGTTTCTCAGAGAACTTGATCAAGCACAGTGACATGAAAGAGAGGATTGAGAATGGTTCTATTCAAGTTTTGGGTCCAATCTATTGGCCTGGTGGCTTGCTAGCAACCCCAAAGGGGTGGATACCAGTTGAAGGGGAAAGACCCTTAAAGATTGGGATCCCTGCAAGGGGTGCCTTCAATCAATTTGTGAAAGTAAGCTATGATCAGGAGAGGAATGAGACACAAATATCTGGATTTTCAATTGATGTTTTTGAAGCAGCAGTCAAACATCTCCCTTATCAATTGCCTTATGTGTTTGTTCCCTTCAATGGCTCATATGATGAATTGGTGCAACAGGTCTACAAGAAGGTAGAAATTCTTCTTCTTTTGAACTGTAATTTACCTTATTATAGCATGACAATTTGATTCTTTGTACAATAGGGCTTGGATGCAGCTGTTGGTGATATAGAAGTCGTAGCGGATCAGTATCATTTTGTTGAATTCTCACAGCCATATGTGAGCTCTGGACTTGTGATGGTAGTCACTGTAAAGCCAGATAAGCTGAAGGAAAAATGGATGTTCATGAAGACCTTCACCAAAAGCATGTGGTTCCTCATGATTGTGGCACACCTTTCTGTATGCTTTGTCGTCTGGTTAATTGAAAATGAACATGGAGACAACCTTGAACTAAAGGTCATCGGGGCCATCCTTGGGTTCTCTGTCACTGTCCTGTTCTTTGCACAGAGTAAGTACTGAATCCCAAAAGCTTACGCGGACGGACAGTGTATATCAAGCTAACATCCTAGATGTCGATCTAAAATATGCAGGAGAACGAGTTCAGAGCAATTGGGCTCGGTTGGTGCTGGCTCCATGGTTAGTGGTGATTCTAGTTGTGACAGCTACTTTCACTGCAAGCCTCACCTCCATGATGACCGTCTCTCGAGTTCAACCGTCTGTGCTTGATGTTGAAACACTGAAGAGAACAAATGCAACTGTTGGGTGTAATATGAATTCTTTTATTGTTAGATACTTGATTAATGTTTTAGAATTCAGACCAGAAAATATCAAAAGTATTGCCTCAATAAGTGACTACCCAAATGCCTTTGAGAGGAAAGATATTGCTGCAGCTTTCTTTGTTGCTCCCCATGCTAAAGTCTTCCTTGCAAAGTACTGCAAGGGATATATCAAATCAGGACCAGTTTACAAGCCTAGCGGCTTTGCATTTGTGCGTATCTCTCCTTCCTTATGTTAAATTTGTTAACCAATCTTTAATAAATAAAACTATTGTAAGGTTGATCCTCATGCAAAATGGACTTACACATGAGTTCCATCTACGAGAGATATGCAACTCATTTATGTAAACATGTCATATTTTACAAAACATTACTCATTTTCAATCACCTCTAAACTTATCTAATTCCTGCACTCTTCATTAAAATGTTTCAGGTTTTTCCGAAGGGTTCTCCTTTGGCTTTTGACATATCAGAGGCAATCCTAGAGACCAATGAGAGAGGACAAGTGGAACAACTAGAAAAACAAATGCTCTCCTCTTATAACTGCTCCTCTTCAATCAAGTTGGAGAATGAAGATTCCATAGGTCCTGGGCCTTTCTCTGGCCTCTTCTTAATTTCGGGTTTCGTTTGTGCGTCTGCATTTTTCGTCACAGTTGTGCGTATAGCGGATAGGCACATGCAGAACTTGAGCTGCATACGAGCAATGTTGATCAACACAAGAATTTGGAGATGGGCTTCTATATCCTTAGCCATGAGCTGCAGAAAATCTAAAAGCCAGTGTTCCACAAGAAGCTCGATGGTGAAGCCAAACCGCCAAGGAGAAAAGCTTGATGAGCTAGAACACAATTCAATGAGTACTGGAATGGTAACTATCACTCAACACTGAAATTAGTTTAACAATTTGTATGTTGCAAAATCAAATTCTTCCATGAAGAATTGTAATTACAAAGAACTTAACTTGGATATACTAGAAGATTCAATGAAGGTTGTGTATAGTTTTAACCTTTATGATGCAATTCAAATTTTCTCAGCAATTACTATTAGTCAAGTCCAAGTCCAAATAATTGACCACACTTTTGGAGTTTACATATAATTGTCAAACGATGAAATTTTCCATTTAAGAAGAAAAAAAAAGATTCGAACTTAAAACCTCGAAAATTGCAATAAGGTTTTCTTAGGGCTGTTGGCTCATTTTGCAACAATAATCAAAGAATTTTCTAAGTGATCAAAGGGCAATGTAATGGCTAAAACTGGCAAAGTGTTAGTGGTCCAGCCCATGATGGTGTTCATTCTTTCGGTGGTCAAAAGAAAAACCAACACAATGATAAAGCCAACATGATATGATGATGTCTTTAGCTAATGATGATGTCTTTAGCCAATGATGATGTCCAAAGCAAATGATGCTGCCATCCGTTGGAAGAAAAATCTAAAAGCTTCCAAACTTTTCCTTTCTCAAATATAAAAGGACATGCAAGTGTACATGCGGAAGGAAGTGTGGTGTGTGTTGTGCTGAAGAGCCAGAGAGAGTTGGAGAAGCCGAGAGCAAGAGAGAAAAGTGAGAGAACACCATCTGAAAAAACCATCAGGATTCCACTCCAATTCTGTGAGAGTGAGAGAGTTAATTGTAATCCACTCTAAGTGTGTGAGTGAGGTAAAAACAGGAGAGTATAGTGTGGTGTCATTGTACTTTCTCTGTGTGCATCATCATAAGCCCTGGGCATTGGCTTGGTAAGATCTTTCTTGTTGTACCCATTATTTGTTATAGTGGAAGAAATTTATATTGCTGCCCCGTGGACGTAGGCATTGCCGAACCACGTTAATTTCTGGTGTTCTTTATTTTTCTACTTATATTGTTATTTGAGTTGTGAAGATTTCCATTCTAGCACGATCCGATCCTAACAAGTGGTATCAGAGCCGGAAGCAATTCCGCCGTGAACAGTGCTCGTGAATAGTACCCATTGAACAGTGCTCGTGAACAGTACCCGTGAACAGTGCTCGTGAATAGTCTCGTGAACAGTGCAGAATGGAAGGAAGCTCTATGATCAAACTCAACAACTCCAATTGGGTGACCTGGAAACCAAGGATGGAGGATATTCTTTACTGCAAAGATCTACATGAACCAATTGAAGGTGCAAAGGCCAAGCCAGCAACAATGTCAGATGCCGAATGGACAAAGCTGAACCGTAAAGCTATCGGCAACATTAGACAATGGGTGGATGACAGCGTGTTTCATCATATGTCTAATGAAACAGATGCGCACTCTCTTTGGGAGAAGCTTGAATCCTTGTTCGAGAAGAAGACCGCAGCCAAGAAAGCCTTCTTGATCAAGGAGCTCATCAACATGAAGTACAAGGACGGCTTGAGTGTGACCGAGCACCTGAACAACTTCCAGAATCTGGTCAACCAATTGGCAACTATGAAAATGACGATTGACATCTAGTGGCAAGCTTTTTTACTGCTGGGGTTCCTTGCCAGATAGTTGGGAAACCTTTGTGGTGACTGGAAGTAACTCTGCTCCCAATGGTGTTCTTACTATAGATAATGTTAAAGATAGCATGTTTAATGAAGAAACAAGGAGAAAAGTTTCAGGCACCGAAAGCAGCCAGGTACATGTGACAGAAAATAGAGGAAGGAGCAAGAGTAGAGGGCCAAGAGGTCGTGGAAAGAACTCAAGTCGTTCCAAATCAAGATTTAGAGGAAGCTGCCATCATTGTGGCAAAGACGGCCATATGAAGAAACATTGTCGTGCATGGAAGAGAGAGCAAAACGAAGGCCACAACCAAAGGAGAAATGAAGGAGAAAACCAAAAGAGAGAAGAAAGCAACAACATCACAGCAGTCCTAAGCGGAAATGAAACTGAAATTCTCTCTGTTGAAGAATGCCTAAACATGGGTCATCATGATCAAGGCACAGAATGGATTTTTGACAATGGCGCTTCGTTTCATGCTACTTCCGAAAGAGAGTTCTTCAGGACATACAAAGAAGGAGATTTTGGCATAGTGAAGATGGGAAATAATAGCTACTCCAAAATTCTTGGAATTGGTGATATCCGCCTCGTGACTAATCTTGGATGCCAGCGCTGCCTGAAAGATGTGAGGCACGTTTCAGAGTTACGTCTCAATCTCAGATCTGTCGGCGTTCTTGACCGACAAGGTTTTGAGCATTATATTGGCCAAGGAAAATTAAAGCTTACCAAGGGCTCCATGGTGATTGCTAGAGCAAATCTTTGTAGCACCTTATAGAGGTCATATGCCAAAGTCTGCAAAAATGAGTTGAACCCAGTGGAGGACTCTTCACCAGAATTGTGGCACAAGAGGCTAGGCCACATGAGTGAGAAAGGCCTACAAGTTCTGGCAAAGAAGTCTTTTATTCCCTTTGCCAAAGGTACACATAAAAATTCATGTGAGTTTTGTTTATTTGGAAAACAACATAGAGTTAGTTTTTCTACACCATCTACAAAGAAAGAAAATTTGTTGGAATTAGTTTACTCTGATGTGTGTGGTCCCATGGAAGTGGAGTCACTAGGAAGGAATAAATATTTTGTTACTTATATTGATGATGCTTCACGAAAGGTTTGGGTGTATTTGTTGAAAACCAAAGACCAGGTGTTCCAGACATTCCAGGAGTTCCATGCCATGGTTGAGAGAGAAACCGGAGATCTCTCAAGTGTCTCCACAGCGATAATGGTGGAGAATATACATCTCAACAATTCAGAGAATATTGTGCAAAGCATGGCATAAGGCACGAGAAGACAGTTCCTGGCACTCCACAACACAACGGTGTAGCTGAGAGAATGAACCGGACCATCATGGAAAAAGTCAGATGTATGCTGAGGACTGCAAAGTTATCCAAACAGTTTTGGGGTGAAGCCGTGATGACAGCCTGTTATCTGATCAACAGATCCCCATCAGTTCCCCTGGGCCTTGATGTTCCTGAAAGAGTGTGGACTGGAAAAGATGTGCCTTACTCTCATTTGAAGGTGTTTGGTTGCAAGGCGTTTGTGCATGTGCCCAAGGAGCAAAGATCAAAGCTAGATTACAAGGCCACACAGTGCATCTTCCTTGGCTATGGTAGTGAAGAATTTGGCTACAGATTGTGGGACCCCAAGGCAAAGAAATTCATAAGAAGCAGAGATGTGATCTTTTATGAAGATCAAACACTAGCAGACCTTGATGAGAAGGCTCAACCTGAAGCTGTGATTAAAGAGGTTGTTGACCCATTAAATTCAGATAGAGAAGCACGCGGTGACATGCCAGAAGAAGCTGCTGAAGAGACATCAGAGATTGCTGATCAGGGGGAGCCTGACCAAGAAGAGCAAACTGACGAGGAGCATGATCAGGGGGGAGCATTCAACCGTACAAGAGACTGAAGCTCAGCCTAGAAGATCCACCAGAAACGGACGTCCAACTACCAAGTATCCTTCATCGGATTATATCCTGCTGACAGACGACGGAGAGCTGAGACGTATAAAGAGGCCATAGATCACAAAGACGGTAACAAATGGTTGAAGGCAATAGAATATGAGATGGACTCCTTATTGAAGAATGATACTTATGAGCTGGTGAAGCTACCAGAAGGGAGAAAGGCACTCAAAAACAAATGGGTATTCAAACTGAAAAAGGATGAGCAGATGACGAAGTACAAGGCTCGCTTGGTAGTGAAGGGTTTTGGTCAGAAGAAAGGCATTGACTATGACGAAATTTTCTCACCAGTGGTGAAGATGACCTCCGTCCGCGTTATCTTGGGTATGGCAGCTAGCATGGATCTTGAACTTGAACAACTAGATGTGAAGACTGCATTCCTCCATGGAGATTTAGAAGATGAGATTTATATGGAGCAGCCTGAAGGATTTAAGGTCAAAGGGAAGGAAGACATGGTCTGTAAATTGAAGAAAAGTTTATATGGACTTAAACAAGCTCCAAGGCAGTGGAACAAGAAGTTCGACTCATTCATGGTGAGTCATGGATACAAGAGGACAGTTGCAGATCCATGTGTCTACATCAAACAGTTCGCGGGAGGTAAATTCATAATTCTACTGTTATATGTTGATGACATGTTAATTGTTGGTCAAGATGCTTCTATGATCAGGAAGCTAAAAGAAGAGTTGTCCAAGTACTTTGACATGAAAGATTTAGGACCAGCAAAACAGATTTTGGGCATGCATATTGTTCGTGACAGGAAATCCAAGAAGGTGTGGTTGTCACAAGAGAGGTATGTTGAACGGGTGCTTGAAAAGTTCAACATGAAAGAAGAAAAACCAAGTGAGTTCATAGAGCAAATCACTTCAAGCTAAGCAAGAAGTCATGTCCAAGTACAGATGCGAAAAAGAAGAAAATGGCTTCTATTCCCTACTCTTCTCCTGGATGGAGTCTTATGTATGCTATGGTGTGCACCCGACCAGACATTGCTCATGCAGGAGTAGGAGTGGTGAGCAGATATCTCTCCAATCCAGGAAAAGACCACTGGGAAGCAGTTAAGTGGATTTTAAGATATTTGAAGGGTACATCAAAAATGTGCTTGTGTTTTGGTGGTTCCAAACCAATTCTAGAAGGATTTACTGATGCTGACATGACAGGTGACCTTGACAGGAGAAAATCTACTTCTGGGTATTTGTTTACTTTTGCAGGGGGAGCTGTATCTTGGCAATCCAAGCTGCAAAAGTGTGTTGCTTTATCCACAACAGAAGCTCAGTACATAGCAGCTACAGAAGCATGCAAGGAGTTGTTATGGATGAAGCGGTTCCTTCAAGAATTGGGTTTGAAGCAAGAAGACTATGTAGTCTCCTGTGACAGTCAGAGTGCTCTTGATTTGAGCAAGAATTCAACATATCATTCCCGCACCAAGCACATTGATGTACGATATCACTTGGATAAGAGAAGCCATTGAAGACAAGTTGCTGCAGTTAAAGAAGATTCATACTGATAAGAATCTATCAGATATGTTGATAAAGATTGTCGCTAAACAGAAGCTGGATTTTTGCATCAAAGCTACTGGAATGGACTCCAACTAACAATTTGGGGTCATGCACGGTATTCCTCCCTCATGGACTGGAGGGGGAGATTGTTAGTGGTCCAGCCCATGATGGTGTTCATTCTTTCGGTGGTCAAAAGAAAAACCAACACAATGATGAAGCCAACATGATATGATGATGTCTTTAGCTAATGATGATGTCTTTAGCCAATGATGATGTCCAAAGCAAATGATGCTGCCATCGTTGGAAGAAAAATCTAAAAGCTTCCAAACTTTTCCTTTCTCAAATATAAAAGGACATGCAAATGTGCATGCGGAAGGAAGTGTGGTGTGTGTTGTGATGAAGAACCAGAGAGAGTTGGAGAAGCCGAGAGCAAGAGAGAGAAGTGAGAGAACACCATCTGAAAAAACCATCAGGATTCCACTCCAATTCTGTGAGAGTGAGAGAGTTAATTGTAATCCACTCTAAGTGTGTGAGTGAGGTAAAAACAGGAGAGTATAGTGTGGTGTCATTGTACTTTCTCTATGCATCCTCTAAGCCCTGGGCATCGGCTTGGTAAGATCTTTCTTGTTGTACCCATTATTTGTTATAGTGGAAGAAATTTATATTGCTGCCCCGTGAACGTATGCATTGCCGAACCACGTTAATTCTGGTGTTCTTTATTTTTCTACTTATATTGTTATTTGAGTTGTGAAGATTTCCATTCTAGCACGATCCGATCCTAACACAAAGTTGGTGCATGCAGTATTTTTTATGAGTGATAAACTATAGACCACAAAGGAACTTTTCTCTTTTAATTACCCAATGGGCATACAAAGTGAGAATTCCCTGCACTTTGAGGAGGAAGGAAAAAATAAACCAATTGAGTGGCTGGCTCTAACAATTAGAATCATGATTAAATGCACAAAATGGTAATGATTTTTTTAATTTCTAAACAGTCCAATCATAATCCAACGGTCATGATTAAACCAATCACACGATCCCCTCGTGACGCACACGTTTCAGCGCCTTGACCCGGGGACCACGAAAAGTTGATCAAACCACGGGTCACCTAAATCCAAATCCCAAAACGCAGACCGGCACAAACTAACACGACACGGTCCCAGCAAGTCCAGGCTCGAAACGTAAGTCTCACGCACCGGATCGAAACCCGTACAGTACAGCCAATTCAGTCAGATTCACAACCCTCTTTGCTTGTTAAATTTGCAATGTATAGATCTCCGCCGACACAGCCATCCACCAATACAGTGTCCTTTTTTGTCTATCTCTCTCTCTCCTCTTTCTTTCTCTCTCTAAAAAGTCAGAAATGAAAAATAATTAAATAAAAAAATTGCCTCCAAGATTCCAGTTCATGCGAGGAAAACGATGGCGTCGATTGCACTCCATTCCCTAGAAAGCCAAAAAAGCAAAACAGATTAACATTTTTAATTAAATTTTTTATTTTCCATTTTTTATTATCCAGCCAAGCATATAAATAGAGATTTTATTTACATATACTGCGCATATGCTAGTGCATACTTCCGAGTATCCTTTTGCTTGCACTCTTACTCTGTCATTTTCGCAAACACTTGGCTCGCCAGATCTCTCCTCGAATTCTTGCAGCCGAAGCTTCTTCATTTCGTCGCTGAAATGCTTCACGGATTGAGGTTTTGATCTGGCTTTGTGGCTCCTCGGGGTTGATTTGATCGGGTTTGTTGTTGGAGAAATGGACGGCGGCGATGGGACGATGAGGCTCGGCGCTCTCAACTTGAAGCCGGATCGGGTCGGCGGCCTCGATTCGGGTCCCGACGTGTCGGTTTCGTCGCCGGTGACGAGGCAGAAGGCGGCGGCGGCGAAGCAGTTCATTGAGAATCACTACAAGAACTATCTACAAGGACTACAGGATCGCAAAGAGAGGTAGTTTCTGATTCGTTTCCAGGTTTTCGATTGATTTTTGCTCAAATTGTGATCTAATTTTGATAGTGCCAGCTTGTTTAGCACTTTAGCTGTGTGTGTTTACCATTTGTGTCACTTTGAAGGTTCCAGGTTCGTCTTAATTTGGTGCATAGAGTTCTGCTACTATATACGCATTGTGTTGTGTTATATGTGCTGCAGTTGTCTCCATGCTCAATTTTAAATTCCTTCAATTTTTTCCTTTTAATCATAGTTTCCCTTTTTTTTTTTTAGCTATTTACGGTTTCTGTTTGGTAATTTGGAAACTTCAGCTGTGAACTTTAATTTCCATTGTTCTCATTTATGGTTCGGTTCCAGTAAATAGCTAAGTGCAATAATATATTGAGCAATGTTGCTGTGAATGCTGTGAGAAAGACTATTTAGCTTGGGCAGACCTTTCTTATAATTTGGACAACAAGAATAATTTTGTAACTCAACTCAATTACATATTTCTCTGTTTTAGACGCCGAGCACTTCAAAGGAAAGCACAAGAAGATCAGATACCAACTGAGGAACAAGAAGAGATGATGAGGGTACTGGAACGCAGAGAAACAGAATACATGAGGCTGCAAAGACGTAAAATCGGAATTGATGATTTTGAGCAATTAACTGTCATTGGTAAAGGGGCATTTGGTGAGGTATGTAAAAACATCGAGTTACTTCACTTCACAGAGCTTTTTGGTTTTCCCTTATAAACACACGGACATGGTATTTTTCTGTCCAGTTTTGATTACAAAAAGTTTTATATTCAGTTCAGATAGCTCTTGTATTAACTTTATGGACCATGTGAAGCCCCTTGACGTAGCTTTGATAGTATTATGTATATTATAGAATTATGGTTTTAGTTATGTTGATCATATAGATATAGAAATGGGATATACGTTGTAACATATAAAATATGACACTCATCTCTTAAGTGTTTAACAAACGCAGGTAAGGTTATGTCGTGCTAAAGGTACAGGAGAGATTTATGCCATGAAGAAATTGAAGAAATCTGAGATGCTTAGCCGAGGACAGGTGACAATATTCTAATTAAATAACTTTAGGTTATGTCCTGATACTGCACCATGTACCATATCATTGTGCATCATGATATATATTGTTAATAATTCTAATACATTTTATTTCCGCCTTTTAGGTTGAGCATGTGCGTTCTGAGAGGAACTTGCTTGCGGAGGTTGATAGCCGGTGCATTGTAAAACTTCATTATTCATTTCAAGATTCTGATTTCTTATACCTTATCATGGAGTACTTACCTGGTGGTGATATTATGACATTATTGATGAGAGAAGATACTCTTTCCGAAGATGTTGCACGTTTTTACATAGCAGAGAGTATTCTGGCTATTCACTCAATCCATCAACACAACTACATTCATAGGTATGACAATTGTGCACCAATTCAGTTTTTTTATTTTTTATGAATAGCAACAAATTTTATTTTCTTTCCTTTTTATTTTATTTTATAAATGAATAGTATCTTCGCGAAAAAAACATATTCATAGACACAAAAGGCACGTACGCACACACACACACACATGAAAACATGTGTAATTTTGAAAATGTACTTGTTTCGAAGTAAAAGGATGTAAACTTATATGTGCTGTGACTGGGTTCTTTTTACAGGGACATAAAACCAGATAACCTGATACTGGATAAAAATGGCCATTTGAAGCTTTCAGATTTTGGCTTGTGTAAACCTCTGGATGACAAGTATTCTACACTGTTACTGGAAAATGATGATTTAACCTCCCAGGAATCCATATCCGAAACTGAAGGACAATCTGGCTATGATAAGGTTCCTTGGTTGATGCCAAAAGAACAATTACAACAATGGAAACGTAATCGTCGTGCCCTGGTAATATTTATCCCATTTTCTTATCAACTCTTCCTCAAATCTTCAAATCCTCATCCAAAATATTAGATTTAGTATCCATGCATGTCAAGCAGTGATGTCCTTTCTTACCTAGATTATTGGAAATTTGAAATTTCGAACTTCTTAATTTTGTAGTTGTTGAGTGATTAATTTGTACATGTTGTGAGTTACAAAGACAATCCATTTTGTTCAGGCTTATTCAACCGTTGGAACTCTTGACTATATGGCACCTGAGGTGTTGCTCAAGAAAGGATATGGAATAGAGTGCGATTGGTGGTCCCTAGGGGCAATCATGTATGAGATGCTTGTAGGCTATCCTCCCTTCTGCTCTGATGACCCAAGGATCACATGCCGCAAGGTAATATCATCATGGTTGTCTCTCGTAGATGTTTGACGCAATCCTTTATAATTGCAGAGTAGATAACATTACCCTTTTTTTTCTTTTTCTTTTTTTGTAGATAATCAATTGGAGAACATGCCTGAAATTTCCTGACGAACCAAAAATTTCGGATGAGGCAAAGGATCTGATCTGTCACTTGTTATGTGACGTTGAATCAAGGCTTGGGACACATGGAGCAGAAGAAATTAAGGTAACCAGGTTTCAAAGAATTAATGATGTTCTTTACAAGTATGTTAAAACTTCAGAAAACTACTGTTTTTGTGATAGTAGTGACTGACTGTGCATAAGAAATTAAAGTTCCAGATAACCATATGCTTCTTCTTAAAAAAATTTAACTCATACATGTTAGCAGTTAGCACAATGTTGTAATATATCCTTGTTCGATGTTTGTTCACTTAAAAGCTAATGTTTTCTCAGGCCCATCCATGGTTCAGATGTGTTCAGTGGGACAGGCTGTATGAAATCGAAGCTGCATATAAACCTACTGTCATTGGAGACTTGGACACTCAGAATTTTGAAAAGTTTCCTGAAGTGAGTTAATTGAAAATCAATGAGTTGGAATCTGTTATCTTTATAGTGGGACAGCATTTATTCGAATGAAAAAGGCCGATATTCTCGCAAATTGTATTTTTTTAATAGGCCTTGGTACTATCTTTTTGGGTCCGCACTTCTATCTTTAAGCATATTTTGCGCTAAATCAAAGCCAAATCATGTTGATAGTAGTTGCCATCTTATTGTTAATTTTTTCCCTTTTTTCCCTATTATAGGTAGAGGGCCCGCCATCTACAATGCCAACAGTGGGACCTTGGCGGAAGGTAATGACTTCATGTTCTCTCCTATTTATTTAAGTTTATGTGTGAAGCTTGTGCAATTGTTCTAATATTAGATCTAATGTGATATCTTTTGCTTGTTTGGTGTTGCAGATGTTAACGTCGAAAGATACCAATTTCATTGGATACACTTTTAAGAAATCAGATGTCCTCAGATCACTTGAAAGTTCAGGTCTGCTGCTTCTACAGTTAGATAGCTTTCCTTATCAATTTTGATGCTAGTTCTCATTACACGTCTGACCATATTAGCATATGATCTGAAATTACAAATGAAGAGAGCTCTATACGATAAAGAATTCGGACATGAGCATGTATCATAAGTTATTCTTCACGCCTCTTGCAAATATTGTTCCTAGACTTAAAATTTGGGCATGCATTGTAGGTACAGACATGAGATCAAATGGTTCTGCAAAGGCCCCTTCTCTGATTTCCTTATTAGGTACCGTATGTTTATTAATTTTTTACAAGCACAAGCTGGCAACCAGCAGCTGGCTTCATTTTACCTTACCTTTTCTGCTTCCTGCTAATGCAGGTAGAATTGACTTGCAAGAAACTGCGATACCAGAGGGAGATCAGAAGCAGGAAATTTAAGTATTGTAAGGGACCGAGAATTATTATTTACCTCTGGCGCGTAATCTGCAACAGAAGCCGTTGATATGCAAGATCAGATTTGGCATGCAAGATTTGTTGTAAACATGAAGACATGAATAAAGAGGTCAGCTCAAAGTTGATATGATCTTGGGTGGTATTCATTATCACTCCACCCCAAATACGCCTTGATGCGTGACTGCTGCTGTAAAAACCATCATTCTTAAATTCAACCTTACCCTCCCTCCCATGTTTCCTGAGTTTTTTGTTATAACATATGTATTCCCTTATTTTTAGTACAAGGAAAATTTGTACATTAGTTATACCAACATCTTATTCAGTTTTGTCTATCAGAGTGGATACATCATCGAAATATCTATTACATTATGGATGCTTTGGATTTGAATTTTTTTTCTTTCTTTTGTCCTGAATTTGAATTTGAATTTACTAAGTGGCTGAGAATAAAAAAGGAATGTACTTATATCCACTTGTTCTAGCCCAAAAAAAAACATCACTTATCTACTTGTTCACCAATTGTTAAACTACACGTGGCACCAGTAAACTTCGATGCATGCATCTCCGAACCCTCCATGTAATTTACTTCTACTCGAGTTTTCGTGTTCCTTTTCCCCTCCTCAAATGTTATCAAAGTGGTGACGAAATGAAGTTGCTTTTAATTGTAATGATGTAAAGCAGAAGTTGTCATCCAATAAATATACTAGAATGCAGAATTTGGATAGATATTCATTGTCCCTGATGCAGTGATCTGACTCTGACTAGCCCGATTATCTCCCAAATTATTTTGTATGATCAAGATAGCAGCACAATTATCCGGACCCACTCAAGATATTTTCTTAGCCGATCTACATCTTTCACAATTTTTTAAATTCCTATTTTCTTTCTTTATATTTTGTCTATAATTTGTTTTCTGATATTATCTTCAATGTTTTGCACCTAAAGATCTATAATGGTATTGTAGTACGGTCACGTAGTAATTTGTACATGTGTTATAATATCGATGGACTATATGATGAATATTTCCTCCGTTTAAAAATTAATATTAATAAATATCCACTTATATTATAACATATGATCTTACTATTGTATTACACTAATTACTCAACATAAAGAATCAATTTTAAAATGTTTTTCTTTCGCTAATAGGATCTAACTTTAGTTGATTGAGCATGTAAACAAAGGTTTAAAATCCTCAAATATCCATTAAATATTTGCGTAAACCCTCTAAATAAAAAAAAGTTTTTCTTTCCTTTTCCTTAAACAAAAAAAAAGGAATTCATTATTTGGTGAGGCAGAACTTTCAATAAAGTGACAACATCGCTTTATCTCGGCAGGTCCTTTTCTTCTATATTTCGAAATCTTTAATAAATTACAGTGATTTCATTGGAGCTCACCAAATTCAGATACTTCAATATTAAAAAAATTGTTTTTATTAATTAATATCTTGTACCTCTAAACTGAAATTACAAGGAAGAAAAGAAATATCAAAGACGAAAACGGCACGAAAGGGGTCGGGCCAACAACCCGACCCGAAAGTGAAAAGAGCGCGCGAAGAGGCGAAGCAGGTGACAGTTAAAGGGCGGTGCCACGTACCCAAAAGACAGGAGATATTTTGGAGGCTCCAATAAATATCTTGGCATCGCCACAGCGCCCGTCAAAACCTGGGAGTGACGTGGCAGCGCCATGGCCCCATGACACGTGTAAAAGGCGTGACAACTGTACCGTTCTTTTGTTCCCATCACCGCCTCCAAAGCCTTCATTCCCTTTCGTTTCAATTCCAACCATCTTCTTCTTCTTAGATCACCTGAATTCTAGACCTTTGAAAAGCCATAGAGTTTCGAGAGCTGGGTTTTCGTCGTAATTTATGGATAATTTCAGGGCGAGAGAGTTGCAGATTTCTCAGTTAACCGTTGAGAGGCCAAGCCAGTTTGCTGCGCCGGACGAGGACCCTCCATCAGACCTGGTACTTTTCTGCTCTATATTTGCAGAAAAATCCGTACTTTGATCTTTTGGTTCGTTTCTCTTTTCTTCCTTTTGAAAATTGGCACATGGTTTCTCCATGTCCCTTCCCAAAAAACCCAATTGACGCTTACTTTTTATGATTTATTTTCACATTTGGGTTGGGATCTAATGGAAATTGGAAGGGATGGGGTTGGCTTCTTGACAAGCTTTTTTGTAATGATCAAAATGGAAAAGTCGTCTTTTATTAATTAGAAATTATGGGTTTTTTATCTTTTTTCTTTTCATGAAAATAATGTCTGATATTTGTTATACCGTTGCTCATTTGGTAAGGAATAATTGAAATATAGGAATGCCAATGCTTCCTTTTGCACTATTATGGAAGTAATATTGTGTGTATGAAATGGTTTGTGTTTCAAAAACTGAGAGGATGGTGTTGTCTAAATTTTTTTTGTTTCTCTAGTGACAACTTTTAACCTTTTTTTTTCTTGGCAACAAAGGTGAGATGTTTTCTGCAAAGACATGCATATGTACATGTATGTGTATGTGTGTATTTGTGTGTAGTTGTGTGTAGTCTGATTTAAAGATTTCTGATCATAGTACATAACTTTATTAGGGTACTCCGGCCGCATCAGAAACTATGTCTACAGAATGGACGGATGAGAAACACAGTATGTACTTGAAATCTATGGAAGCATCATTTGTTAACCAGTTGTATAGTTCCATGGATTCGCGTGGTTGGCACTCACAAAAGGGGAGTTTATTGCTTCCCAAATCATCAAGGCAACCCCAGTTCAATTCTCGTGCCCCTTCTGGCCAGGTTTGAGTCTGATCTATTTCTTGTAATGGCTATTCGATTGTATTATATAAATATGTGAATTAATTGGAACTTCATTGTTTGTTGCAGTTTAAGGTACTTCGAGGTGGCTGCTGGCAGAAAATCAATTTTGTAAGAGCTGAAGCTGAAGTAAATAAGGTAGATGGATCTTGTGGTGATCTTCTGGAAAATCCGTGGGTGCTGCACTTCAGATCTTCCTGCAAGACCAAAGAAGTTGAATCTCCCATTGTCCAAGAAGCAGTTGTATCTGTAAGTGAGGAAGTTGATTCAATTGGGAAGAAGGAAATGCCCTGTGCACCAGCTACTTGTTCAAAGCATTTTCGTGCATCTCACTCTCAGTTGTGCCATCAGGATATGGTTGGAGGCAACACAGGTGCTCTCAGCTATATTTTGGTGTGTTTGCTGAAAGATTTTGCTAACTGTGTCTTGCAATGATTTTTTCCTCTCCCGCTATTGATTATGTGTTTTAGTGTGCTTATCTTGCATTATATGCTCTTTGTTGACACAATCTTTACTACACAGAAGAAACAAATACTTTCACCTGACATGGATTTTGATTGAATGGAGTTTCAAATGCTTAAATTGATTAGTGAAATATCCTGCCTCATTCATCCAGTATTGTTTCTTTTATCCTACCCTTCAATTCCATTCTGTCATCTAGAGTAAGTTATGGAAATTTGGAATTTGAAAGGATAAGATGTAACCTTATAAACAAAATGACAGATGAAGTAGTTGGATGTGGATGGGCAGAGACATAGTTTTTACTGTTATGTCAATCAATGGTAGAGAATAATAGAAGCCTGTTATGTGGTTGGATTTCTTTTATGCATTTTTGTACATGAGATTCATTTTCGGTGTTGCAAAACAAGAATATATTCTGTTCTGTTGAGTCCAAATAGATCATAATTTGTACTTGCACGCTAAAATTGTCTGTAATAAGACTTCTAAATATATCTTCTAGCTGCCAAAAATTCATAAATCCTACTTTATGCTTGCAGAAGTGTCAGACCAGAACTTTGTTGATGAAGATATCAAAGAAGAAAAAACTCTTGGTTCATGTGATGATGCTAAGAGGATGAAAGCTCTTATACTCGATGTTGCAAATAACGATCAGGTAATGTACAATGCATTATGCCTAAGACCAAGTTTAGGTTGTTCTCCATCATGTGGCAATGGAGTCTTAATTTTGTTCTCTCTTATCGGCACTTTTAGGTTGTTCCACTGCGCAAGCCTGCTGATACCTGAAGATGTAACTAAGAATAATATTTCTAGAGCTAGATGAAAGGAGATCCTGTAAGAGACAATGGATGCATTGTATGATTACGTTCTAACCTATGAATAATGGATGGAGACTGCATATTGACACTAGAGACCAAGTTTTAAAGTGTTATTGTGTAGATGCATACTTGCACATGTATGTCAGAGAGGGATAGAGATAGAGAGAGATTAATCAAGGCATTTATTCATATGTTTTGAACATTAGTACGAGTGGCATCAGTGCGACAAGAGTAGGAATGGGGCGGCAGAATGTGCTGTTATTATGCCTGTACAGATTTTGTTCTCATTTTAGTCATTATTGTTAGTACCATTGCTAAGCTCTAGCACTGCTGTACTGGTGGAATGTAGTGTCTCATTTTTTTCTTTTCTTTGGCGAGGCAGAAACCCAGAGTTTGGACATGCAGATTCTACTGCAGATCGAGACTTTCTGCACTGCAATGAATTTTGTACTAAGCCATGATGAATGTGTACAGTTGTATTGATTTTGCAAATGGGTCACAAACACAATATACATTGTGTGGGGGAGAACAGAATTCATCTGTTCAAGAAATTATTGTTCATGTAATTTATGTTGGGGTGACATGCAAGATTGATCTGAGGTTTTAACAGTTTAATTGATACAATTATGACGGACAACATGTGGGAAGTGAGACATAAGTTCAAATGTGGTAAGAACGTGTATGGAGAATGGAATATGAATGATGGTTTGTGTAATTCTAGAGTGACAAATTAAGGACAAGCAAAATTTTGAATCACGAGGTATGTGAGATGTCGAAGAGTTTCGATAATGCATCAGAAGCAGCAATGATATGAATAAACCTTAAAATAATAAAAATGTATCAACCATAACCCTCTCTTTCATGATAAGTTACTTTCAAAACTTACATGTGACATGTGGTTGCATTATCGCCTAATCATGTGTGCTAATATTTTGAGAAAGAAGAGTGTATACACCACCAATACATGCACGTTTTCCTCCGGTCAAACACTCAAACAAATCCAAAACCCTCCCAATTGATCACGGCAACTGCTTTGATATATGGGGTCATGGATGGATATTTCAATATTTTGATGTGGAGTATTTTTAAGAGAGACTTTCATGCAACTGGGATATCACTTTTCGCTATCTCCCTGGCTAATAACACAATGACATGCGAGATAACTTTTTCACCTGTCATTGCATTCTTGGTACGGAATAACAAAAACAGTGATATCTATGTTAGACAAAAGTTTTTGTAATTTTCAAGGAATGAGGCAAAAGAGTAGGCATACCTTATTTGCTTTGCCACATAAGCATTTTCATACTCCAAAGAAATAGGTAAATGGGTATGCAAAATATACAGAGTCTCCCCACCGAGCCAATGTTGTCTACTTCAAAATAAATAGATATATTGAGCCCCACTTATTTTTTATGATAAAATATCATTCACATTCTCTCACCTACTTTCTATAAAATATAATTAAAAATATATAATAATAATGTGTAGAATTGTATTGGCTAGTTGCTTGAAGTAATCAACTTTTTTCACAAGGTAAATATACCACCTAGATTTCATTTGCATATTTCTTAGGAGATGCTCTATGAAACGTAAAATAAATTCACGAGATTAATTAACCCAAAAATAAAAAACGAACCCTGACGGAAAACGCGAAAACGCTGGCGTATCATTCGATTTTGGTCCAGTCCCCGAGTCTAATCCCTTGCCGTCTGAGACTTTCGCGGTATGTAAATTCGCCTTCTTCCTTTTCTCACGTAAATCCCTAGCCCCTTGGATTTCGATTTTCAAAAAATTCCTCAGCTTCCTTCGTCTCAAGCTTTCCAAAAATTTGGGGCTTTCAATTAGGGTTTCCCAATCGTTAAAATTCACAATGCCGCCATTCTGGTCGAGCAGGACCTCGAAGGCGGTGGGGTCCTTACTGTCCCGTAGAATCGGCCCGAGTCATCTGATCCGGTCCGGCCGGAAATACGACCCGGTCCGATGCTTTAGTAGCATTGCGGGCATAGAAACCCCATCGTCGATCCACAAGTGGACCGACGATTCCCGACTGGATTATAATTATAGGTCACGGAGGCAATTTCTCGGCTGCGGCGACGGCGAAGAAGGCGGTGTTTTATCCAAAGTTTATGAGGAGAAGCGCGTCTTGGGGTAATTTAGCTTCAATTTCACTCTTTTCTTCCGTTCTGATCATTCCCAATTTCAGCTACTTTATTTGCGTTTGCTTGTATTTAGAATTCGTTGTTGCAATCCAATGGCAATTGAGTTCCTGATATGCTTTGGAATATTACAATTTTTTACATTGGCTTACTTCATAAGCTAATTTCTCACCAGGAAAGAAAAATTGGGTCTTGAATGCCCTGTTTCATTTTTGCACTATTTTGCTCTTTTTCCGTTTTGATTACTATATGGGAGAGGCATTGCCTGATGCACTATTGGATTCTAGGTATTCTCCAGAGCAATTGTTCGATGTGGTTGCTGCTGTAGACTTGTATCATGGTTTTGTCCCCTGGTGTCAGCGGTCTGACATAATCAAAACCTTTCCGGATGGATCATTTGATGCTGAGCTGGAGATTGGTTTTAAATTTCTGGTCGAAAGTTACATTTCCCATGTCGAATTAGAGAGAGCAAAGCGTATAAAGGCAATCATTTTCCTTCAAGCTTCGTATGATTCTTTCTATAAGTTTTCTTCAGCATTGGTTTGCTCACTTTTCTACTTGCTGACAGATAATATATTGTATTGCAATGGCTCACAAGTGATCTTACAAATTGTGACCGTATGTGACACCAAGTGTTTGGCATTGCCCATGCATGGTAGACATTAGGTTTTAATGGGGAGTGTGAGGATTTTCTTTGGATTAGTTTAAGGAGTTTGGGTTGGGTTTTAACACATTAGCAAATTGGAATCAATTTATGTTATGTTGCTAAAACAATTAGGGGCTTGGAGACATTGTGCATTTGGCAGTGTTGGGTTTTAGAGAATGAAGACCATGTACCTACTGAAGGTGCACACTTGAAGTTTTTAAGTTGAGCACTAACATGGCATGTAAATGGATATTGTGCTTAGGAGTGACATAGCATGTACCAGCGTTTGTATGCTTTTTGGGATAGAAAAATTTGATGGAAGTCTTCCTAAAAGTTACTTTTTACTTTCGGTTAAACCTTGATAAATAAGAACAATAATAGGTTGCTGGTGGTGGTGGTTTTGAAAGAAAAACTTCGGTACTGTCTCTTTTGTGAGTCATTGGGTGGCCTACTTTTGATTTTCACTACCATCTTGTATCATTCATTGATGTTATTTTTCTAACTATACATTTTTTTGAAAATGGTTCTTACTGATTTATTACTATGAATTTGTTTCTTTACGTTGTTATTATTGTTTTTGGTTTTGTTTTCTGATTCCTATTTATGACAATCTTTTTTTCTTGTTTAATTCTAGACCACTGTGTCAAATAGTTCCCTTTTCGATCATCTGATAAACATCTGGGAATTCAATCCGGGACCCATTCCTGGATCTTGCAACCTTTATTTCTTGGTGGATTTCAAGTTCCGATCGCCACTTTACCGACAGGTGAGGTCCTTTTTTCAATCTTTAACTGTGTTCTGTGGCAATTATTCAATCACTTTTCAGCCATAAGATGGACCGCATATTAATTATCTGAAGCCTGCATGGTCTGAAATTTGGGGATTGGAATTTAAAATCATGATGAACTGCTGATCAAGCATTTTGATGTTGCAATGATTTTTGTCTCAGGTGGCATCTGTGTTCTTTAAGGAGGTGGTCTCTAAGCTTGTTGGTTCATTTAATGAGCAATGCCGTTTGATATACGGACCAGGAGTTCCAATTCATGAACATACATATGGACAAAGGGCATGATAGTTGATCATTTTTACCCATTAAAACAAGGTGTTGAATGAGCTTCTGTGGAGTGCAGTCTGCAATACAACTGAATTCAAATTAACGGCCCCTCAGGCCCCCCCTGGGTAGTTTTTGTTCCATATGCTGCCCAGAGTCCCATCGATCATGTGTCACTGCTGAAGCCACATGGCACAGAGGATTTCTTCTCGTATATCCCAATTTTACATACATGTATGTAC
This sequence comes from Prunus fruticosa, assembly GCA_018703695.1. Lineage (NCBI taxonomy): Eukaryota > Viridiplantae > Streptophyta > Magnoliopsida > Rosales > Rosaceae > Prunus > Prunus fruticosa. The sequence goes on from CM031917.1 coordinate 52,941,388, forward strand.
TCAATGGGATGAAGTTTAACATTTTAGCACCATCTCTAAATAGTAAAATTATGTTGCAGAGGTAAAACTATCTGATAAGCTAGCTTTTCTTGTGTGATGAACAATGATCTAACCATTTATGCATTTGTTCTGTAAGATTGGAAAAAGCTATTGTCTTTTGTTCATTTTTGTTTGCCACCACCCATATATGGATCAGCAGCTATTACATTACATACCTGTGATTCTTGCCAGGCATTGGTGTATTTTTGTAATGGGTGTGTAAAGTCGACAGAAACTTTCTTCATTTTAGTTCATGCTTGCTTAGCAATATCACAGAAATGTGCATGGAACTCGTTGTGTGGTGGAAAAACCAACACGGATAAAAGAGAAGAAGAAAAGAATCCAATGAAGCAGACAATGGTGGTGATCTCATGGATGACGAGAAATACTTACCATGTCCGCGTTTCATTGCCGTCCTTGTTTTTATCTCTCTTCTCTTCTAATAGGTGACATGAGAAGAGAGAGAGAAAATGGGGTAATAAAACTCTCTTTATCTCTCTCCTCTTCTAATAGGTGACATGAGAAGAGAGATAGAGAGAGGGGGCAATAAAACGGGCATGACAGACCAAACACGTTGAAGACGAAATTGAGATAACAACCAAAAGTAGAGAGCGGCCGCAAAGGAGAAAATGAAAGGTTAAAAAGGGATTCTTTTCTATGGTGAATTATTGTTAGCAAAACTTTCAAGAATATGCTTGAAAAATAATTTGAAGGAAAACCAAATAAACCTAATGATTAGGAATTATGAGGCACTTGGGGTCTGAGAAATCTGGATATTCGAACCGACATTGGCCTGTCTGGTTGTAGCACACTGATATATTGTGATGACCCACAGGGATCAAAAAGATCATGGAAGAAATTTGGTGATGTTGTTGAGCCCACTTTGACTGTGCCAAATTCAAGTATTTGATTTGATCCATCAATTTTACCAAGAACAAGAATAATAGTGGAGGCAGTAAAGAGATGTCACAGTCTAACCAAAGCCCATAGAGACTGTAGATTCCTAAATACCTCAAAAATTAACCAATAATTCAAGCACTTCTGGAGATTCGCCAGCTGGAATTGTGACGTGGCATGTTGAGACTTTGATTTGGGTCCCACTAGGATCGTCTTATAATTGGTTGAGGAGCTATGAATTTGTGCTCTGAACCACAAATTCATTTACATGACCAAAAAGAAAAAAAGAAATTGGACTACCTGGAAACATGAACACAGCTGGCTTCATAGAATATCTTTTATCTTCTCGACCGCCGATTGATTGATGGTTGCTCAACAGATAGCATCTCCCGTGTGTTAGCAAAATTAAAGCATCCAATGATCCAACTTTCTTTTCTATCTTTTTTTTTTCCCTTTCTTTTTCTTCACTGTCAATAATTGTACAATGATGAAGTTTTCAATTCTTGCCAAAAAGGTGTTTCACAAATGGAGAAGATTTATCTATGGGGGTAATCAATCATAACTTTTATTTATTTTATTAATTTAAAATATCATTCATCAGTTATTTTATAACGCATAAACATAACAAATAACGCATGAACGTATAAACGTAACAAGTAACAAGTAACGCATGCATGAGATATATACACATAAGTTGCTGCACAAACTTTATTTGTTGGTATTAATCCACTCAGTGATGACTGCATGTTGCAATGTGATTTTCAAGGAGATTGAAGAAGATAGGGTTGCCGACTTGTGTTGGATAGAAGATGTAGTAGATAAGCATAATGGGAAAGATACGCATATATATATATATATATATATATATATATATATATATATATATATATAGCATATAGAGCTAAAGTCAAACGAAAAAAAATGCAAAAGCTGCAGATTTAGTTAGTCGTTAACACAATATATCTTCTTCTTCTTTTCTTTTCTTTTTTGTCTTTCAGGTACACAAAATACTTTTCTTCTTGTACAAGTGGTTTTCAACTGAATTTCGTTCATGAAAATACGACATAATTCCATTGTAATGCATAGTATAGTCCACGCATTCCATGATTCTTTTGGAAAAAAGGTCAAGAAAAGTCTGGATGTTCCTTGTGGGCTGCAACATTATTATATTCGAGTTCAATTAAATAATAATCACCCACAGTTCCGGTACATGGTATAATATTCATATATACAATAGGGTGCATGCATGCCTAGGCTAGCTAGCTAGAGGTGTGAATTTTCGGGGTGGCTACTCTCTCTCTCTCTGTCTGCTGCAGGTATGCATGGATGCAGCAGATACATAAATAGATGCAATGCAACCCAAGAAGCGACCGAGTGACAGAGAAAATATATTTATGATGATGTTGGATGAAGAAGATCTCAACATCTTCATCGTTTTGCATGCAATGCATAGAGCAAATCTATAGTCCATATCTGATATCTATAGCCCCAACTTTTGCTCAAGGCACACACCATAATGCCTCATATGAATTTCAGTTCAAGTATATCTTTCTTCAGCCTTACCTGGATTCGACTAGATCTCCTACAATAGATAACAATGTCGTAATTATGCTGCTCTCAGATCACGCTCGATACTATTTATGCACGAAAATTGAAAGTCCTTTTTATGGCTCAGTAATTTGAATAAAAAGCATACTCATATTTTTTTTTTTTGACGAAAAAGCATACTCATATATAGTTAGCTAGTAAGTATATAGTGTGTGCATGAACATCCTTCTAGCGCCACCATCTAGTACATGGTGAATAAGCTAGGGTAGTGGGTGATTGTTAAAAACACAATCTTTGTTCCCCACACACAAGTCAGTCTTAGGAGCCATGAAGATAACTCTTCAAAAAGTCGTTTCCTAGCCACACATGTGCATGGTAATGGGTGTGGTAGCTAATCCATCAACCTAGCTAGCACGTCCTCCACACATGTACCTTTTTCATTGATTAATGTTATCTTGTCAGATTGTTGTCGTCGGATTCGAGTCTTATATATATATTTTAATTCTTATTAGAAAGTGTTTATTTATACGATTTACATTCATCGAAATAACATTTTGGATTTTTTGAAATCTCAGCCATATCTAACGCACTACATGAATCGAAAACGCATTATACGCACCCTTTCAAGTTAAGGCCAAGTAAGGTGTACTCTCTAGCTACAGTGTTCAATATTACCTGATTAAAGCACCCATACAAATCAAGTTTTGATTAGATTGGCACCACTATTTTCATCACCAAACTTGTGCTTAGAATATATGCAATAAGTGGCATGAGAAGTACACCACAAAAGGAAAAGTAGAAACAGCTTAATTTAGTTTATAATTAATGCTCAAAACTTGTTTTCTTTCCCATTTATTCAACGCATCACATAAGTAGCATTGCTTCCCACTGCCTAATGCAATGCTAGGTGGATGGTTCGCATTCATCGTGCCTCTAAGCAATGCCTTCGAAGATTTTGCTGCAATATTGCATGGTGGATTTTGTTCATGCCAGCAGAAGCAGACACCTGCCCCATATTATTTTGAGAACCCTACTAGTATATATCCACCAAGATCTTCTCCCACGAACCACCATTCAGCATCAAACACCTACCAACCTCTGAAAAAGGCCGGGTTATGGAGGAGCTGACACATGCACATGCTTTAACCTCAGTACACATGACGTTTCTCCCATGCATTATAGCCACGTTGAAGGTTTTTGCCAAACATTTCCCTAAAAAGACCAGGCAAAAAACTTTGGAACAAGCCTAGGTTGCTGGCTGCTATTTCAAATTCAATTGTTGAGCATGTGAAGACTTGAAAGTGACAGAGACCAACACTCAGTCGACGTCGTTTTGATTTGGACATAATGTTTCCGTGCATTGAGGTGCATATATTCGAGTCCTGTCGGAGAGGCAACAGTACGTACGATCGAACTTGTGTTCAGATAAATACATAATCAAGCTACAGCAGCCCTACTTACACGTGCACGTGGTCAGGGTTTGAACCCAAAAACGTGGGAAACACATTCTGGATTAAGATACTCATCATAGGTTATTTAGGAAAAACACTTACATAAAACTTTTCTGGATTAAGATACTCATCATAGGGATAACACTATTTTGCTATCCTCGGCCAATCATGATATGACACGCATAATAACTTTTTCCACATAGCAGACCGTGATTCCCCGTTTCATACAAGTTTTTTTAGTTATTTAGGGCTGGTTTGGAAGTCATTCTACAAGAATTACTTATGTGGAGAAGCACATAATCACTTGAAATGATTTTAAACGATTTTGGGGAGAAGCACCTCTCATATGATTCTCCGTAAATTCACTTAAAACTACTTAAATAAATGGTCTGATTCGGTTTAATAAGTTGATTGCAAAAGTTCAAAACTAAACCAAATCAAACTATTTATGGTTCAATTTGATTTTTTTCTTCGTCAAAACCAAATCAAATTGACCATTACGATTCAAATTGACTGATTTAGTCAGTACTACCGAATTGATGCCTACGCCCCTAATTCGTTATGTGAGAGTTCTTCTTTTGTTTACATAATTGTTATTGTAATCTATTATAAGGTTGATATTGGTTGCTAACTATTGGATTTAGCATTTTTCAACAAAGTCTAATGCACTCGTCACGTGTGCTTGCTTGAAGAAGTGTATCGATAAACTTATTTTAGAGTGCAAATAACATTAATAAATAAGTCATCTTATTCATTTTCCAAAGGAACATTTGAATTTTGATCCCTCGATAACATGCTTTTCCTTGACTAAACTGATGAAGTGTCAAATTAGATTTAGATTTAGATCTATATTATATAGACATAGGTGCATACAATGAACCTGAAAAAATATACATGCTTGAATATATTATATATGTACTAATAATTGACAAATGTGTTGAAGAATATAAGTTTCAAAACTTAACTAAATAAAATAAAATATATAATGAATCGTTCTACTACTAATATCACCGATGCCTTTTGTGATAAAACCTCACACTTACTGGACTTTGTATTGTAGATGATTAAGTTGGGGATAATACCGGATTGCTAGTAGGTAGGCTAATGACTCGTCTCTTCTGAAATTTAACCCAAAAAAATAAGAGCATTTTATTTAAGAATGACAATGTAATTTTATGTTTTTATAAAACTTGAAATAGAATTCATACTAAAAGAAATAAGGTGAGAATAATGCGCCCATTGTATGAACAAAGTTTGACACTAGTGATATATACTAGTGAAAGGAAATGAAGGTCGTATACTATCTCTATCTCTATCTGAGTTCCCATTTGGAGAGAGAGAATCTTTCGTGTGTCCTTTTAAAATGATTGAATATATGTACTCACGTATGGCCTACTACCCATGTCCTCTTCTTTATCGTCCCAAGCTTTTATAGGTCTACACCCCCATTTTGGCTGGTACTTGCTAATTGTACATTGCAGCATAATTATTATGTCAATGAGATTCACGCTGTGAAAACCACCTTAATCCATTCAGACTTCCAACATGCGCACCTCAAATCAATTTTCTTCTTTTTATTTCTTTCCCATTCCAACTCACTTTTTTTTTTTTCCTTCTTGATATAATCAATTGTCTAAACTACAACGAGGGAGAGAATATCTCACACATGTATTATGAAAGAATCACACAAGTGTTCGAATATGAGAACACTAATTTGTATTTCTACACTCTTGAAATCAAGCCCACAAATTCTAAAATTTCAATAACAAGTGTACTTACTCGAGTTTCATCGACCAAAATATTGTTTCCTTGCATCCAAAACTCTTTTTTTTTTTCCACCTTCTTTCTTTCAGTTTTTTTAATCTTTTTTTTGGATGAGATCCAAGGGTGTCTACCGCCGAGGAGCAGTGACTAATTCCTTTCACTGCGGAGCTCTTCAAAAAAGGTAAACAGCTGGCCACGAAATGCGCTCCATTCCCATGAGTGGGGGTTGGAACCCCCAACCACATGATTAAGGAATGAGGTGAACTACCACCACACCACATCTCATGATTTAGTTTTTTTAATTTTTTTTTTTTTTTTTTTTTGTTACAGTGGAGGAAAGAACCCCTATTGGGGTTCGATCCTAGGTGCCATGGGGGAAGGGGGAAACCACCACCACTGTGGTGGGAACCCATTGGCAGTTTTTTTAATCTTTGACATAGAAAGAAAGGTGCCTTAATAATCTCACGCAAGATGTGAGCCCCACGAGAATCCAGAAGGACCACGAGAGCGGTCTGATCTGGACGGTTAGAGATGATTAGAATTTTATAAAAAAGATGAGCTGGATGCAACTATGGCTATTCATCTCTTCTGTCCCCACCAAAGATTATTGATTATTCCCTCGCCCATCCTCTGACTACTTTCTATTCATACTTTGACGGTCTCACCAAAATACATTCATTAATTTTAAATGGACAAAACATTTTATCCAAACTAGTATTGGTTTACTCTCTTTTGGTTTTGATATGTCTTTGTAAACCTCTTGAGAAAAGCACATATTAGTTATAGACCAATTTGACAGGGTAGTGAATTCGTTTTCTTATACTCAAGTTCAAAAGTTAAATTAATTTAGAGTAATTAATATGACCGTTTTTTCTGTCTTTTGTGATCAATGCCAAACTGCCAATTATCACAAAGTCAAGAAACAAATCTTCTAGGCACTATTAATAAATCAGGTAATGCGGCCAGGGCGCTGGGGTTTTTTAGGACCTTTCATATTGAGAGGAGCGATAGTATACTAAACTCACACACACTACACAAATGTTAGGATTTGAACCCAGGACCTTGCCCAGGAAGTAAATACTCAAAATCACTACACTATAGTGGCAGTGGTGAAGCCATAAATTTTATCAAGGAGGGTCAACTTTAAATAACTTTCTAATTATAACTTAGTTTTGTCTTCGATTTTGATTTGCCTCCGTTTCTAGTAATATCAAGAAAGTTTTGATTAATAAGGCCAAGTTAAGCATGCCACTCGTTTTTTATGTTTATGGTAAATTTACTGTTTAGTCAAGTATCTTTACCAAACTCGTAATTTAACCTCGTGACAAGGAATCAAAATTTGTATTTGTGTGGGAAGTAAAAGGAAGAAATACAAGGATCTTAATGATTCATTGAACCTAGTTTAGGAGAAATTATAGAATAGTTTAGTTCACATTGACCACCAAAAAAAAAGAAGTTTTGTTCAGATTCATAGTATTACATTGAATATTTACTATGAATCTATATGGTTATTTCAATTCATTGTATTTACTGTTGTTAAGTTTTTCTATTGAAGGTATGGTTAAAATGTAAAGCTATTCTCTTAAAACCCCTTTATCTAAATAGTCTTCAGTTTGCGGACATAGACTTAGTCAAATCGGATATAGCAGACGTGTTTTCCACTGTGCACCAGAGTTTGAAGCCCTCTCCCAATAGTTTAGATTAGATTAAATTAGAAAATCGTTTATATAAAATAAATAAAAAGGTCTTTAGTTTGTATTGTTATTTTTCCTCAATTTTATAAATGTCTTGGACAATGCCATAAGTGTTGTATTCAATTGAGTTAACTATCAGATTCATTGTCGAGTTAGAATGAGATCCAAAAGATTCAAGTTTGGAGTAACTTGGGTTGTTGGTTGTTCTAACTCTGTCTTTCTTTTCCTTTTTGGCTATTTTTTCAGATCATATTCATTTCAAGTTCGTTAATTTGCTTGAGCATATCCAATAAATCAAAGTAGATAGATGTATGGTGGGAGAAAATTAATCGAGAAAGGTAAAAAAAAACATTATGTGTGGAAAGAGTGAATGTCGTGTTACTGTTGTTAGAAATTTATGTACCTTGTTACCCTATGCACCTGGCACACCAAATCTCTAATTGACACTTGTCCTTAATTTTGTCCTGTGTGGTTCTCTCTCTCCAATGTTGCTTATATAAAGTGCCCCTTTCCCTCTCTCCCCCCAGTGGCTCAAAATTAGCAAAGCATACTAGTCCTCTCTGGTTTTACTACAAAAAGCCACTGACCATTTAACATTCTCACTAAGAAAGAGGAAGAGATCGAGATCGAGAGAGAGATGGATGCAATTTTCACATACGTTTTCATATTCCTCCTAACCCTTGTCTCATTTTTAATTTTCATGAAAAGGGACAAGAGAGAGGAGCCCGAGAAAAGGGCTAAGCTCCCCCCAGGTTCATTGGGTTGGCCTTATATAGGAGAAACTCTTCAGCTCTATTCTCAGGACCCAAACACTTTCTTTTCTACCAAACAAAAAAGGTTAGGTCTCTCTTTCTCTCATGTCCGTATGTCTTTTATTTTATTTTTTATGATTACATTGGAATGAATCGAACTCTGAACATTTATATTTTATTTACTCTCAGGTACGGGGAAATTTTCAAGACGCATATCCTCGGGTGTCCATGTGTCATGCTGGCAAGCCCCGAGGCCGCCAAGTTTGTATTGGTGACTGAGGCTCACTTGTTCAAACCCACATACCCCAAAAGCAAAGAACGTTTGATTGGTCCTTCAGCACTGTTTTTTCACCAAGGGGACTACCATATTAGGCTGAGGAAATTAGTCCAAGGATCTCTCTCCCTTGACATTATTCGAAACTTGGTGCCTCATATTGAGGCCATAGCTGTGTCTGGCTCAGACTCCTGGGTCTCTGGCCAAGTCATCAACACCTTCCATGAAATGAAGAAGGTGAGCAGGGCTTATTCCTTATTATTAATGCAAACACAAAATTATATTTGGATCATCAATTCAACACCTTGTTATAAAGCTCTTTGACTTTGCCCTTTTTAAACAAATAACCGGGTATCTAAAAAGTTTTGTTCATATTTCTTTATGATAAAGTTTCTTATCTTTGCCTCTATATGACCGACTTATATTATATTTTCTTGAGTGATTCTAGTATTCTTTCCAAGTGGGTATACTCGCAACTTTTGGCCATTTGGAGGCACATTACAAACAAGAACTCAACAACAACTACACCATCGTGGAGAAAGGCTACAATTCCTTTCCCACAAACATTCCGGGAACATCATACAAAAAGGCTTTATTGGTAGGGATTTTTTTGTTTTTATTATAAAGATTTATTAAATCTTATTTATTTAATGTGTTTGATACACAAATTAATTGTTCATATAACAGGCAAGGCAGAGGCTGAGAGAGATTCTTGGCGACATTATCGGTGAGAGGAAGGAGAAGAGGCTACTTGAAAAAGATCTATTGGGTTGCTTGTTAAACTCTAAAGATAAAAAAGGCCAAGTCTTAACTGATGACCAAATTGCAGACAATATTTTGGGTGTGCTTTTTGCTGCTCAAGACACCACAGCTAGCGTTATGACCTGGATTCTCAAGTACCTCCACGATGAGCCCAAACTTCTAGATGCGGTAAAGGTATATATTACAGTGCTAAAATCAATCGCTCACGAACGAATGATTCATCACCATTGATAAATGTAATAGGACCACGCTCCACTAATAGTCGGAAATCCTTATATATATATGACAAGTTATATACGGCTATAGCCATACCATCATGATTTACTCTTAGCTCTAAAACAACTCACTTTCACTTTCATATCTTGTCTTTATGTTTGAAAAGAAATTGCAACATGTATATTTATGAACTTGCCTAATTTGCAGGCCGAGCATAATGCAATTCGTGAATCAAATGAAAAAGGCAACCAACCATTGAGCTGGGCACAGACTAGAAACATGCCAATAAGTTCCAAGGTATGGAATATACATGCACTGTCTCACGGGACAATGTATATTTTGCCACCAATTCATGGAATTATAAGAGTAATAACTTTGTTGCTAACTATAGGGAATTGCGTATCTTCTTTCTCAGGTTGTGTTGGAGAGTTTGAGAATGGCGAGCATTATATCTTTTGCCTTTAGAGAGGCAGTGGTTGATGTGGAATATAAAGGTAATTATAGGACTCCATAATATTCTTTTATTAAAAACATTTCTACACAAAATATCATGCAATCATCGTCGTTTTCCCTACTTTATGCATGACACATATATACGATAGACTTTGCGTCACTTCAATGTAATCATGGGTTACCATTGCTCATTTAGGTGAAAACGTCTTTATATCTAAAGAGAAATGTCTCAATAAAATAATAATATTTTTTTTAATAAAAAGAGAGAAATATTATTGACACTCTAAAAAAGTCGTCGCATGACTAATGCAAACATATAATACTATCTAGCTAAATAACAAGATTATCTATCTAGCTTTATGAAACTAAGTTTATCTTGATTAATGACAACCCCAATACTAATGATCACCACAAACCTTAGTTTAAAAAAAAAACATATGTGAATGAATTTGTCCAGCTAGAAAATTATGTGTATGTATTGTTGGTATATGACTGACGTTGGAATGTGTGACAGGGTACTTGATTCCAAAAGGTTGGAAGGTGATGCCTTTGTTCAGGAACATTCATCACAATCCTGAATTTTTTGCCGACCCTCACAAATTCGATCCTTCTAGATTTGAGGTATGGACGGTGACTACTGTTTCTATTTCCATTCTCTTCTCCCCCTCATTCTACACCTTTTAATTGAAATTATATAAAATTTATTTTCGACTTATATTTCCTTTGAATATTCCCCAGGTTGCACCAAAGCCCAACACATTTATGCCATTTGGCAGTGGAGTGCATGCCTGTCCAGGAAATGAGCTTGCCAAGCTAGAATTACTGATTATGATGCACCATTTGGTTACCAAGTTCAGGTATAATAGAATTCATATTCAATTTCAGGCTTTCAGTACCCTCTTAATCGGTTCATAAATTGATAAGACGCTAATCACTTGTTTTTTATCGGTTAATAAGTTGATACGACGCTAATCACAAAGTTTTTTTTGTTGTTTTTCGCAGGTGGGAAGTAGTGGGATCCCAAAATGAGATTCAATATAGCCCATTCCCAGTGCCTCTCCGTGGACTCCCAGCCAAATTTTGGAAAAAATCCATCTGCTAGCTGAGCTGTCATACTCTCCCCAAAATTAACTTTTTCTCATATTCTATGTTTTGGGCTAAGGCACTCTATTTTACCTTTTTTTTTTTTTCTCTTTTTTTTCTCTCTTTTTTTTTTTTTTTGGTTTTCCTCACTCTAATATCGTTATCAATTTTTGTCATTCAACGAGTGTACTCTATGGTTGCGTTTGTTACACCGGATTAGCAAGCATTCCAGGATATGCCAGTCCCGGTTGTATCAAACACGATTCTATTTAAGAACCTGACCAAGGAGGACTGGACTAGAGCCTTCTTAAGTTTCGTTATTTTGTCCGGTGCCCAGGCATGGGCTTAAATAAGACCCGCCTCTCCTGTGATGAAGGCCGCATATGGCTGCTCTGATCACACACTTCTTTATATAATAACATTATAATTTTATAGTATCATATTTCCTGGGAACTTTGACCTTAAATACTAAACTCAACATTCTCTCTACTTTAATTACCACCAAAGTTTTTAGATTAGGGACCAATTAAAAATTCAAATGAGAAACTAACATGAATGTTATTAAAATTCAATATGCTTACATCATTTATCACCATACAAATTACAATGATAAAAATTCCCGCGGAAAGAAAATACAATTTCACATTCTTCCTTTCAAAAAAGAAAGATGAGGAGAATCCTAGCTTTCTCTGAACCTCCGAGAAAAGCATGAAAAAAAGAGAGTTTCGAATGGTACAATCCCTACGTCACCTCTCTCTCGGTAATCTATTATTAACAACTTCTTCCTAATTCTTTACGCTGTAAGGGAAATTCACAACTTGTCTCAAGCTTTAATGGGATCTTTTATTCTGGTATGAGGAGAAATTACCAAACGTCTAGCATTCCCTCACACTTGGCGCCAATAAGATTTTGACATCATTTATATACGCTATATATATATATATATATATAAAGTAGTGAATCTCATCCAATATATTACAATCCAAAAATGAGTCCAAAGCACTTATCTTATATATGTTGAGGGATAGGATTGCTATAACTAATGTAGCTCAAGCATCATCTTCTTCAGATTCTGGCGATGTGTATTTACTAATGGCTGCATTAATCCTCTCTTTGTCTCTGGTTGGGAACGCCTCCAAGAGAATCCCATCTTTGTAAAAATGGAAGAGGGGCACCGTCTGCATCATTTCATCCCATCCTAATAAATTTAGAAACGGCACACAAAGACAACTTGTAGAGTTGATCAAAGTAAGTTACCTTAATTCTAAGTCGCTCTGCAACCTCGGATTGTTCATCGTACTCATCAAGTACCTGCAGTATTTAGTAGTAGGGCCTTTAGGATTATGTCTTGAGTTGGTAAATGAAAAACTCAAAGCGCAATACTCACATTATGCTTTAAGAAGATCACTCCGGCTTCTCCATTGCCAGCTCCCTTGCACAACTTTGAAAACCCCTGTTCTATGTACTTGCAGCTTCCACATGATGTGCGATAAAAATCTACAACGACTAAAGAACCCGTTTTTTTGGCCGTTTCGAGAATTCTGAACAATTCCTCGTCTGTCTTAAATTCTCTAACGCATTCAACTGGACACAGATCGTCATCTTCATCAGTCATTTCTGCTTGGTTTACGCTTCTTTCGAATGCGTGGCAATGTGGAATTTTGGCCCTCATAAGACATGATCTAACATGTGTTCTCCCAGGAATTGAGGTGGGAAATTCAGATGGACTTGTTGAACCAAGTTTTGTGTTTGGTTTTGTTCCAAAATTGAATGATGCTCTGGCCTTGCCATATAGAATAGTATGACTTTGCATCGGAACGAAACACAAACTTAATCTAATTTGCAGGATGAGCTATTGATCTTCAGTACATTCTTAAATTTCTATTGCCTTTTCTTCAGAAAAATACATTCAACCTGTGACATTTACATATAGAAAATGGTGGAAAACTGGTATGAAAAGAGAAAAAAGAATGAAACAAACAAATAGCTCCAAAATTCTGATCTATCTCAAGGGATATGGTTCTGCAATCTTGAATTAAAAAAGAAAAAGAAAAGAATGAATTTCAACTGAAATCAAAGAGATGAATGAGTTGAGTTGAGAGGCTTACCTCTGGCAGTTGATGAGAAGTGAGGCTCCAATTGCCATATCTGAATTCTGAATTATGCTACGAATGAGAAGAAGACACGACATCATTAACCATATCAGCTCATGTTTTGGGCTTTCAATCATGGCCCTGAAGCCCAGTATGGGAGTTTTCGTATTTTACATGGGCTTAATGGGCTGAGAGTGAATCCAAACTCTACCCAGAACCAGAAAGAGCGTGTAGGATTATATTTTCGTACGCGAGACCGATTTCCAACTAGCGGAAATAAAATCCAATTTATGACGTCATCAAAACCATCTACAATAAACAATGTTATGGGAATGCGTGCCTTGTCCGTCATCTGATCTCTGCCAAATTGCCAATGCGAATGCCATGCTAGCGACTGTGAGGCGCGGTTTGTTCGCGCGTGATCTGAATCTGATGACAATTAAATTCTCAAACCAAACCAGACCAAATTATTTAATATCTCACAATTCACCGCTTATTTCTCACAATTTCTGAATTGAACCGCAGAAAATTGGGTTTGATGAGGTGATTTTCACCGTTGATCTCAAGAAAGGGGAGGTCAAGAAAGGTTAGGGTTTCTGATTTTGATTAGCTCAGTTTAACTTGAGCTTAATTACTGAAACTATATATATCTTGAATTTCAGGGCCATATGAAGGAGGGAAGCCAGATGCAACTTTTTCGTTCAAGGATGATGATTTTGTGAAGGTCGCGCTGGGGAAGATGAACCCACAAGTTGCTTTCATGAGGGGTGCCATGAAGATCAAGGGCAGTCTGAGTGCAGCCACGAAATTTACTCCTGACATATTCCCCAAGCCTGCCAAGATGTGAGGCTTCCGAGGCAGAGGCCGCGAGAGATAAAGTTTGCATTTTTAGGCGTAGCCTTGTTTGCTTCAAATGAATTTCTGAAATACTAGGGAACTTGAACTGGAATTTTAGCCTTCCATTAAGAGAAACTAGAAATCAATTAAAGCTTGTACCCTTTGGATATAATGTATGATCATTTCATCATTTCATACTTCATGCAATAAGCTGACAATAACAAGCTTTCTGATTCTGAGGATCTTTCTGTTATGTTATCCATTTTCATGTGCTCTGTATATTGGTCATTTGCGTTGCTTATTGCCATGGCTTGGGATTTTTCTACGCTGCCAAAAGTCACCCCCTTTATTTATTTATTCTCGACTATAAATTTGATACTAGGTGGGAGTTGGCTGATCATATGGGACGAGGCTCGTGGATCCATTTAGGTATGGCGTTTCAAGGTCAGTACAATTAGAAGAACTACCACTTAAAAAATCCCTAACATATTCGAAATGTCGAAAAAATAATTTGGAGAGATGAGACATCTGTGAGGAAAATGAGAGATTAACGGAGATTGGGAAGTGAGAGCTATAGAGGACTGAGGTGGGAATGAAGATCCGATAGTGAAAAATGAAGAGGGTAAATCACGTCATTTTTTAAAATAAACGAGGACAATACGGGCATATTGAAACATTCCTTAAAGAGCTCCGCATGCTTCCATCCACAGCAGCTTTTAGAAGCAGCATTTGAGATGCTTCTAAGAGCGATTTCAGCGGAGCCCCCAGTCTTGGGGGGAGTAAAAATAAAAAAATCTTGTTTCAGCGGTCAGCCCAAGTCCCGACAAGGAGTGGGTCCCACGAACTCAGGTTGGCCCGAAGGCCAGTTCAGCCCGAGGTCCAATTTGCGTGTTGGGTGACGTCAGCGCTACAGTGCTGCTAAAGTCCACGTGTCGCGCTCTGGGTTCTCCAATCAGATTTTTTACTCCAATCCAACGGCATCCAATTTTTGTGCAATAAAAAAATGAAAAAAAATTGAATTTTTTTTATAAGAAATTACTGTTTTTTTTTCTTTCTATAAATGCCAAAATTTGATACGATTGAGATATGAAATTTATAATAAATATTGACACATACGAATCCAAAATCTTATTCGAAAATATTATCTAAATTAATTGTTTAGGTAAAAAAATTTGGGAAAAAAACAAAAAAATGAATAGTAATTGCCCTTTGTCATAGCAACGGGTGGAAACATACAATACTATTTGCAAGGACAACCACTATTCATGTGAATAGTAGCTGTCCTAGCTCCCTTGCCATGGTAATGGTCAAATGGGTGGAGTTGTTCTAAAAACTGCTGCCATTGACTTCCACAAATTTGAAAAAAATCACTTTTTTTTTCTTGATTTACCAAACATCTTTTCATTCAGAATTTTTAAAATAAGCTGCATCTTTTAAAATCACAGCAACCCCAAACTGAGCCTTAATGTGCGGAGTGGCGACGGTTAGTTCTTGTCCAATGTCCTAAATGCAATGCCTCCAATTCAATTGCTGGTCACTTTCATAAACTTTGTCTAACACTTAGAAAACTGATTGCACTCGGAGGAGTTTCGTTAGCCCAACACCTACAGCATGACGCGTTGAATTTTTTGCTTCAGTGTGTATCTTGTTCCGTCGTCTTTCTAGGACTCGTCCATGTTCATTTGTCTCCCTTGACTTTTCTCTGCTCTCTCGTCCATAGTGTCTTGTGGTTCAATCTCAGCCAATCATTTTCGACTGTGTTACATTTCTAGAACCATGAAGCATCCAACTTGTGTGCCATTTGGTAAATTCAACTCAACCAGATATGAATATAAGAAGCCATCCAACCCATCCCATGGCACATACAACTTCAATAGGCAATATGAATTTTCTCCTTTTATTCTGCTTTTGCCTCTGCGTATCTCGTTTGCCCTCCTTCGCAACTCCAGCTGTGTTATTTCAGGTAATTAAGCCATGCTCTCTCTCTCTCTCTCTCCCCCCCTATATTTCATATGCCCACGTGTTTATATGCGTAAATGATTATACATTGTTCTAAGTGTTGATTCAAGAACTTGATGATATCATATGAATATGGTAGGGGTTCAATTGGGATTCAAGTAAAAAAGGAGGATGGTACAACTCCCTCAAGACCACCATTCCCGAACTCGCTAGCTCTGGAATTACCCATGTCTGGCTTCCTCCTCCTTCTCACTCTAATGCAACAGAGGGTACTTGCTTCTACTCATCTATTTACTTAGTTAACGGAAAATGCTACAGATTCCAACTTTTGTGCGAAATTAATGTGACACTATACGATCAGGATATGACCCGGGAAGGCTATACGATCTCGATTCATCAAGCTATGGAAATAAGGACGAATTGAAGTCCCTGATTGCTACTATGCATGAGAAGGGAATCAAAGCCATCGCTGACATTGTGTTAAACCACAGATCAGCGGTCAAACAAGACGAGAATGGAATATGGAGCATCTTTGAAGGTGGAACACAAGACGGACGTCTCGACTTCAATGCCTCATTGATCTGCAGAGATGACAATGACCATCCTTTTGGAACTGGAAATCCAGACACAGGGGACAACTTTCCTTACACTGCTGATGTAGACCACACAAATCCAAGGCTACAAACCGAGCTCTCTGATTGGTTGAATTGGTTGAAAACTGATATAGGGTTTGATGGATGGAGGTTGGATTATGTGATTGGATATGGCTCCAGTATCACCAAGCTCTACATGGAAAAGACTTCACCAGAATTTGCAGTTGCTGAGTATTGGCGTTGGAACATTTCAAAAGGGCAGGATGGCAAACTTGACAAGAACCAAGATGCACATAGGAATGAAATAGTGAATTGGATCGAGGCTGCTGGTGGCGTTGTCACGGCGTTCGATTTGACAACCAAGTACATCTTGAATGTTGCTGTGGAGGGTGAGCTATGGAGGCTCAAGGATTCTAATGGAAAACCACCAGGGTTGATTGGGATCAAACCAGAAAGTGCTGTAACATTTATTGACAATCATGACACTGGGTCTCAGAGACTTTTGCCTTTCCCAGATGACAAAGTCCTGCTTGGATATGCTTACATTCTCACCCATCCTGGGACCCCAAGCATAGTAAGTAATACATATCAATCATATCATCTTACTGAATAGGGAAACGTTCTCTTGTCAGATCATCTAACAACATATGCAGGTAATATATGTTGTTAGATTATGAATTTAGATAAAAGGTTTAGTAAATGCACGTAAATCTTGAATTTGGTTGATATTTCTTTTCTAAACCATTTGTTTGGATGCAGTTCCATGATCACTTCTTTGACTGGGGGTGGCCAAAGGAGCCTATACGCAATTTGACTGCAATTAGGGTAAGGAATGGAATAAATTCGAGGAGCAGTGTGACTATTTTAGCTGCAGAGGCTGATCTATATATGGCCAACATTGATGACAAGATTATCATGAAGATTGGGCCAAGATTGGACCTTGGAGACCTTGACCCGACAAAGTCAAACTTCCATGTTGCCACCAGTGGAGGAGACTTCGCTGTTTGGGAGAAAAATTGAACTAGAAAGAAGAAAGCTTGTTTTGCTTATGCATTAGAATAAGTCCTATTCAGGATATTGTAACTTAAATAAACAGTTAACGGGTCTAGTTTATTGTAAAAGGGTTTTGATTTGCAGATCAATAGTATCAAATTGGAACTCTAATAACACTTTGATATATGCAAGAAACCCGCTTAAATAAATAAATTTATATTTGTAGGCCAATCTAAATTTAAGGGGATTTACAATTGAATTAACGAATTCTGACAATAATCAAATTATTTAAAACATCTTTATATCCTACCAAAAGATAACTAATTTTTATATTTGTGGTCAGAAAAATATGTTACATATAATTTTGTTTTTTATTTTTATTTTTGTAAAAATTGTGCTTTTTATTTGGGGCTTTGATCGAATACAAGTCAAGAGTTGACCAACTTATAAGCAAAATTATAAAAGAAGCCGTGCCCCTGTAAAGTGTGGCGCCAAACAGCAGAATATGAACTTGGCCTCTTCTGTTGGTCTCTCTACGAAGCCTAACCTTCCCTGTTTGCACTCTCTGTTAAACTACTACATTGGAAGCAGAAATCGAAAGCAAGCACTGCTTCTCTTTCGCCAGTTGTTGGAGTACAATGTGAAGCCCAATGACCTCACTTTCTCTTTGCTCCTGAAAGCCTGTACTTCGTCTTCTTCTTCGTCTTCTTCTTCCTCCTCAGCTTTAAATTCAGTGAATGTTAAAAGAGAAGCAAATCAGATTCATACCCACTTGCTAAAATCGGGTGTTGACCGATTCATGTATGTGAGTACTGCTCTTCTTGATCTGTATATGAAACTGGGATGTGTTAAAAAAGCTCATAGGCTGTTTGATGATATGCCTGATAGAGACGTTGTCTCTTGGAATGCGTTGATTTGTGGGTTTTCGCGAAATGGGTGTGATTTTGAAGCGTTGAAACTCTTTGTTAAAATGTGTAAAGAGGGATTTTTTCCTCATCAGACGACTTTGGTTAGTTTGGTTCCATCTTGCGGTAGGCAAGAGTTAGTTTCTCAAGGGAAATCTATTCATGGGTTTGGAATTAAGGCGGGACTTGATTCAGATTCTCATGTGAAGAATGCTCTTACCTCAATGTATGCTAAATGTGCAGATTTGGAGGCGGCAGAGCACTTGTTTGAGGAGATAGTTGAGAAGAGTGTAGTTTCTTGGAATACTATGATTGGTGCTTATGGACAAAATGGCTTCTTTGATGAGGCAATGCTTGCCTTTAAACAAATGCAAGAGGAAAATGTTCCAGCCAATCTGGTGACCATGGTAAGCCTTCTGTCAGCAAATGCCGATCCAGAGTCTACCCATTGTCATGCCACTAAAACTGGTCTTGTCAATGATGCTTCTGTGATTACTTCATTAATTTGCCAATATGCAACATGCGGGAACACAGAATCCGCGAACTTCTTTACAAGTCATTGCCTCAGAAGAACTTGGTTTCCCTAACTGCACTTATGTCAAGCTATACTGAGAAAGGTAACCTGTTTCAGGTGATGTCGTGTTTTGCTCACTTGCAGCAGTTAGAAATGAAGCTTGATGCAATTGCTATGGTTTGCATCCTCCATGGGATAAAAGATCCCATTGAATTTGGTCTTGGACTTGCTTTTCATGCTTATGGGCTAAAGAGTGGGTTGAGTGCTGATTCCTTGGTTGCAAATGGGTTGATAAGCCTGTACTCGAGGTTTGACAAGATAGAAACTGCTTTCTCTTTACTTTCTGAGATACATGAGAAAACATTGATTAGTTGGAATTCTTTGATATCGGGCTGTGTACAAGCTGGAAGGCCAAGTGATGCCCTAGAGGTTTTTTTCCAAATGAAAATGTCTGGACACAGTCCAGATGCCATTACCATCTCTAGCTTACTATCTGGTTGTTGCCAGCTTGGGTACTTGCGATTTGGGGAGAGGCTTCATAACTATGTCCTAAGAAACAATCTCGAAGTGGAAGATTTTGTTGGAACTGCTCTTATAGACATGTACATCAAGTGTGGAAGAATAGAGCATGCTGAAAGGGTGTTTAAGAGCATCAAAGAACCGTGCTTGGCAACATGGAACTCAATGATCTCGGGTTATAGCTTATATGGGTTAGAACATGAAGCTCTTGCTTGCTTCTCAGAAATGCAAAAGCAGGGGCTAAAGCCTGATAAAATAACTTTTTTGGGAGTTTTAGCTGCGTGTACTCATGGAGGCCTTGTTCAGGAGGGAAGAAAACATTTCCAAATCATGAGGGAACAGTTCAACATGGTGCCAAATTTGCAACACTATGCTTGCATGGTTGGTCTCTTTGGTCGTGCAGGCTTGTTCGAGGAGGCATTGATGTTCATCAGAAATATGGAAATGGAGCCCGATTTCGCAGTTTGGGCAGCCTTGCTGAGTGCTTGTTGCATCCATCAAGAGGTGAAGCTTGGGGAATATGTTGCCAAAAAGTTGTTTTTCTTGGACAGTAACAATGGTGGGTTCTTTGTGTTGATGTCAAATCTTTATGCGGTTAAAGGAATGTGGGATGAAGTAGCTAGGGTGAGGGAGATGATGAGAGAGACTGGAGGGGATGGCTGTTCAGGAATTAGTGTTATTGAGATGACTTTATTGGAAGACATGAATGTAAACTTAAGCTCGAGCAAGTCTAGTTTGAATGCAAATGCTTGGCAACCTCTACTCTCTCTATATTAATCGCTAGTACTGACTCCTGATTACGTTCAGTTCCATATTTTCAAAATGAAAATTACTCCAATATAAATATTGTGGACTTCATTAAAAATAACAATATTCTGTAGCTGTAATATTATAATTTATGTGAATATTAACACTACATCGACGTTATTTTACAATTATTATAACATAATAATTTATTTGACCATAAATGGTTCTATAGTCGTTAAACCTTCCTTCGATTCTCATTAATTTATTTGAAAATACATCCGTACATATTACTTATGATTAAAATGGAATGCGTGACATGAAAAAATTGGTTTTATATTCAAATTCTTTATTCTAATTTTTAAAAATAATTCTTTACTCTAAATTATAAATAAAATAAAACAAACTATAATCCAATTGGCCGAGCTTAATATGAACATAGACCAAGATCCGGCCCATTTAGAAATAATCCGTTCCGCCCAATCGCCTACGGCCTACCACCCTCTCAAACCTTTCTCTTTCAGAAACCCTAAAAACCGCAAAGCGCTCCCATTTCAAATTTCAAATTTGAACTTCAAATACCATCTCTGTTGACTGTTGAGAGTTGAGACGCCAAAAAACTTTCCGCCTTTGCATACATGTTCCAGTTCTTACCCTTCATAAAAGGCAAAGCTACGACAATGGGTGGGGCTCCCAGCCGCGAAGATCCCCAGCTTTCAGATTCTGACGAAGAGCAGAGTGAAGAGGAAGAGATCTACGAGGACGTAGAAGAAAGTGTCGAGGAAAAGCGTCGGAGATCGGCGGAGCGTGGCCCCAAAACCCCGTCGTCGGTGGACGAAGTAGACGCCATGCTCAAGGCTTTGAAGCTCAAGTACAACCCAAATGTCAAAAATCCGGTCAAGCTCTACCATTTTGTAGCTGGAGACACCCCTCAAGCCAAAGGAAAATGGGTAACCTCCGAAAAGCTCACTTCTTACTCTTTTAGAAAGACCTCTCGAATGGAAATTGATAATGACGATGGTGAGGAAGAAGGCGAATCTGATGAGGAAGGCGGGGATTCCTGGTGGATTTTGAGTGTTGGTGACCCTGACAAGATTCGGGCTAAAGTTAAGGTCTCGGACGAAATGCAGTTGAGTGGCGATCAACGTCGTGTTGATTTTATTGCCTGCGCACCAACGCGAGGTGTGTGGGCAATGAAGTTTTATACTGATGAGGACTATAGGGCGTTTGTTGCAAAGTACAAAGATTGTTTGTTCGAGAACACGTATAGGTATGAGGCCACAGATGAGAACAGGGTTAAGGTTTATGGGAAAGATTTTCTTGGGTGGGCAAAGCCGGAAGTGGCTGATGATTCGGTGTGGGAAGATGCAGAGGATAGTTTATCGAAGAGCCCAGGCTCCGCAACACCATTGAGAGCAAATGAAGACTTGAGAGAGGAGTTTGAGGAGGCTTCCAATGGTGGTATACAGAGCTTGGCATTGGGTGCATTGGACAATAGTTTCTTGGTGGGGGAGTCTGGCATTCAAGTTGTTAAGAATTTTAGTTATGGAATTCAGGGGAAAGGTGTTTATGTCAATTTTGATGATGGAGGTTATAGAGGTGGTTCGAGTTTGGCACGGTCGACACCTAGGAAGGCTCTGCTAATGAAGGCCGAGACCAACATGCTCCTTATGAGTCCTATGAACGAAGGGAAGCCTCATACAACAGGTCTCCATCAGTTTGATATTGAAACTGGGAAGGTTGTTACAGAGTGGAAGTTTGAGAAAGATGGGACTGATGTTACAATGAGGGATATAACAAATGACAGTAAGGGAGCACAGTTGGACCCTTCGGGATCAACATTTTTGGGATTGGATGATAACAGGCTTTGCCGGTGGGATATGCGTGATAGGAAAGGGATGGTTCAGGACCTTGCAGCAGCTAGTGGCCCTGTTCTCAATTGGAACCAAGGGCATCAGTTCTCCAGAGGGACTAACTTTCAGTGCTTTGCTAGCACTGGTGATGGCTCAATTGCTGTTGGGTCCCTTGATGGGAAGATCCGGTTGTATTCGAACAGTTCGATGAGGCAGGCGAAAACAGCTTTTCCAGGCCTTGGTTCGCCTATTACTCATGTGGATGTTACCTTTGATGGGAAGTGGATTTTGGGCACAACGGACACCTATTTGATCCTCATCTGCACCATCTTTGCTGATAAGGATGGGAAGACAAAGACTGGTTTTGGTGGGCGTATGGGGAATAGAATTTCAGCTCCAAGACTGTTAAAGCTGAGTGCTGTGGATTCACATTTAGCTGGTGTTAATAATAAGTTTCGTAATGCTCAGTTTTCGTGGGTAAGTATACATTTTCAGTCTGTTAGAAATATTATCTGTTTTTGTGTGGGAGTTTGTATGTATTTGTTGGTTCTTTTCTTGGTGGTGCTGAAAATATTTGAATCATCTACTTTAATCTGCATGATTTAGTGGACTGGGTTTGCTCAATACAAATAGCAATAATAGAAAGTACATGTGATCTACGAGTTAGGGTGCCAAAGTATTTTGACTGTGGTCCTGATTATTCTGCTCCCTTTTATTTTTCTTTTTCATGAGTTAGTATGCACATGGACAGTCCGCTTGAGATGTGAACCTTGGCATCATTTTTTATTTAGTATGTGATTTATTGTTTAATTACTTAAGAGGGAGGCTGGGATTGGTTTTACTTAGCAGGTTTCTCCAGGTAGTCCTCTGATGGATTTGAACTAATTTTTCTGACCCTTTTTGCCTTTTATTGCCCTAGTAGTTTGTAGATCAAGAACTCTGATTGCTCTTCTGTTGATTTAACTAAATCTCAATCAGGATCTTTTCCATAGTAATGGGATGGATATAACTTCTAATAATGCCCAATTTTATTTGCTTCTAATTACTTTTGGAAGATTTGAGAACAAGTGCGTCCAAGATCGTTGTCTTGCATGACTTTTTGAAGGATTTCTGTACTTTGATGATGTTAGGACTGATTTTGGTTGATTGGAACATTGTCCTTGCATAGCATGTCATTCCTTTTTTAAGATAATGAGTCGTGGGTGGGTGGGGGTTCACCAAATGAACTTGAGCTTAGGTCTGTTTATTTATGTATTTCATTTAATAATACACACAATACATCTTTTTGTGAACTCAGCTTGCCTTTTCTTGTAGTTTGGTGATGATCTTGTTTAACATTATTGTTTAGGTCACTGAGAATGGGAAGCAGGAGCGTCATTTAGTTGCAACTGTGGGCAAGTTTAGTGTGATTTGGAACTTTCAACAGGTGAAGGATGGTTCACATGAGTGCTACCGGCACCAGGAGGGCTTGAAGAGCTGCTATTGCTACAAGATAGTCCTTAAGGATGATTCCATTGTTGACAGTCGCTTCATGCATGACAAATTTGCAGTTTCCGACTCACCTGAAGCGCCACTTGTGATTGCAACCCCGATGAAAGTTAGCTCCTTCAGCATATCCAGTAGGCGATTATTTTCAGAGACATGAATGACCCTTCATCTGCTTTCAGCTTTCTTTGCTGCATTGATGAAGTTTCAAATACTTTGTTTAGAACTTCCAAATTGTATTTTATGTTCTTCGATTAGGGTATTGCTTCTGTAATGAATTATGTCTAATTGTACTCACTTTTGGAACGATGTGTAATCATGACTTGTGATATTCAGTGTAATGGAATATGTTGTTGATCTAATGATTTGCAAGTAGTTCCATGTTCTTTAGATGTAATTCTTAATGAAGCATGATTTGCTCTGTTTCAATATATACAGAAACCAAAACCCCCTCAAACTAATTGACTGAAAATCAAATCGGCCTCAAACCCTCCCTGGTAATTTAAAGATGATATGGATCGATCAGTCTATTACAATACAGCCTCTAATTGCTAGGTGCAGGAACCCATCATTTTCCCCTTCTCAGGGGTGTTTTTGTAATCAATCCTTAATTGCTAAATGTTATGTTTGTGTGGACGCTCTTTTTATTTTTTATTTTTACGTAGTTATATATACATGAAAATTTGTGGACCTGAAGTAGCTGGAGATAAAAAGATAGAAGCAGAGAAATGGCAGCTGCAGTGGGGGGGAGAGGTTTCCTTGTGCAGCCATGCTCTTTATCCTTTGTTTCTAATAAGAACGTACTGAAGCACCCATTTGGTGCAGCAAACACTTGCTGGCATGTCAAACCAGCAAAACCTCAAGGTTTTGCCCGACACGTGGCGCATGCCCAGCTGCGCCCTACATGGCTCCCTGGGCTCGACCCCCACCCTACCTTGATGGAAGGTAAGTCCCTCAAGAAGCTGTTCATATTGGTTTCATTTTTTCTTGCTTTTTTCCCCCTTGTTTAGCTTCACCCTCTGTGTCTCTCTCTGGAGGGAAATTTCGTCTTTTCAATTAGCTTGGCTGGGGATTTTGGGTTTGACCCGCTTGGGCTTGGGGAGGACCCGGAAAGCTTGAGGTGGTATGTGCAGGCAGAGCTGGTTCATGCTCGCTTTGCAATGCTTGGAGTTGCAGGAATTCTTCTAACAGATGTCAGTAGTTTCAAACCTCTTGTCTTTCAATCGCTTCATTTTTTTTTGGCTTTGAACTCAATAGAAACGTCCACATAAATTTCAATTATTTGACGTTAATGCCTACCACATATTGTAGATAAAAAATTTGAGGCCAATGTGTAGGAAATATATATGGAGTTGAAACATAGCAATCATTGTGGATAAAATAGAAAAACAACTCTCTTTTTTATAAACTCTAGATGAATTTGTCATGTTTTTGCAATGTTGATGATCATTTTAATACTTTGCTGCAGTTACTGCGTGTAACAGGGCTTCTCGGTATACCAGTTTGGTACAACGCAGGTGCAGTAAAATTTGGCTTTGCCAATACAGAAACTCTGTTCCTTGTCCAACTAATCTTGATGGGGTAAATTCTCTACCCAATTTTAACCATTGCCTTGATGATTTACTGAAACTTTTTCTTTCATCAAGTCAAGAGGGCAAGTCATAATGCAGAAAACAGTTTAATGATTCACATTTTACCATTAAAGAGAGTTTTATATCTTCTCTTGTGATTTCATGCATGCAGCTCTACTTATGTTCTGTTTTCCTCCTGATCTGTTTAGATTTGTTGAAACTAAAAGATACATGGATTTCAAAAGTCCTGGATCTCAAGCCCAAGACGGTTCCTTCTTCGGATTGGAAGCTGCACTAGAAGGTTTAGAACCTGGGTAATCTTATTTGACTCAGAACAAAGCTACCATCTTCAGTTTTAAGATAGTAAATCCATGATCTTAGCAAGAACAAGTTGGTTCCACTTCCACCAAAAGAAAAAAGGTATTTAAAGTTAACATGGATTTGTGGTGTCTTATAAATTATCAGATATCCTGGTGGGCCTTTGTTAAATCCTCTTGGTCTGGCAAAAGATATCAAGAATGCTCATGAATGGAAGCTTAAAGAGATTAAGAATGGTACAATGTGTTTCAGTGTTTTTATTATTATAAAATAATAAATCTCTGCAATTTCATGAGTTTTCTTGTTTTCCAGTTTGACTGTTGTTAAATTCTCTTTGTTGCAGGGCGCCTTGCAATGGTAGCCATGCTTGGCATCTTTGTGCAAGCTTCTATTACTCATGTAGGACCAATTGATAATCTTGTGGAGCACCTATCCAACCCATGGCACAGAACCATTGTTCAGACTCTTGCTAACTCTGCTTCTTAAATGTAAATCCAAGTTGGTTTTCCGCATCAGATATAATCTGATGAAATGAAATGCACATCCATTTATAAGTCCCTTCGGCTTTCTCTTCCACTTTTGAAGAAAGATTTTCCAAACATTGGTTTATGTGCCAATGATATTGTATTGTCTTAAAACCAGCATCATCTTTGGTCTTTGTGTTGATTGTGCATATTGGACATGGATCACAATGTCTAAACATAGAGAAGCACAACTGAAATATTTTGAGTATGTCCGTAATATCGCCACATATTACAAATCCACATGTGTAAATAAGGATAGACGTGGTCATGTTTTAGAAAATAATATTGATAAATAAAACATATTATAACGTAAGTGGATTCGTAAACACTAAATCCTAGATGCCGTTTAGAGCTATGTTGCACGGACACGGGTTACGTGGACACGGGAACGCGACACGGCGACACGGGAAATTTCAAAAAAGTAGGACACGGACACGGCTAGGACACGATAATTAAAATAATAATTAATTCTCAATATTTCAATGTCACATAATTCCATAAAACAAAATAAATAACTCATGTTCATCGTCCATACATAATAATTAATACACCACAAAATAAAACATAAATGATCTAACTCGCAATCTTCTTCAATCATCTATGTCTTCATTGTTGTTATTGGAAAACAACACGTCATCTAATTCCGGTTCATCAAGTGAAAGGTTTGCAATTTCAAGCACACCCGCATTCTCCAAGTTCATAGTATCAAATTTGAATCCCCACTAGAGTTAGCATTAGAGTAACTCATCTTTCCCTAATAAACCAAATTAAAAAATACTCAACAACTAATAACAAGACTTTTATTAAAAATAAAAAAAGCTCCAAACAGATATAATCATACAAAATACCCACACTCAAAAAACACATCAAAACAGAGAAACAAAATTAAAAATGTGTTAAGATGGTCCTCTGCCTCAACGTAAAAGATGTAAAAACTACACTATAACTACATATGCTCGCGTTTGGTCACACTCAGCCATGGCAATCTACACACATATATATATATATATATATATATATATATATATATATATATAAGAACTTCCCTCTCAGAAAACTAAACCAAAATCAATAACACAAGACCAACAAAATTCTTTGATATCAACCCTGACAAGCAAATGAAACCAAACCTATTGCAAATTAAATCCAACTCAAGTCAATTCCATTACCAAAACCTGTGTGTGACTTAACTTTCTCAAAACAAAACCAAGCATCATTTCACAATTATCAATCAGCCAATGAACAATAGAACACGAATCATAACAAAATTAGGATAATCATTCCATCTGGTATAAAAGAATTTGAAAACAAAGGGAAAAAAATTGAAAATGAGAAGAGAAGAGGAAGAGCTGCGCGGAACTGACTGAAGTGGTGGCTGCGGAACTGATTCATTTAGGTTTAAAAATGTCTTTTTCCACTTTTAACCCATCTTTTTCAAAATATTTCAAATCAGTCCACCAAAGTTTCAAAAATCACGTTTAGACCCCAACTTTTATTTTCAAAATTTCAATCTGGTCCCTGTCGTGTCTTGACCGTGTCAGAGCCGTGTCTTGACCGTGTTGGCGGCGTGTCTTGACCGTGTTGGCGGCGTGTCTTGATCGTGTCCCAGCCGTTGACCGTGTCCAACACCTGTCGAGTGTCCACACTCCGACACTCTAGCAGTTTGGAGTGTCGGTGCAACATAGGTTTAGAGGAAGGAAAATAATACACAATTGAGCTAAAAGTATGGAATTTTAAAGGAGAAATTTACAATTCCCTTGTTTGGCAGC
>CM031917.1:52969097-53315477 GCA_018703695.1 Prunus fruticosa
AAAGATGGAATTTTAAGAGAAAATTTACAATTCCCTTGTTCGGCAGCTTAAGCTCAGAATTTATTAAAATTATGTGCAAAAAAAATCGTGAAATCCAGGGATCAAATTCCCGTTTAATTTCCACCAAAATAGGCATCATAACACAATTTCCATAGCGGAATTTATAAAATTCAATATACATAAATTCAAACATTGAAATCTTCAATTGCTTAAGAAATTAAAATGATGGAAAGTCTAAATTCCTTCATTTTAAAATTGTATGTGTTCAATTCCTTCATCTAAACGGGAGGTTATTTGTCAATATTACAAGCACTCAAGAATCTCCAACAGATTCTCAAAGAAAAGAAAATCTCGAACCGTTGGATCTCAATTATATTAGGCTGCTATATCAGGTTCTGGGTCTTAAATGTAGGCCCACATCGACTATGTTTAGCCCAACGGGCCAAATGAAAAAACCTAACGGTTGGCCTGCGTTGATTTCACGCAAATAACCAGACGTTCAAAATTCAAAACCAGCCGTGGTCTTTAAAGAAGGAAAGATTGATTTGAGTTTCAATTGAATCTTGAGACAAGCCAGACTGCGCAGAAGTTTCGCATCCAAAATTCGAACTCAGGTCAGTATCGGTTTTTCTGTTCTTATGGTAATATTCTGCAAAAGTTTTGGGTTTTGATTTGGGGTTTTAGGGTTTTTGAGGGTCTTTATTTGTGTTTCCTCTGGGTTTTAGGTTTTTCTATTTCTGAGCTCCATTGGGAAACGATGCTTTAAATGATTTTGTTTTTGGATTAGGTTTTATTCTGTATATAAAGCGATGAATATTTTGATTTTGAGATAAACTGCTCTTTGGGTGCCTTTTTTGATTTTGGCTTTCCTTTATATATTCGATATATAGTTTCAAGTTAGGTCATTGATTCCTCTTAT
Source organism: Prunus fruticosa (assembly GCA_018703695.1). Taxonomy (NCBI): domain Eukaryota; kingdom Viridiplantae; phylum Streptophyta; class Magnoliopsida; order Rosales; family Rosaceae; genus Prunus; species Prunus fruticosa. Next base: position 52,970,017 of record CM031917.1, read on the forward strand.
ATTGTTCTGGAAATTTATTCGCAAAATTCCACAAGAACTTGGTTTTGTTGATTTATTTGATTGTATTCTCACTCAAGACTACAAACCCTAACTCTGATTTTTTATATTTGTCTCGTGTCTTCTTAAGAATACAATGAGGAAAGGAGCTAAGAGGAAGGTCAGCGAGAGAGAAGACAACACGGAAAATCTTACGAGCCAGACAACCACAAAGAACATCCCAGTAGAAGCCACCACTCGATCAAAGCGGGTCAAGGCCTCCCACCCTTTAATTTGAGCCAGAGTACTTGCAGGTTTCTCAACTTGGAAGATCTCTGGAAGGCTGCTTTCCTGTTGGGACAGAATGGGATCAATTGGATGTGGTGTACCGGTTCAAGTGGGATTTCCCAAATCTGGAACAAGCATTTGAAGAGGGGGGCAAGCTGTATGGGATTGGGAACAACAAAGCTCTATCTCTTTGGCTGGTACCAGCCTCAACAAGTTCCTTTCAAGGGTAAATTGGAAATTGTTTACATACCTATTGTGGTGGCTGTTGTATCACCTTGCCCACCTTCTGATAAAATTGGGATCAAGTCAGTTCAGAGAGAGACGAAGAAATAGTTCAATGAAAGAGATGAAGATGGACTGGGTTCCATATATTCCTCTGGACAAGAGAGACCGCCAAGTTGTGGAATATGGGCGAAATTCTCAAATATTTGTGTTGGGATGCACTCAGAGAAGGGCTGCTTTGAAAGCACATGAAGATAGACCGTTTAAAGAAATTTGATTACTGCTTGCCATATTTGATGCCGATCAAGGAAGAGGAGCTTGAGTTGAGCACTGAGGGTGACATACTTTTCCCACAGCAGAGCCAAATCCACCGGTTTACTGCGGATTTGATTGGCAGTTTGATGAAGTTGAGGAGTTTGCCGATGATCGGATAAGAGAAGGAAATGAAATATGCTGATCAAAAGAATGCCTTCATGGAGTTTGTCAAGGAGAAAGTACGCCAGCAAGAGAGAGAATCGAGAGAAAAAGGAAGCCCGCAGGCAAAGCCTTTGAGAAAAATGAGTGTGGAAGCTAAAGCAGCATTCTAAAAATTTGAAGTATTATAAGTTCTATCCGGTGCAAACAGCGGATACTCCTTACATATCAGCTGTTAAGGCTTCATACATCAATAGGTACGTACAACAAGGCTCATGAGATTCTCTGATTTCACTAAGATCCTTGTTTTGCTGCTACAGAAATTTAACTTTCAGGCTCATGAGGTTCTCTCTGATTTAGTCCTACATTTTTGTAATCCTTTTGTTATTTGAACTCATTGGAAATTATATAACAGAAGGATTTTATTTTCTCATTGGAAATTAATTTATCTCCTTTGCTAATAAGAACTACATAAAACCCAACTTCACTTGGGTGTTCTCCATTGCAAACTTGAGTGCTTGCTATTACCCAGATTCAATTGTTCTTCCAACTTTCCCAAGCTTTTCAGCTCAGACTAAAACCTCAATTAGGAATTTGTGTGGGCAACTCTCGTGTCAACAAATCATCAACTAACACCCTGTTGGCAATAGCCACATTCATCTACTTGATGATTTGTTGAATCTCTTCCATCAAGTTAAGACTAAACCTGACACAAATGTGTTCCTGTCATTTTCGTTCCATGTGAGATTATGATCATTTCAAAACTTGACACGTTAACTTGTTGATACTCAAATATACAAACCGAAACACAATCGCAAATTTTGCATATCATGTTGTGTTTCGCCCATTCTTATCCAACCACCCAAGTATAAAATGTTAAATTTCAAATAATATCTAGTCTTATTGTGATTTGGTGTAAAAATATTCATGTTCCTGACTGATTAATTTTAATATTTCAGCGTTGTATATATATACTAGCTTCAGTCTAGTATTCTATCATACATTTTATTTCATTAATCCAACCCGTCTATTTTGTAGATATTCATTCCAAGATCATTTCTACAAAAAATCACTTGAATCCCGAATATTATTTGACCACTCAATTCAGTCATTAAAATTTTAGCCGCTTCTCGATCGTGTTCATTGATTTTGTAGGACACAATTGGATATCAAAACGATTTCCTATTTGTCTAGTTTTTTTACAAAGGATGATCTATGAATATGCGACTTAAAAAATAATAGGCGGACGTTCAAAAAAAGTATTCGTAGGAGACACTAAAGGTGTCCCTACAAATTATTTGAGGATCCTCAAAACATTCATATAAAATTATATATATCAAGGTTGCAGTAAAACTATGAGATTGAATTCTTGCATTGTTTCCTTTTCCTCAAATGGGAATATCACCAACCTAATGTGTTCACAAGGCCTCATAATCAGTAAAACTTGAATTGAAACTCTCAACAATTTAACATTATTATACCACATGAATCATGATGGTCACTTACCTTTTTTTTTTCAGATTTTTTTTATATAGGGAAACTTACCTTTTTTTTAGAAACACTTTCCTTTTTTTTCTTTTTTTTTGACCAAAGAAGAGAAAAGAGTGGTCATGAACCTTTTATTTTTGTAATAAAGATGAGTTTTATTAATTCAATAAGAAAGTATGAAAAAGAAGAAACAAGTGAAACAATAAATTGAACATATACGAGTTAGAAAAGTAATTTGAGAAATGTAATTATAATTATAAACATAAAAATAAAAAGATAGTTGCCCGCGTAAAAATAAATACATAATACCCATGATTTATCGGGCTGGCGTTAATTTTATGCGGGAGCTGATTTCAAATCTCAGCCGTGGGATAAAATCAACGGTTGTGATTGTAATATGTGACCACATTGAAGATAGACCGTGTCATGAAATTTCAGTAGTACGTTGCCTTATTTAAGGCAGATTGTGGAAGATGAGGAGGAGCAGAGCACTGAGAGGTTGATATACTTTTTCCACAAGACCGAAATCGGCCTATTCTTATGAGTTTGATAAGTGAAGGTGGTGGCCGATAAGCTGATAGAAATGAGGAATTGTCTAAAGATCTAAAGGATGTCTTCATGGAGTTTGTAAGGGAGAAAGTGCGAGAAAAGAGGAGACATAACCGAGAGAAGAAATGAAGCCCGGGAAGAATAATGGAAGAAATGAGCCAGCGAGAGATGAAGATATGAGGATTTACAACTTCTAGACCCATACAAACACCACAAACCCCTCCCTTAACTCTCAGGACTCGATACATTAACATATATTACAGAAGTGCTCATGAGGTCTCAGATCTCAAGAAATGAAGATATGGAAACCCAGTTAGTTTGGCGATATTAAAACTTCTCTCTTCTGTTTGGCTGCCAAAAATCTTCAATCGAGTTCGGTTTTGTCTGAGATAGTTATAGGATGTACATGTATGTGTTATATATCATCAATGTAAAACCAGTTTTAGTTTCAGCATTAGTGGCATCAGCCCTTGATGAGTTTAGAACCATTTCAGTTTTAAGGGTTTATTTCTTAGGGAATTACCATTGAAGATAGATGTTTGAAGTGTGCGTGAGTTATATGTAAGATTATAATGTCAATCATACAAGAGCTCAAACCCAAATACTTTTCATTAACACAAAATGCGTAATCATCTCTGTTCTACAAGAGGTCTGACTTCAACATTTCAAGCCTTGTACACATATACAGAATCCTCTCATGGACTCTCTCAATCTACCAGGCACTAAACTATATAACCTTATTGCTCCAAAACCAACCCAGCAGCCCTTACAATGAGCAAAACTATATCACCCAATCAACTTTATCATACAATAAATAATTACCAATATCAACATGTACACTCAAGTAAACATATGTCTGGATCGCACTCGGCATTTACCACTCCCTGGAAAGAAATCACCCTGTAAAAAAATGAAGAGTTACGTTGACTTGTTTTGATGCCGCCTTTCTTCTTGCCAAAAACATAAAAATCCGTGGGAAGAGGACTTCTTTTTCTCTTTACATGCTTTGCTTCTGGCACATTAGTTTCATGGTGGTTCCAGTCTGTACTGGGCTCTCAAACAGACAGCAGAATGCGCCCAATCAAAGCTAATAGATTCTTTCCTTCCCTCAAAACTAGCCCTTGGGCTTTTAGTGGGATTCACTGCTGCCCTGCCAGATTCACCTAGCTTTCTTTGTTGCTCCATGGTCAGCCTCCAACTTCTAGCTTTGTGTCAACACCCAACTTCCCTTCCTTGGCTTTCTCAGCCTTCTCCATTGCGATCTCTTGAGTGCTTCTTTCTCTGGAGCCATTTCCCTCTTCACTTCATCCAACTTTTCCAAGCTTCTCAGCTCAGAATCCTTGGCCACTTCGATTTGGGAATTTGCAGCTGCAACTCTTGTGTTTGCCTGTTCTTTGCCTCATGGGCCCGTTTGCTGAGCTCATAATACTCCCCTATGAGAAACCGTTACCCCAATGGGTGAATCATTGCTGCTTCTAGCTTGTTCACTCTCTTGTAAAAGCTTTAATTGCTGCTAACGCTAACTTTTCCGAAGCCCTTGCCGCCTCATTTCCTTTTGTGCTGCGAGTAATCTACTTTCCATAATACCCGCTCCAGCCTTTGCTTGCTTGGCTTCTTTCCTTGCCTTGCGAAGCTCTTCAACAGCCGTTTCAGCAAGTACCTTTGCCTGGTCAGCCTCTTGTGCTGCTTGTGAAATTCTTTGGGTAAGTCCACCATCTTCTCTCTGGCTCTCCTCCTTCATCTGAACAACAGCTATCCAGACTGGTCTCCAGGTCAGCTTCAAGAGATGGAAACAGCCACCAATGCCATTCCTTCTCTCTGTCCAATGGTGGCAAGAGCTGATTTTCTCACTTTCAAGTTCCAATTTTAATGATGTGGCAGCCACCTTCAAGCAATTTACTTCAGCAACTGCTTCTGATGTCTCAGCTTCACTTCAAGCTCCTTCTTTGCAGAGCAAGCAACTGCTGCTTGATATCGGTCAGTTTTCTTCCCTGGTTCCTGTAGCTCATCTTTCAAGTGTCCTCCATCACTTTCCACCTTCAATCATTATTCATATATGAAGCTAATTCAGATTTTAAATCAAGTAGCAAGGCTGAGGCTGTGTCTAGTTCCGACTTTAGACCCTTAGCTGACAGAATTGGTGGTTAATTTTGAAGTCCCCTTCTGCCTGCTTTAATTCCTTCTCCCAATGAAAGAATCTTGTTCCTTGGCCATGACTGCTCCAAACCTTTGCTCCTCTCGCTTCCAAATGGGCAGTATGCGCAGCCTCTAATGACTCCTTTGTGGCAATCAGCTCAATAGTCAGTTCTTCCACAGTTTCTCCACTTCCTTGGATGCAGAAATGGCCTCTTCAGCTTTTTTTAATAGCCATGTCCTCTCTAGTCACTAAAGAAGCATATTCCTTGTGCAGTGCTTCCAGCTCCTCTTTTAACAGATTTCAGCTCTGTCACTGCAGCCGAAACGCCTCGCCTAGCAACCTTAAGCTGCGCCTTGGCTGCAACACTAGCTTCATCAGCAATAACCTTGTTCCATCTCTTCACCCTTAGTTTGGCAAGTTCTGAGTTTGTTTCGCCTGTTGTTCTTCTGTTTTGGTCTCACCAGGTTCAGCTTTAAATCTTCCACGAATCTCTTAGTGTGTCCAGCTCCTTCAATACCTGAACCTTTGCTCTTTCAGTAGCCTCAGATTGTTTCCTATACTCAGGAATCTCCTCTGTGCTTTTAAGTTCTTTCTCCAACAATCTTGCGTCTCTCACAGCCAATGAAGAAACTAAGGTTCATTTTTTTAAAACAAAGGCACCGGTTTCTGATTTCAATGTGAAATTTAAAAGCGAATTTGGGAGAACATCAAATCACAGCTCCATTATGGATTCCCCCCCACACACAAAAACAGGGGTCACTTTTAACACTAAAGAAAAGGCAAAACAAAAGGTAATAAACAAGAAAAGAAAAGAAAAGGAAACACGGATAATGAAAACAAACCAAACATACCTCCACAGTTTGGATCCTATGGGCTTTCCAATGGAACTTCCTCTCAAATTTTGGAAACAGCTTCTTTAACGGATTCAAAGGAGAAGTTGAATCAATAAGGCCTCTGTTCTTAGCACTCCTAGGAGAATCAATGGCTCCTGATCTTCTCTATTAAAGCTAGCGGACTTCAAATTGGGTGATGACACTACATTGTTCACATAAGCCAGCTTAGCACTCCTAGGAGAATAACTGGCTTCAGATTTTGTAACAGTATTTCTGGCAACCTCTATATTGGGCAGAGAACTCCTAGTGGACTTGCCACAACATTGTCCCCTTTCTTAGGACCAGAATCTTCCACCTACAGTATCCGGAGTATCTGTCTCTGTTTTATTGACTGTAGTTATTGAAGCTGATGATGAAGTATCTGTTGGAAGAAGATGATTTTGTTCTAGAGATGGGCTATTTGAACCGTGGTTCAACGTTTTTGGAGAATAAATCTGCCACTGAAGGTATCTTTCTTGTTTTTATTGACTGTAATCATTGAGGTTGAGGTGGGGTATTGTTGGAAGAAGTTGATTTTGTTCCAGAGAGGAGCCACTTGAAGCAGGTTCTGTAATTGGTAATCTACGATTTGCTATTGTTGATGAGCAGAAGCTGGGTTATCAGCCGGAAGTAGTTGATTTTGTTCCACAGATGCGCTATCAGAAGAACTTTGTGTGTTCGAATTTAGAGTTGCCTGTCGTTAACAAATGACTCTCACTTCCAACTCTGTCATGTTTATCAAGGTGGGAGGATGAAGAGATTCTGGAGAAGCCATTACTTCCGCAGTTTTCACAACCTCCATTCCAAGAAAGAAAGTGGAAAGGACTGCCAGGTGCGAATCTATAATCCAAGTAAATAAAAAAAATGGGTCAGCAAAACAGAGAGACTAACAATAGATGAAAAATCATATGAAAGTCAATCAATCAATCAATCATGAAATCTTCAGTTCCATTAATGCATAAAAGCTAAGAAAATCATAGTCTCTAACATAAAGGAGCTTATATATAATATATATTGCAATCTTTTAACATATTACAGTCACACACATAATCAATCTTTTTCCTTGTAAATATTCTAATGGTCAATATCATGTTCTTTGAAACTAGGAGGGATGCAAATTTAATCAAATAGTATTGATAATAATAAATACAATTTCAATCCAGAACCAACCAATTTGAATCTGCCTACGCATAGCGTATTTGTGCTAAAAATTACATTCCAGAATTTTCTGGTGTTGTTTTGACTTTCAATTATCAAATTCTTAGGAAAGAAATTAAATTTGAAAAAATAAATTCTACCAGTAGCCAGGCATATAAGGAACATAAACAATTGAAATGCAAGCTGAAATCTTCATATAGAAATAACAACAAAGAACATCACATACTCACTTAAATCATCTATTTGAACATAAATTCAAATTCTAATCCAAAACCCAGCTGAGAATTCAAACATAAGTGTAACCAGAGCTGTTTGCACATAATAAAGCTTCAAGCTTGAAGAAAAAATAATTAAAACAAAAAAAATATATGAAAAAATAAAGAAACTCAGAGCAAAAAAAGGAAAAAAGGAGCAAAGGAACGTACCGGAATGACCAGAAGCGATGGGAGGAAGTGGATTGGGAGAGACGATATTAAAGATTGCTGGAAATAGCCAAAAAAATACAGAAACGATTAAAATTAGCAAAATTGTGTGTAGAAGCAGCGAAGAAATCGCAGCTAAAAATAGTGAAGAGAAAATAGTAGCGGGGAGAGCAGAGATGAGTGGAGCCTACCTCGTCAGACGGACTAGATCCATCTGTACGCTCTGTCTTCCAATCTCAGAATTTTCGAATTTAAATTTTTTAATTTTGGGAATTTAATTTCTGTATTTTCGTGGCGAGCTCAGGCTGTGGTTTCCATGAACTTCATAATTAATCTCTTCTTTTTTTTTGGGTTTTGACCAAAATTGGAAAGCCAGGGAGGCTTTGAACGTTCATTGGATGGTTCGGCTCAGCTCAGCTCAGCTCAGCTTATCTCCCCCTTCCTTTGTATCCAGCTCACCACCCCTCAAATAAAAATAAAAAAGGTCAAAAGGTATATTTCCCGCTATTTTTAAGACATGTTTATTCTAATATTTCTCTGAAAAAAAGCGCACGTAAGTTAAGCCAGTTAGCTAAATCTATTGCGTATTCTGTATTTGAGACGGGACACTCCAAAAATCTTGACACCGCGACACGGTTGAACATTAAAACCAAAAAACTAGGACACTGAATACCGCTATGATTTGGATTAAATAATAATAAATCTAATATACTTACAAGTTATATATATATTTTTAAAAAAATAATTGACCAATTATCTAAAAATACTTTACGTCACAAGTTATAGACTATTTTTAAAAAATAGTCCAGCCAAAATGATGTGCTAATCATCCAATTATAAATGAGGAATGAGTAGAATTTCAAAGGAAACAAACACAATTTTTATAACAACACTACAAGAAAAAAGTCCTTTCACAATACTACTAGAAGACAAAGCTTTCATTCAAAAGATAAATAAGAAGTTCCATATACATATTAGAGAGTTATATTCATCCAATTATTCTAATTGTGCATGTAGCGCAACCACCGATCTAAGTCAACCATCTAAAACCCCATTGCCCGTCGTATTCATCCCATTGCCTCTTTTAATTTTCATAACTCCCATTAAAAGGTTATTTGAATTCATAATTTCATTCTCATAGTATGATGTAGTTCAGGATTATTGATGTGGATTGAATTGAATTGTGGCATGGAGTTTGATGAATTTTTAACCATGAAACCAACTTTGAGCGCTTGATTAGGGTTTGCTAAGGCATTGCCCTTTGTATTCATCTCATTGCCGTTGTATTCACCCATTGCCCGTGTATTCATCCCATATGACTTGATTAGGGTTTGCTAGGAGTAGTTATTGACAAGCTTTGAGCGCGTCCTTGAGGAAAAAGCTAACTGTGCTCTGTAAGTCGACCACCTGAAAAGTTCAAACCAAAAGCATATACTCATCAGGACTTCAACATACAATCTGAATATAAACCCAATATGAACATACAAAAAGGTACTAATGATTAACCTTGTTGGAGAGCAAAAATATGTGAAAACACAGCCATATATGGGATCTTGAAGCCCTCCCTTGAGCTCATGATATCGACATTGCGGCCTCCTATCGATCGCTCAATGGAAGGGTTGCCAAAGCTTCGACACATTGCTTGCACCAAAAACCCTGTATGGGCAGAAATGGGGTATGTCCTCTTCATAGTAGAAATAAGGCGCAAAAATACACCCTCTACACATTTTCTCTCAAGAACTTGCAAGCTCCACAGGGACAACCTTTGGAAGCCATTGTTTTTTTTTTTCTGGAAAGACGAGGGATTTCTGACAAGGGATTTCTAATGACAAGGGATTTCCGGAATGACAAGGGGATGTCACAGACAAAAGAGGGGGAAATTACCTAAGAAGGAATGACAAGGGAGGTAAAAAGAGAAAACATGAAGCAGAAAAACATGGAAAGTGAAAGTGAAGTAAAAAGTAGAAAACATGACCCTAAACTTATTGGGTTCCCCCGCCCGCCATGTACATTAAATCAAACGGTTGAATACTTTGAACTCGTATGACTCGTGTCTTGCCTTTCACTTTTATTTTTATTTTTCTGTGTGTGGTTATTTTAGGAAATATGCACGCTTAAAATTGCCTTTCACTTAGCTAGTTCCACACTTGCACTGGGATTTGGATTCTTTTCCATCAATTCGTCCAGGCTGAAAAGTGAAAGTGAAGGTAAAAGTAGAAAACATGAAGCAGAAAACATGGAAAGTAAAAGTGAAAGTAAAAGTAAAAGTAGAAAAACATCAAGTCCAATTTCTAATTGTGCAGTCGTGAATCGAGAACACTTTCCAAACTTAGCAACAAAAATATATGCATAAACAAGTAAAAATGAATGAAGAATTACAGTAATAAAAGCAAAGAGAAACAAAAATAAAATTATTAAAAAAAAATCCACTTTTCAATTTACATTTTTAGCCCATTTAAAAAAATTGTTTCAAATATGTCCACAAATGTTTCAATAATTATGTTTGGACCCATATTTTTATTTTATATTTTCAAATGGATCCCTGCCGTGCCTTTCTCACTTCCATTGACCCGTGTCCAAAAGTGTCTTTACCGTATCCAAAACGTGTCTTGACCGTGTCTTGACAGTTGACCCGTGTCCAAGCCGTGTCCAGGTGTGTCCGGGTGCCGTCCGTGTGTTGTGTTTACACTCTCACACTTCGGCCTCAAGCAAGTGTCCGTGCTACATAGGCTAAAATAGTTAGATAAATTATTCATATGATTATGTTGAAATTTTGATTTCATTAACGCAAAGAAAATTAAAGTCAATGCAAGAAAATTGCATATTATCTAAAATTATGAATTTCCTTACATTGCATTGGGTTGGAACACACACTGTTTGCAGCAATTTAAAGATAAGATATAAAAATAAATAAAGACACCGCCCAGCCCACCATGGATTATGTCTTTACCTGCCTGGTAGAACGTGGAGATACTCTTTTTCAAAATGACTATTTAGCCCATGCAACGTTTTCCTCGGCGGTCAAATAGTGAAACTAGTAGTTTTATCTATTTTTAATTGCTTTTTATAATTCAACAAATATCAAGGAAAATAATTTCGAATATCATATTAATTTTAGCAAAGTTCTCAAATATAATTATTATTGATACTGTCGATATTGTCTCCTTATTTTGATAGTAAACAGTCTTTATATTACATAAATAAAATATCAATTTTCGGTCAAAATTGTCGACTTTCTCTGTGAATGATGCATGGCGTGAGTGTTGTGTCAACTTTATATTAGTAGAAATAATTTTGAAATTTTTTTTTTGAAGGTTTTGTGAAGATGGGCAAATATGTAAATAGGCTGAAGGTGTTGTGTTAACAGTTAACTCAGCGGTTGCATTGCATGTGTGCACTACGCAAAGTAAATGTGGACGCGGCCCAACGGTCCGAAATCCAAAACCCTCGTTTCGTTTGGGCAAAAAAACTGGGACCAATGATTCCTTCGGCTTCCAGAATTTGAATCTCGCAAGTTTGGTGTCGTGTTGGTAGGAATGACATTCCCAAGTCCAACAAAAAGAAGGAAGAGAATCTTCCATTTCTATTCTATAAACACACAGAGACGGATGAAGAGAAAGGGCGTAGTTTGGGATTCGTGGGATTCGAAGAGGGCATTAATATTTCCAAAATATATTATATATTTACGGATAATTGGCTCTCTTTCAGAATCTTGCCACGTCTCTAAAAATGGAATTCAACCAAGCCCCAAGGTCAACCACTAGTTTCTTTTTTTATTTTGTTTTCTTCCTCTAGGTGTAGCCTGTGTAGGTAGTTGATCAAGAATCAATAGAAAGTTGTGAAGACTCAATTTAATCAAATTACCATCTGAGCTAAAGTTGGTTGGAATACAAGGGTTCTCACATTTCTTACAAATATACACTCATATGGTATTGTGCCTATCCTTTCTGAAAGATTGGTCAAATGATGTATTTACCGTTACTTATATCCCCCAACACTCATCTTGTTGTATAGAAGATATACAACTACATTTTATCTTTTGTTAAGTGAAACAATGTAGATTTGACTTGTAATAATTAACATCAAATTTTGAGCATTTTCTACTATTAACTAAAGTAGTATCATCTTCACAACCCAACCATTCCCCCCTGAACATTTGGACGTAGATACGAATGCCATCTCTTAGCCCGCATACAAAAGAACTTCTTTTAGAACACTTCCAACAATATACCCTAGCCCTGGCAGACAGGGCCCGAGCTACAGGCAGGCTTCCACGGCCAAGCTTGCCTAGGCAAGCTGTGGGCCCCACCAGATAGGGCCAACCCAGGCTAAACCAGCCTGACCTTTAGCTTGGGTTTGCTACGTCAACAATAAAAAAAATCTTTAAAAAATACTAAAATTTCAGAATTTTTTTTTAAAAAATAAATACTTAGTCATATTCCCACACCAAAACTCTTATACAAATTCCTCTCCTCATATCTCACGGAATAGTGGTTGCCACCGCGAATGAGCTTGAAACACACCTTACTTTTTGCAAGGATTATCACTATTCACATAAATAGTATATGCCCTTACCTCCCATTGACCATTGCCATGGCAAATGGGTGAAAATACTTTATAAGAAAGTCCTCGGACAAGCCCCTACCATTGACAAAAAAAAAAGGTTGTATCATCTTGTAATGTATGGGCTTTATACATTAATGTAACCCGTTTCGTACAAAAGCCCAAATGCATGTGGTTGTCCATGGAGTTTCTTCTACATTGTTTCAGCCCATCAACTTGTGTGGTAACTCTTTTCACACCCAAAATATCATTCATTAAACCAATTTAAATTCATAATACCATTTTTATCCTCATTTGTCCAATTTCTTTCCTCTTCCTTCCGCTGAATGCTTCATGATTATGTTGAGCTGGTTTTAGTAAGAGTTGTTTACACTAAAACCTCTTATGATTTTTGGTATTTTTCAAAAAATCTCCTGAAGTTTTAAAAATTATATGAACATTCTTTAAGGTCTTAAATTATTTTCACAAAACTCATTTTCATTGATTTTTTGTCTAAAAAGTAATAATTTTATATACAAAGTTAGCCTTTAAGATTAGATTGCACATACATTCGTTGAGATTAATTTTGTTATTTACAAAAGTTTTTATGTATGAAATTATCAAAATTTTGAATGTAGAATAAATGAAAATGGATTTTGTGAAAACAAATTGAAATCTGAGGGTATGTTTGTGTAATTTTTAAAATCTCAAGGAGTTTTGTGAAAACACCAAACACTTCAAGGAGTATTTGTGTAAATAACTCTTTTAGTAATAGCAACCCATAACTTCCCAAATGGAAGCAATAAAAGATGAAAAAAAGTAGATGGCCGCTCAACTGATTCTATCTATTATATTTGTAATGGGGTGTATATTATATTATAATAACATTTCTACCTACTCCCAAAGATTCTTTTTCTTTGCTGATCATATCAGATTCATATGGATTTTAATCAAGACTTAAGTCACTTAATGCTATTTAATTAAACTAATAAACCACAATTTGGCTTTCCTAGTTGGGTTTTTGTTTTCTTCTTCGGACATTATACGTGTGTTTTCTAAGCATACATATACCATATATGATACTTTAGTTGGTGCACCTAAACAGTTTTGTTCAACCAAACCTTTCACCATCCGATCCTTTCCCTATCACCATCGACCCTTGCCTTCCATTACACCCAATCAAATTATTTAAGTTGCTCCTCTTAATCTTAATGATGTTTAGTGGCCAACTAACAAACTATTTAATTGTGCGGCAGAGTTCGTTAGCACAGTAACAAAAGTCAATCGGCATTTTTTTTAATAAAAAATTTAGATAAAAATTTGCACAAAATAACCCTTAATAGCTTGCTTCCATAGTATAATGTAACCACCATGGGCGGAGCCAATTAAGGCAGACAAGGGTTACTTGACCCTTTTCACTCTTTGATAATTTGTTTTTGTATGTGTTGCATTTGACTGAATTACTTTCTATATTACATGGCTAACATTTCTCATCTTTTGAGTTACTAACCTTTTTATTTTCTCCTTTTCTTTGTTTACTAATTAAATCCTATAACAATTAAAGTACACTACAAAATCTCTCTTGGCTCTAGCGGTATCTTTTTTCTAACACATAAACACATATCATAATTCCTAAGATTTCTCGTGATTTCTTTAATCGAATGAGCCAATCAATTATGCAAAATTCTCACTCTCGCTATTTAAGATTGACCCTCCTTACTCCGCCGCTATAACCAACATGTTTGTTCAAGTACCATAACCCAAATTTGGCTCTATAAGTATGTCTTAATAATTATATTAATCAAGTAATTATAATGTGATATTGGAGTACGTTCATATTTTATGTGAAAAATATGCGCTTTTTTTTTATGAACAAATATGCGCTCTTTGGATCGTGTACATGTATTATTAACACATAAGTTACAAGTTAAAAACAAAGACATTATCTCAAATACATATGAGAATGTGCATATACATGACATGTATTTCTACCAAAAAAAGAGAAAAAAAAGAGGACAAAAACAAATTTTAATATGGGCCAAGAAAAAAAAAATTCTTCTATGCCACCAAATGCTTCCGTCTAGGATCAGTGACATTGATCTTCCAGTGCTCATCAGGAAACCCAAATTTCCTCGCCTTTCTCCGTTCCCAGTCCAAATAAGTCCTCCTCACCTTGGTCAGCCCACAAAACCTCTGCAACTTCCCGTCCATGGCGTCGTGCACCCTCCACCACCGCTCGTGCGCAACGTCACTGGCATAGACGCGCTGGTCCGCCACGTCCCAGTTACAGTCGTAATCCCTGTAACAGAGCCACGGCTTCCACCCCAAGTAATGTATGGCGTAGAGCTTTGGTGGGTCCGCCCCGAACAGCTCGTTCTTCACGCTGGCCTCGTTTGTCGTATTCGCCCAGAAATTCTTCAGGAAATTGACCCGCCGCGGCAGCCGGTGCCACCACACAAAGACCTCGTTGAGGTAGCCCTGGTCGCCGCCGTTGTACGAAACGATGTCTTCGCGGTGGTCCATGAGGAAATTGAACGTGCAGTTGGATGGCTCGATGACCATGATGCCGGAGTTGAAGAGGTACACGTCGTTGCCGGTGGCCGACATTTGGGGGAAGTGGAAGAGGAGGTCGAGGTTGCGGAGGACGATGATGTCGGCGTCGATGAAGATGACTTTGTTGTATTCGGTGAGCTGCCAGAGGCGGAACTTGCTGTAGTTGTATTCGTTGTAGGTGCCGTTTTCTGCTCTCGGGTTTCGGATCCTTTGGATGAACCGGAGCTTCCACCCGGCAGCGGAGAGAGCGGCGCGTTTGGAAACGGGGATAGAGTCGTCCAGGAGGAGAATAAGGTCGCGTTTGGTTCCGGTTTGGAGGAGGCTCCTTGCCAGGGTTATGGCGCCGCAAACGTAGGAAGCGGAGGAGTGGAGAACTGTGACGTAGGCTTCTCGTTTGGGTTTGTTTGTTGTGCTTTGGATTTTAGTCAGATCATACACTTGATCAATTCCTATAACAAATTAAGAATTCCTCATCAATTCTGAGTTTTGTCCTATCACATTATTTGCGTTGAATGATCTAAATTCATATTAGGTCTCCTCCGTGACTTAATATGTGAGGAGAAAGATAAATACATTTACACAAACAATAAAAGACTAAAGAGCATACCTTGTTGTCCCCATATAGGCAAAGCCAAATTGCAAGAGCCAATAGGCAATGACATCTTTTGCTGCAACCTAGCCATATCTGGCTCAAACAACCACCAATTCCCTTCCTGTCTCACCAAGTCATCGCACCTAAATATTTCCAACATTGGTCTACACTTGCTCCATAGCACCACTTTAGTTGTCTTCCTATTCCAATCCCTCTTTCCTTTCTTCACAGCCAGATTAGCCGCTATGAGATGAACTTGGAGCCTAAACACCTCCCTCCTCCACCCTTCTTCCGGATACTTGCATGGCAATTTTGCCACCACCATGTCCATCTTTTCGTAGATTCGAAAATCGGGCATTGGTATCTCCGGACAAGTTGGGACATCACTCTCTTCCTCTTCGTCGATCCACTCGGGAAATAAATCATCCCATTTGAATAACTCCGAGACCTGGTCGAAAAGGATGGGTACGGTCTGCCCTAGCCTATTCCACTGACTCACATCATCTTCTTCCATATTAACCATACCAATTTTCATCATCCCCTTCCCCATAACCCCATTCAAAAAGCTTGGCACCTCTATCTTGCTCATATTTCCCTTAGGCCTTGGTACGTTGACTTTGGTCTCCTCCAATACCTGCTTCATGATCTTAACTCCATTATCCATCTATATACATACACAACAACGAAAACCAATTAAGGAACATTGTTAATTAATCACTTATCAAAATGATTAATGATCAAATTAACAAAAGCCCAGCCTCACCTTACCTTGTGATGGCACTCTCGCAACGAGCACCTAATGAGAGAAGCTGCGTTCTCATAATAGATGGAGGAAGACGGCTGGAGAAGAAGGGCAGCATAGACAACAAAAAAGAAAGCAAGGAAAACCAAGTTGATTCGGATGACCAAAGCAGCTTTAGAAGGAGTGGCCTTCATAATCTTTTGAAGGCCAACATGTCCTTCAATCATCTTCACCAGAAGCTATCTGGCCAGGTGGGTTGCCTCAATAGGGGATCCTATATATATATATATATATATATATATATATATATATCTAACTATGCTCTCTGTGATTAGGTTTAATTAACACAAGTTAATCATGAGGATTAGAATATATAATATGCTTGTGAAAGGAATTAGCTGCAGTGGTTAGAGAACTCAGACAACGAAATTAGAGTAAATCTCAAAGAAAGCAAAACCATTTAATACGCTCCAAGTGTCGTTTCCTTTCTTTTGGACTTCCTTCCTCTAGCACACAACAACAAACAAGGTCGGAGAATAGAAAGCTTTGCTTCTTCCGCGTAATTATTCACCTGACAGTAATATATTATGTCCTTTATATATGTGGGCAATTTCTTTCTTTCTTTTTTTAATTCCTTATCTTAGTTTGTACTCTCTACTCTTGTCCATTTACAACTTATCTTTACATTTTATAACTTCTAACATGTTTGAATTTTCGATGATAGTTCAAATTCTGACAACATAACATAACAGATATCTAAGAAGAGATTGTGTTTATCATTTTATTATGTCAAGAAGCATTTTCTAGCGCATAACAAATCTCAACAGATGAAAATGAAAAACAGGGTCTCTTCTTACGCATCAAATCTCTAAGGAGAGACTATTTATTATCTTATATCATATCTATTTTTGTTATGAAATTTGTCTTGTCTTCCCGTTAAATAAAAGCAATGGGATATTAGTAAGTAAGGCAGGGTGAGAAGTGGTAACATGGGTACTTTAAAGTGAACATAAAGGTATCCCAAGCTAGAAATCTTCAAAGAGGGACAGCCAGCCCTCCAACTCCAACAACTAATGGTTGGCCGGTCATCTTCCTGCATGTAATGCAATGTCGCTTTTACCCCTAACGAAATAGTGAGGCCTCACCAATATTCCATTTTCTCTAATAATTTTCTCCCCCCTTATAATTGTTATTCATTATATGCTTGTTTTAGGTTAGACATCATATATCAGAACATCACGGATCATAAAGTGATTACAGGACATGTTTTGCACGATCTATCTATCGTGTGGTAAACAATCACCATTTTTATTTAATGTTAACATACTTGATTTAGGACCAACTGATGATGGGGGACCTCAAGTGTTGTTAGCCTATAAATTTTAACTAATGTAATACTGCTAACTCTTTTTAATTTCTGGTACTAAGGGGTGTATTCAATTTAGATTTTAAAAGATTTTAAATTTTTTAAAAGAAGTTTAAAAGTTTAGGTGTATTCAATCACGGTTTTATAAAAGTCTATTCAATTTCTTGGTGTATTCAATTCATATTTTTTAAACTCTATTCAAATTTGGATGTATTCAATCACGACTTTAAAAGACTTCATAAAAGTTTGGGTGTATTCAAAAACTCATTGATTTTAAAGGAAATACAAAAAGTGGTGGATTTCGTTTGATAATAGACTAATTTTAAGCAATGACAAATCTTTGCTTCCCCCTATAGATTTTGATAGATATATTATTTTTATGCTCAAGATATAATTTCACCACTTCTACTACCACCATTTTATCATGACTATCACCATAGCGCCCCCACCACCATCACCACCACCACAGTCATCGTTCGCCGCCACCCCCACCATCACCACCACCACTACTGCCACCCCTAGCACCACCACCACCACCTCCACCTCCTCCACCACCTCACTACCTCCCGCCACCACCACTACCACCCCTACCTCCTCCACCACTACCTCCCACACAAACCACCATTGCCACCGCCATTGCCATCACCACCACCGCCATCGCTATAAACTCCATTAAAATCAATAATAAAATTCTAACAAACTCAATTAAAATCTATACACGAATTTAGTCAAAATCTATGTGGAGTTTGTATAATTCAATCAAACTCAATTAAATTAAATTAAATTTCATCAACTTTATAACTCTTTAAAATCATAAATATAAATTGAATACACCCTCCTTAGTATTGCTTGTATTAAAGAAAAAAAGAGGCTAAATTGTAGCAATGGTTCCTGGACTAAGACCAAACTTTACTTTTCGTTCCTCATATTGTTTAATTGTTATTGTGGTACTTTAATTATGCCCCCATTTTGAGAAATCGTATTTTTCGTCAGCTCAGTCAACTTTTCCGTTAAAATTATTACGGTTGTACTTTAATTAAGCCCCCAAATTTCTTCTTTCCCCCTACACCCAAATTTCTTCTCCCACCCGATAACCCACATAAGACCCCACCAATTTCTCCTTTAGATGTGGAATCTTGGCTCCAAGTCTTTCTCTTCCCCACACTCATCTATTTGATGAGATAACACACGTCAGACCCAAATCCTCCAACAAAACCAAACAACAAAAAGGAAAGAAAAGAAATTAAAAAACAAGTCTTCGTGGATGAATTTTTTTCTCTTTCCTGTAGTTGCTGGGGTTTTGGATTCATGGGGGCGGGTGGTGGTCACGGGGAACGGGGGGGGTGAAGAAATAGGTGGGGAGAGAGAGAGAGAGTTTTTTTTTATTTTTTTTTATAATCAATTTAAAATTAATGAAAATACAAATATGCCCTCATTTTTTACGGAAAAGTTGACTGAGATGACGAAAAATGACGATTTTTGAAAGTGGAGGCATAATTAAAGGACCATTGTAACAATTTAGCAATATGAAAGATGAAAAGTAAAGTTTGGTCTTAATTAGGGACCATTGCTACAATTTTGTCCAAATAAAAACAAGGTCATGGTTTGAAAACTTTATTAAAGACAAATTGATGCCAATAGGGTCTATCCTAATAGAAAATTACATTAACTTGTAGACTTGTGATCTCATGTTCAAACCTCCATAGCACATTGGTTGTGTGTGTGTAAAAAATCTCTCCTCCCCTTGTAAATTTGTATTCGAAAGGACAAATTAAACATTCATTTCCTTCCCAACCCTCTACTCTAGAAACTTCATCCAATTTCCACTCCATTTTACCAGTACCTAAAATGACGAAAGCTGCAAAAATTCAACGCATCACCAAATACATAAGAATCATACAAAACCCAAACACCAAATTCTCATATAATATTACACCGGAAGCGAAATTTCCTTGTGGCAAACTATTTTCCCATAGCAGGTTAATCAAACTTCGCATAAGTTGGTTTGGGGGTTGGTGGTTGACATTTCTTTGCGGCAACCTTTTTTTAATGGATAATCAAGCTTAACATTATTACTTCTTAATAGAAAAAACAAAAACAGCATGGATAAATTTTTTGGACATTTGGTCATCAAATTTGGGCCCATTTCCACAACAATCCTTAAAGTAGCACCCAAACACCGTCGTTTTACCAGACACTAAACTAGTTGAAGACTTTCAACATGGTGTTACACAGTGGTCGAAAAGCAACTTGGTGTTTTAAGTAGTTGAAGACTCTAACCCCTCTATGAAATCAGAAACTTTAATACACTCCCTAGATAACAATGATATCAAATTTATAAAGCTGTACAAGTACAGTTTGGCTCACCAACCTCCACCTCCGTCCACTGTTGGCAATTCGCTCAACTCCAACGAAACATATTCAGGTTGTTCCATTTTTCTATTGTCTCTTCTAACCTCAGCTTCCCTTTGCATATCATTGACCAACTACAAGCCTCTAGCTCTGACCTGCTTTATTATGAACCTCTGGAGACATGCTATTGAGCTCACTGCCCAGTCAAATCCTTGTATGGTTAGTTGAAGACGGACTTTGTAGGCTTCAGGCCTTAACCACATCCTGAATGTGTTGGGAGTAGCTTTTTCCAGGTGGAATGAAAATCAGATCTTCCCAGCCTGAATTCTTTTCACTTAACTGCATTCACATTAAAAAAAAATTCAGCAAAGATACTAGAAAGTAGGAACGTAAGAACATGTAATTCTTGCAGTAACGAGACTGTTTACCTCCATTTTTCTCAAAACATCTTCCAAACTGCCAACCTGTTGACACATTTTAATGAGATGATGAGAATGCAATAATGTAATGAGAAGACTTATCAAATATCTAAAGAAGTTTCTTTATTTTATATAATACCATAATATGTTGAGAAACTGGTCCTCTGGACGCTCTAGAGACCTTTGACAATTCTCTTTCAATATCTTCCTGCGTAGTGGAAACAAAATTTAGCTTCGGCTAAATCAATCTCCTAAATGCTAGTTACTAAACAAAGTAACACGTCAACAAGAGCTCAAGGCCTGAAATTCAAACCCACCTTGGTGAAATATATTGGGCAGTAACGCTTGTTTCTCTTCTTCATAACCAGAAGGTCCGACTGCAAACACAAATTACTCATAAGATGCATTGCCACATTCACACACAAGCAAGCACCATGACAATCAAATCTACTGCATGAGGATCACCCAAATAATGCCCAAAAATTGCACTAGAGTTGAGGACACTACTGCCTGGGCACTTACATTAAACTTATATTTTTTCAACATACAATGCAAATGCACTACTCCTATGTGAACTGCAGTCATCCATATTACGTGTTACAAAGTTGGAGGTGTTCATTTCCTGGATCATCCAACCCAATAGTTGCATGTTTTGAAGTACTCCTGCAATCAAATAAGGCCATTGTAATAAACAAGTAGACTAGACTAGCCTACCTGAAAAACAGGAACTCCATCAAACGCACTCTTGTCAGCGGATTTGAGCTACAAAACAGAAAATAGCTTGTTTCAGAAATGAAATAATGAAGTCAGGAAATAAATATCCAGTTTGAATTGTTTTAGCAGATACAGTCAATTTTTACAGGACAAGCAGTCGATTTTCTGTCACAACACAGTTTAACATGTTGCATCTGACATATCCATTTTATCAAAGCTCCTCATTCCCACTATGCACTTGAACATCAACACTAAAAAGTGTTTATATGCGGGCCTCTATGACATCAATTCCTAAATTTTCTTCTAAATACTATTTCTAACACAATAGGATTTCCTGTATAGTGTATAGCACACACGGCTATTTGGGATGATAAGACCATAAGAATTAAATAAAAAGGTCAATAGTTTCACATAAGAAGCAAATACAAAATGAAAAAGATGCCAACAGACAGTCACCAAAATGGGGCACTGACATGGCTTAGCATGAGACACGGCCAAAGGATATTCTTGAAGTAGAAACATTAGAGACACAAACCTCGAGTGCATTCCGTATTTGAACTGGATCAGGCAAAAACCGGAACGCAATTCCTTCAACCTTCAGCATGTATACCTACAAGATGAAGAGTGAGCAAGTTCACAGGAAAAGTCATAATATGAAAACTAAGTTCCCATCTGATACTAGTTCCAATATCAACTCAGTACCCAATTAACCAGCATTATCAATTTAGAACTACCACTACAAAGATTTCAGACAGCTGAGCTCCGAAAAGTCACCTGGTCGAGAGTAATCGGGACAACCTTAGCCGCACTTCGTAACTCTCTCCTCGACCGAACCTGAAAATCCAAACCACAAAATAACACACGCATACTTCGAATCAATAACTTCTCAACAGTCCACTCAACACTTTTTTTTTTCTTTGGTTGAAAAACTAAAAAAGCATCTCAATTACACTCAAATTAGCCTAAATGCAACTAATTGCTCCATATTATTAAGCTCTAAAAGCAACTAATTGTTCCACATTAATAAGCTCTCCCTCCAAATAAAAAAATAGAGAAAAAAACTAACTTGAGCTAGGAAGGCTTCGGCATCTTCGTGGCGAAAGCAGAGGAGGCCAATGGACTTGGCTTCATTGGGATCAGAGATAAGCACGAACTCATTGTTCGAATTGCTAACCGTATACACCGCCGTGCCGGCTAGGCTCTTCGCCACGTGGTCCGAGCTGATGGTCGCGGCCAAGGCGTGATTGCTCTGAGACAGCCACGCGAAGGGCGGAGCAACCGAAGAAGAGCGCATACGCCTGCTCGCCGCCGGCGCCAAGCTTCCGGCGAAGGTTCCGGCGAGCCGCTTGGTGTCTTCGAGACGGCTGGAGAGCTCGGCGCCGAGGCGGAGGCAGTTCTGGTGTATGAAAGTGGAGAGCGAGAGCAGAGGGTTTGAGCGCCCGTAGGGCTTTGGGGACTCCATTGTCTTGTCTCAGTATACTACGTGAGGGAGAAGCAGAGCAAAATGGCGTTTTGATAAGGTTGATTTTGACGAAACACGTTTATAGAAGTAGCGGTTTCAGGAGAGGGTTTCCTTGGTTGCGCTGCGCTGCGTCTTTTGAGAACCGCTAACAAGCCAAACGAGTTTGTAGTTTTTCTTTTTTACCAATCCAAAAATAATAATATTTTCTTGGGCTAAATGTTCCAACCGATGGCCCAATCTACCATCAACCCATACAGTTCAGAAGCTGAGTTAATCCAACCTCTGCAGCCCAACAGCCACAATTCTGGCTCCATATATTTTGGAATTCAAGTAGAAAGATTAATTTCTGATTATAAAAAATATAACATGTTATTAGCACTTAATTATACTGATTACACTATAGTACCAATAATGTCCCTTTTAACCCTTTCAAGAGGCTTCACAAACCCAAAAGTTGAATTCTTCCCTTCAATCACTGCCACTATTGGCAGATGAAGCATTTTACTGTTATAAACTTTTGGTATTTGGAGCAATAAATATGCATAAACCTTTTGACCATTTTCAAACAAGCATCTCCAAGGAAAGGAAAGCATGTATTATTTAGCATTTCTTTCAGCATCTACGACAGGTGTTTGTACCAAAATTTGCACTTTTTGGCCAAACTCTTCATTCTAGCCAAAATACATTTGGACTTACTTTTTGCTCATCAGCCAAATTGGCTATTCGGGGCTCCACTTACCAAAAAATTGGAAAAGAAACCCATATCATTCCAAGAGATAAAATAAGCCAAAATAGCTTTCCCAAGTTCCCAGATTAGATATTTTGAAACTTGAGGTCTGACCTTCATTAACTCAAGACCATTTCAATAGAAAGGTAAAAACAAAAGTTATCTCATATAGCCATTTAAGTCTCAGGAACTACAGAACTCGTGTGGTCTCATCAGTTAAGATATTTTGAAGCACAAGTTACAAGAATGACCAGAAGGTATTCAAAAGGAATTCTTAGAGAAAGCATGCTGAGTATCTCTGCAAAACATCCATGTGCCTTCAAAAGAGGGATATTTTCTTCACAAGTTACAAGGAAAAGATATTCATCACAACTGATATTTTCCAGGAGATATTTTCCAGATAATTTTAGGAACCAAAATTCCTATAAGTACAAGGGATGAGAGCTGAAGAAAGGACACCCAACAATCAACAAAACAAATACAAAAGAAACAATCAGTTCACTGATCATTCTAGCCTTCAATAGAAGCAAAGCCAACAAAGGTACCAAGGACCTTCAAAAGCTATCCTTGAGATTCTGCTCAGAATTCCCAACCACTCACAACTCAACTTGATTATAGCTCTCCAATTTCAACATTGGTATCGATTTCCAGCTAATATTTATTAGTTGAAGGTGCAGCCAGTCCAAGTCCAGTCCAGTCCAGGACAACACAATCCAGTGCAAGTCCAGCTTGACTAAAATAGTCTAGAAATGGCATTTCAGGCAGAATTCGAAGTCCAATATTTTGATGTATTTCTGGACTTAGCAGTGCCTTTCATTTACTGGATTTCAAACAGTTATCCTTGAACTTGTTTTTATTTTCAAACACTTGTATTTTTGCTTTACTTCCCAGTTTTATTTAGATAAATTATGAAGTCCTTACCAGTCTAAGGCATAGAAAAGAACTTACTTGGGATATATTCCTCACCCAAATTCACAATCGTCTGTTCAAAGTCAATAGCTTGGGGCGCAAGTTATTCTTATTTTCAAGTCCGTTAGAATTGAAAAATTGCTAATGGTTGCACGCTCGACACACAAAGAAAGTTAATTTATTGACCAACCATGGTCTTTGGATTAATGGGGAACTTTACCCTACCATCAGAGGTACTAAACACAAAAACGGGTGAACAATTTGGTACGCCCAGATGGGACTTCTAAATAAGCATATTACCGACAATTTTGTTGGTGTATGAATATTGGAAGTGCAAGCTTGGAAATACAGGTTATTATGGTAGGACATTGAAGCATGGATTACGATGACTATGATTCGGAAGATAGCGATGAGTGACAAATTCAGCATGAGCCAAATGGCGAACAGGGGTTAGAGGTCTTATCTAGGTTGCCAAAATAACCAAAGTTATTATTCTGAAAAGAATAATAGCCAACTTGGGTACATGTCATATAGCCAGAGCAGTGAAAGTTATTATTCTGAAAGGAATAATAGCCAAGATGGCTACAAATTAGCTTGCTCAGACAACCAGGACATCACAAGTTATTCTCCTGAAAAGAATAAAAGCCCACAAGGTTGTAAGGAACAACCTCCATGTATTCAAGATACTTATTCAAGTAGTGGAGGAAGCCAAGGTTATTATTACAACATTAATAATGTTGAGTATAACCAACATGGTGGCTATGAATATGGTTTTAATCATTATGATTATTTGCCAAATTATGGTGATCAAACTTATTTTAATGGTTACAAAGAGCCATTTTGTGGTTCTAGTAGTCAACAAAAGCCAATATGTTATTCTACTTCTAGCCATGTTTCAAAGAAGCTCCATAAAAATTCAGGCATAATACATGTGAAACCAAATTTTGGTTCCAACATGTATAATGTTGATGCTATTCATGAAGAAAGAGCTAAAACCCAAAGGCGTACATAAAAGTTAGAAGTCATGATCAAAATCCATGGAGCCCTCACCCAGTTGACTGAACAATGTAAAATACGCCAAAAGGAATTAAAAGAGCTCCAAAAAGAATTTAAAGAGTTCAGAAAGGAGGAGGATAAGGCTCGGCAAAAGCACCATCGAAAAGAGGAAAGAAAACAAAATCAGGATCAACTCATTATCCATTGGTAGTGAGTCACAAATTTTTCCAATTTTGGAAGAAAAAATGGAGAAAACTTTGGTGATTCAAGAGCCAAAAAGTGATGAGGTTTCTCCTTCAAGTGAGTCACCAATTCCTCTAGTCGTTGAAAAACAAGAAATTGTGGAATGTTTGGTGATTCAAGAAGGAAAATGTGATGAAAAACCAAGGGGGAAGACCCACAAATTACTTTCTATGAAGACCAAAATATGGTTGAAATAGAAAATTCAATGATTGACATGATTATGGGTGACAAAGCCAATTTGTCAAGGCCACCAATGGCTATGTTGGAAAGTAAGGCCATGATTGGCCAAAATATAACCATACTTGGGGGGCAAGAGAATTCATCTTATTTGGAGCCCAATGAGCAAGAAAATTCCACCACTCTTCTTGCTAAATCACTTCATGGCCTACAAAAACATGAGATTCATGTTGAAAATGCAAAAAAATCAAGGCTTGGAGTGAAACATGGTTGGCCTCCCCCTATGGTGCAAGGTTTGAGTGCTCTATTTTAGCTAGACTAATGAATAAATTCAGGGCAGAACTGGTGGCAGAATTATAATTTCAGGTAGAATTGATGGCAGAGTTGTAAATTCAGGGGGAATTGGTGGAGAATTGTAATTTCAGGCAGAATTGGTGGCAGAATTGTAAATTCATGGAGAATTGGTGCCTAAACAACCAGAAACAGAGCCAAAACACTGCCAGAACAACCAGAACAGAGCCAAAACACTGCCAGAATAGCCAGAATTGAGCCAAAACACTGCCAGAACAGCCAGAACAGAGCCAAAACAGTGCTAGAACAGCCAGAACTGAGTCAAAACGCGGCCACAACAGCTAGAATTGAGCTAAAACGAGGCAAGAACATCTAGAACTGAGCCAAAACAGTGACAGAACAGCTAGAACATGATCAAAATGGTCTCGAAAAGCGCAAAAAATGGGCGAATAACACCACAATTTTGGTATGTTTGCTTGAATTCACAGAGATTCGGGGGCATATTGTCAAATTCGCATCAAATTATGCACTTTTTCATATGGCCATGCATTTTTCATCCATCCACATACTGATCGGCAAATTTTGCTAAAGCTATAATTTTCATAAATTTTGCCAAAATTCATGAAAACTCGGGGGCATTGTTTGTACCAAAATTTGCATTTTTTGGTCAAACTCTCCATTCTAGCCAAAAATACATTTGGACTTACTTTTTACTCATCAGCCAAACTGGCTATTTGAGCTCCACTTGCCAAAAAATTGGAAAAGAAGCTCATATCATTCCAAGAGATAAAATAAGCCAAAATAGCTTTCCCAAGTTCCCAGATTAGATATTTTGAAACTTGAGGTCTGACCTTCATTAACTCAAGACCATTTCAATAGAAAGGTAAAAACAAAAGTTATCTCCTATAGCCATTTAAGTCTCAGGAATTACAGACCCGTGTGGTCTCATCAGTTAAGATATTTTGAAGCACAAGTTACAAGAATGACCAGAAGGTATTCAAAAGGAATTCTTAGAGAAAGCATGCTGAGTATCTCTACAAAACATCCATGTGCCTTCAAAAGAGGGATATTTTCTTCACAAGTTACAAGGAAAAGATATTCATCACAACTGATATTTTCCAGGAGATATTTTCCAGATAATTTTAGGAACCAAAATTCCTATAAGTACAAGGGATGAGAGCTGAAGAAATGACACCCAACAATCAACAAAACAAATACAAAAGAAACAATCAGTTCACTGATCATTCTAGCCTTCAATAGAAGCAAAGCCAACAAAGGTACCAAGGACCTTCAAAAGCTATCCTTGAGATTCTGCTCTAGAATTCCCAGCCACTCACAACTCCACTTGATTATAGCTCTGCCAATTTCAACATTGGTATCGATTTCCATCTAATATTTATTAGTTGAAGGTGCAGCAAGTCCAGATCCAGTCCAGTCCAGTCTAGTCCAGCCTGACGGTCCAGTCCAGTCCAGCAACACAATCCAGTGCAGTCCAGCTTGACTAAAATAGTCTCAGAAATGGCATTTCAGGCAGAATTCGAAGTCCAATATTTTGATGTATTTCTGGACTTAGCAGTTCCTTTCATTCATTTACTGTATTTCAAACAGTTCTCCTTGAACTTGTTTTTATTTTCAAACACTTGTATTTTTGCTTTACTTCCCAATTTTATTTAGATAAATTATGAAGTCCTTACCAGTCTAAGGCATAGAAAAGAACTTACTTGGGATATATTCCTCACCCAAATTCACAATCGTCGTTCAAAGTCAATAGCTTGGGGCGCAAGTTATTCTTATTTTCAAGTCTGTTAGAATTGAAAAATTGCTAACGGTGGCACGCTCGACACACAAAGAAAGTTAATTTATTGACCAACCATGGTCTTTGGATTAATGGGGAACTTTACCCTACCATCACAGGTACTAAACACAAAAACGGGTGAACAAGAGGTTTTGTAGTTAAAGTGCTTAAGAGAGTTTATATATGCATGCATTCGAGGTCTTGAGTTAGATTCATTTATTCTTCTATCTATTGATTTTTGGGATTTAATTATTCAATTATTTGTAATTCCATTGATCTATGACTGTATTTGAATAAAGTGATGTAAAATTTCAAAGGGATGGGCCAACGGTCCCCCGTTACTAGCAATACTGATATTATCTCCAACTTAACCACTTACAAAACCCAAAACCCAGTAGATGTGAGTTTTTATCACAAAATACCTCGCTGATATTAGTAATGGAACTATTCATTAGATATTATATTTTATTTAGTAAAATAACATATGCAAGGTGAAACAAAATTTTAGCGCGTGTTTAGCGGTAGAATATATGCAAGGTGGAACATAACAAAAGTGGACATACAAGAGAGAGGCCTATATAAATCAGCCAACAAGGCTAAGCTAACAAGCTAAGCTATAAGCCTTTCTTCTAGTGTCTAGAACAATTAATTTCAAGTAAATATATTATGATTAGGGGCATGGTTCCTCAGATTTCCATTAGGGAAGAGGTTAAGTTTAGGGAGGCTCATGTTCCATGGCGCAAGGAGATGGTGGTGGAAGTGTTCAAAAGTTTTGCCAAGGACGGGCAGCTTTCCAAGCATGAGTTAAAGGAAGCCTTCGACAAACTTGGGTCGCGTTGGAGCACTTTCAGAGCTTGGAGAGCTTTAAGCTATGCAGATGCCAATCAGGACGGCCTCATTTCTAATGATCACGAGTTCAAAGCCCTTGTCAACTATGCCTTAGAATGTGGCTATGAACTCTAAATTATTTTCTACAGTCTACCGGCCTTGGTTTACTTCTTCTACTCATGTTAGGAAAAAAAAAAGTTTGTGTAGTAGAGTAGTGTCCTTTTTGTCGATAAATTATTGTATGGTATGTTTCAGTATAAATGAATATTGTGATAATCTGGGGTGGAACCTCAACTTCCTTCATGGTATCAGAGCAAGGCTTCACGTGTTGGGCCCAACGGCCACACGTGCTCCTACGTCACCCAATATGTGTTGTCCACGTGTTAGGCTTGAAAGTTTGCCACACGTGCGGGGGCGTGTTGAGAGTATTTGTCCCACATTGAAAAGTTAAGGGACCAAGCCTGGGTTTATAAGGAGTTGAGCTATTCCCCCCATTGCCAATTGGTTACGTAAGTCTAACTTAAAACTGATTATTAGTGAGCACCAACCGGGTCTACTATAGTGAAAAAGGACATTGACTTGCAAACTAAATGTCTCATATTCGAACTCCCATGACATCTTAATTGCGTACGTGTGTACGAGAAACTCCCCTCCTCTATAATTTAAACTACACTAAAAAAAACAACCAATTAGTGAGCAAGTTAATTATGGAAACTGCCGCATATCCTCCAAACCATATATACTAGCTTAAGTCCAATCTTCAACTCAGAAGTCGGTACCCAATTAGCCAGCATAATCCAGAAAAAAAAATAAAAATTCTTGAACTAAATAAATTTCCACTTTCAATTGTAATTAGTGGTCCACTCCACCATCAATCCATACAGTTCATGAGTAGCCCAGTTAGAAAGATTAGTTATTGTTATTTCCAAATTTATATTTGAACTTTTGTAAGGTTTTATTTCCTCATATAGTACATTTATTTTTGACTAGTTTATAATTATCTAATATTCTTCACAATGTATATATGAGTTTTTCTATTTAAACCCCACACTTTGCTTTGTTCACCCCAATACTAAAATCATTAACTCTTAAGTTTTCTTATTGTGTAAAAAGACAAAAAAGTCGTCCAACTTAATACTTAACCCTAATACATCATCTATACACACAACCCACACACCCCACCACTCTTCATATTAAGAATTTTGGTGAACAAAGAAAAGTGTGGGGTTTTTAAATAGAAAAACTCTAACTATTTATAAAGAGATAACAATTAGAGTGAGT
The DNA here is from genome assembly GCA_018703695.1 of Prunus fruticosa. Lineage (NCBI taxonomy): Eukaryota > Viridiplantae > Streptophyta > Magnoliopsida > Rosales > Rosaceae > Prunus > Prunus fruticosa. The sequence continues at coordinate 52,999,532 of CM031917.1, forward strand.
GATTCTGAGTCTCATGCTCTGGTCTGGTTGCTGATTGCTCAAATTAAGAACAGAATCCACTGCTATCAACAACCAAAAAACAGAAACCACTGCCTGCAAAGTCCAGGAAATCACCGAGCTCTCTTATGTCTGCTCTTCATTTGTCATTCATGAAGACATAAAGATACCCACTTGTAATTCTATCGCCATTAACATCATGCCTGCTATTTAGTTGTAATTCTAGTAATTACTAACATAGGTGCTTAAATTCATTGTGTTAATTATGCAATTTGTTTTCATTTATTAATTTTCATTTGGTTATGGACGAATGAGATAAAAAAAATTGGTGGTTTGAGCCTAGTGTGGCTGTGGAAATTGACGGAACCCCAAGAAAAGACTGAGGAGAGTTGTTTCTAAAGAGATGGACCAAGAAAAGACTGATGTGCCTAAAACTCCTGCCGCACCAAATGCCCGAAGAAGGGCTCCGCTGCTTCTGCTCGAGAGAACACCACAAGGAGAAAGTGGGGAGTGGGGTGTGGTGTGTGGGGTGTGAGGTTGATGAGTTTTATCATTTAGGGGTAGTTTGGGAAGATATTATGATTTTCTTAGAAATTGTGAAAATTTAAATTAAAAGTTAGGGTGAAAAAGAAAAATGCGAATTTAAATAGAAAAACTATATATATATCTCGCCTTATAGATTCTATTGAAGAAATTAAAGAGGATTGCGGACCCCCACCTGTTTGGGTGATTGGAGTGGATTGTGAGTACTTTTGGTTTCACATCCGCACTCTTATCCATTTGGCATCTAATTTCTAAAGTGGTGATGCTTGTCCCCATCCATAGGCTAAAAATCTCACATTTGAATCTTGATTATCAATGGAAAAATAAAATTAAGAAAACAAATCAAAAGAAATCAAACTAACTTGTATCGTGTAAGTCAAGGATAACCAAAAGCTCATACGTACATATGATATGATATATACATCCTTCACTTTTATTCGATGTGAGATATTAACCGAACTTGACTTTATTCTTACAAGGACAACAACAACAACTTGTGCCATACTTTAGTTCTTGTTTTGTTCTTGTTTGTATGTTTTGAGCATTTCAAATCAAAAGAAGGAAAAACTTTGGTTAGATGGCAATAGGGACCAGAATATTCCATATGAATGCCATGCATATTTGGAGATATAGAAACATAAAACCAGATTCATATTCGTCAACCTTATGCCTTCCACAATTCCAAGATCATATAGGGCCTTACAAACTATTATTCTACAAGATTTTTCTTGAGATATACATTGTTGTAAAAGCTTTCATGCCAATGAATGATGGTAAAAATATCTTGGGTTTGTATCTTTATAATGCAATTGCTCGATCATTATCCTAATTATATTATTCAAAGAAGGTCCATCATGAATTGTTCCATCGCTTCTCCCCACTCTTCTTTTTTCTTTTCCTAAGAATGATATTGTTTTAAGCCATCCGATATTGATGGACTTTTTGAAGCCCCCCCCCCCGGCTGATTCTGATTAGCACCAATCCCAGTTATTAGTTTGACTGGTCCGTTGGATGAGGGAAAATAACTCCGAATTTAACTGAAAGTTCAGAATTTAAGAGGAGAAATTGACAATTCCCTTGTTTGGCAACTTAAGCACGGAACTTATTAAATGACACGCGGAAAAAAAAGTGGAAATTGGGGCATCAAATTTCCGAGTTTAATTTCCACCAAAATAGGCATCATTTCACAATTTTCATAGTGCAATTTACAAAATTCTGTTGTTTACAAAATTTGACATACTTAAATCTAAACACTAAAATTTTCAATTACCAAAAATTAAAATGATGGAAATCTAAATTCCGTCATTTTAGAATTCTATTTAATTTTCAATTTCTTCACCAAACGAAAGGCTAAAGATAGAAACATACGTATATATACAAGATGTACTGCGTGACTTTACTATAGCTACCATAGTATTCTATAATTTTTTTCAAAATTATGAAGCCCTGGGCCTACAAGACTAAGCTTTCTTAATTTGCTTCATCTGCATATTGTGAGTGAACCTTTCAAAGAGGCTTCGCGAACCCAAAAGTTGAATTTAACTGATTCCACCAATCACAGTTATTGGTTTGACTGGTCCATTTGGATGAGAGAAGATAACTTAGAATTTAACTGAAAATCGGGAAGATATTAACCAAACTTGACTTTATTCTTACAAGGACAACGACAACAACAACTTGTGCCATACTTTAGTTCTTGTTTGTCTGTTTTGAGCATTTCAAATCTAAAGGTTTTATTTTCAATATGAATTTAGTTGGTATTCAAATACATTAAGAACCAAAATGTAATAATTACAAATAATACCAATATGATTGAATCATGAATGCTAGTATTCATTTACAGACTATCGGTTGTATATATATATATATATATATATTATAAATAATGGAAGTGGAGCCCACAATCAAATTATGAAGTTTGAAAATACGGCATAAATTCCACTGTTCACTCACGGATGAAAATGATGGTTTGAAAATTGAGACGGAAGTGCACTGTGCAATGCACTGGACGCTCACGGAAGTATTTCAGAAACGCCTATAAATAGGCTTATTCTATCAATTGTAATACATACCATCAGAAGAGAGAAGAAAGAAAAGAAGAGAGAAAGAAAGAAAAGGAGAGAGAAATTTGAGTGAGTTCCTATTTGAGAGGAAATTCAATCTGTGCAAACGCCACAAGAAAATATATAATTCCACTATCATTTTCAGTGGTAATTCCATACTCCAATTATTTTATTTTATAACACGTTATCAGCACTATAGTCTCTCCACTGTTAAATTTTCTCAGCTCAACACTATGTGGTTATTTCTCTTTCTCCTCTCCGTCATATGTCTCCTCTCACTCTACTACTACGATGACATGCAAACTTTCTTTTTTGTGTTCTCACAATTTTTGTGTTGTTTCATCCATGTTTGCTTAATTTATTTCTTTGTAATATAATTTGGAATGGCACGGTTTTATACCCCATTCTGTTGTTTTATGGTGGTGTAATTTTCATTACCCATCGCGTTGTAACGCAAATCCTCATAATAAAATGATGGTGTGATCTTAAAACCCATCTATTATACAGTGGTGCAGTTATATTGCCCACAAAATATAATATGTACTTCCTATATTTTTAGTGGTGGTTTTATTCCCACACTTATTTTATTTATTGTATGGTGTAGGTTTATTACCCATACGGCAGTATTTATTTAAAGTGTGGAGCGGGTTTATCGTCCACACAACTGCCTTTTATTTCTTTTAAGTATGGAGCAGGATTAGTGCCCATACTAGCACGTTTACTTTACCGCACATTTACTTTTATTTAAAGTATGGTGCGGGATTAACGTCCATACAGCAAGCAATTTACTTTACCGCACATTTACTTTTATTTAAAGTATGGTGCGGGATTAACGTCCATACAGCAAGCAATTTACTTTACCGCACATTTGCTTTTATTTAAAGTATGGTGCGGGATTAACGTCCATACAACAAGCAATTTACTTTATCGCACATTTACTTTCATTTAAAGTATGGTGCGGGTTTATCGTCCATACCAGTAAATTTATAGCACTTTATTTTTATAACCAACTAAAATGAGGGCCTGAAGTTACTCAAACAATTATAGGGCCTGAAGTTCCTATTAATAAATGGCTTAATGTCCCATATCCCGAATCTGAAATTTTGAGTAAAATTGCGAATTCTAATGCATCTCATCTTCTTTTGAAGATGGCAAATCTGGCTAAATTGGAATTCGCTGCCCTAGAGCTTTCTGGGGACAATTACCTATCATGGGTTCTGGATGTCAAGATCCATCTGCGTGCTAATGGCCTTGGCAAAGCAATTGAAGATGGAAGTGATGCATCACCTCAGGAAAATGCGAAGGCCATGATTTTCCTCCGCCGCCACATTCATGAAGCGCTGAAGAGCGAATATGTGGTGATTGATGAACCATTGGTTCTGTGGAAAGCCTTGTGTGAGAGATATAATCATCAGAAGACGGTGACTCTCCCAAAAGCTAGATATGAATGGACACACTTGAGATTTTAAGACTTCAAGACAGTGTCCAAAATACAATTCAGCTATGCACAGGATCACCTCCCTTATGAAATTATGTGATGAAAATATATCCGAGGAAGATATGCTCAAAAAAACTCGAGTACATTTCATGCCTCAAATGTGCTTCTGCAACAGCAATATAGGCATAGTGATTTCACAAAGTACTCAGAACTTGTATCTTGCCTCTTGCTAGCTGGGCAGAACAACGAGCTTTTGTTGAAAAATCACCAATCTCGCCCAACAGGGCTCAGCACCACTTCCTGAAATAAATGTTGCATCTCGGGAAGTGAATGCCACCTCATCTCGTGGCAGTATCCACAAACGTTGGCGAGGAGGCAAACGTGGCCGATGGCAAGGGAGTAGAAAAGATCGTGGTGCTCACTCATACAGCTTGGGGCCAAGAAACAATCCACCCATGAATGGCAAAAATGCACCCAGAAATAAGGGGAAAACACAAGCAAGCTATGTGCCTAGAAATAATGAAAGAGCTTGTTACAGATGTGGTGCAAAGGGACATTGGATGCGTACATGTCGTACGCCGAGGCACTTGGCGGATGTTTATCAAACTTCACTTAAAAACAGAAAAGTGGAGACAAATTATGTTGCACCAGATTCGCCAGCCATAGACGGCTCATTCGGAAAATATCGCGTCGTTTAGACAAGACGCATCTAGATGTTTCCGATTTTGTTACTGAAAGGGGGAATGCAATTTATGGGTCCGAACTGGATTAAATTCCTTCATGTACCATTTGTATTATCTGAAGCACTGTTTATTTTCCTTCTCCCTTCAATAAAAATGGTAATGTTTTGAATGATTGTTGATTCAACTTATTTTATTTGAAGGCATGGATGTAAATTATGGATGCCCCCAAAACAAGAGCTCTAGCAAAGATATTTGTCTTGCCGACAGTGCAACTACTCATACAATCCTTCGAGATCGAAAGTATTTCTCAAAATTGATGCTTACAAAAGTAAAGGTAACAACCATATCAGGACCTACAGACCTGATTGAAGGCTCAGGCATAGCCCAAGTTATGTTACCAAATGGGACAATACTGTCAATTCAAGATGCCTTGTATTCATCTAACTCCAGAAGAAATCTGTTGAGTTTCAAAGATATTCGTTTGAATGGTTACCATGTTGAAACAAAGAATGAGAAAAACATGGAATATCTTTGTATTATTTCCAATGATACCCAGAAACGTATATTGGAAAAGCTTGGTGCGCTCTCATCAGGGTTGTACTATACAACCATACAGACAATTGAGGCACATAGTATCATGGACCAAAAGTCCATTGACTCAAATACTTTCAAGCTTTGGCATGACCGGTTGGGTCATCCTGGATCCACCATGATGCGTAGGATCATTACCAACTCTGAAGGACATCCCTTATTGACAAAACATATTATGGTATCAAATGACAGCTTTTGTCAAGCTTGTTCACAAGGGAAGTTGGTAATCAGACCATCACAACAAAAGGTTGATGTTGAATCCCCATCATTTTTAGAGAGAATTCAAGGGGACATTTGCGGGCCTATTCATCCTCCCTATGGACCATTTCGGTACTTTATGGTCTTGGTGGATGCATCTACCAGATTGTCACATGTTTGCCTTTTGTCCACTCGGAATATGGCATTTGCTAGGCTCTTGGCTCGGATAATTAAATTATGAGCTCAATTCCCAGATTATCCCATTAAGTCAATCAGACTCGATAATGCTGGTGAATTTACATCTCAGACTTTTGATGATTACTGCATGTCGTTAGGCATTGACATTGAACATCCTGTTCCCCATGTTCATACTCAAAATGGCTTGGCAGAAGCTTTGATTAAGCGTCTTCAATTGATAGCACGCACATTGCTAATGAGAACAAAGTTGCCAGTTTCTGCTTGGGGATATGCCATTTTACATGCAGCATCTCTGGTGCGATTGAGGCCCGTCGCCAACAATCAATATTCTCCAATTCAGCTTGTGTTGGGCAATCAACCAAATGTTTCACATTTAAGAGTTTTTGGTTGTGCGGTCTATGTGCCTATTGCACCACCGCAACGTACTAAGATGGGCCCTCAACGTAGATTGGGAATTTATGTTGGCTTTGATTCACCATCTATCATCAGATATATCTGGAGCCCCTCACTGGTGATATCTTTAGGGCACGATTCGCGGATTGTCATTTTGGTGAGACAATTTTCCCACTATTAGGGGAGAAAAACCTGTTCCTAAAGAACAAGGCAAACTCGTTCATGAAGAACGACGTGAATTATCATGGGATGTACCCACTTTGTTTTATCTCGATCCTCGTACCACTCAATGCGAAAACGAAGTGAGAAGGATCGTTCACCTCCAAAGCATTGCGAATCAGATGCCAGATGCATTTAATGATGCAACGAAAGTGATGAAATCACATATCCCAGCTGCAAATGCACCTGCAAGGATTGATGTTCATAATGAAGAAGGCAATGCGCCAGCAACGGGCTCATCTGTTGCACGCTTGAAGCGTGGCAGGCCACTAGGCTCAAAGGACTCAGTTCCTCGAAAGAGGAAGCTGATGGCCAAAATGAATGCAAATGAAATAAATGGAGAGCCCATAATTCATGATTTAAATCCCCCTCAAGAAGGACGGGTACTTCCTGAGAAGGAAAATGTCATTGATGAGACATGTGCTCCTGAAGTGGTAGCTGTACCCGAAAGCCAAGAAATCTCCATAAATTATACATCTAATGAAGTGTGGAACAGAAATGAGATAATCATCGATAATATATTTGCATTCTTAGTGGCTAATGAGATCATAAAAGTTGATGATGTTGAGCCTTGCTCCATTGATGAATGCACACAGAGACAAGATTGGCCTAAGTGGAAAGATGCAATCCAGGCAGAATTAGACTCTTTGGAAAAAAGGAGTGTTTTTGGACCTATTGTTCCAACCCCACTCAATGTGAACCCGGTAGGTTACAAGTGGGTATTTACAAGAAAGCGCAATGAGGAAAATGAGATTGCAAGGTATAAAGCACGACTTGTTGCGCAAGGTTTTTCACAAAGGCCTGGAATTGATTATGTGGAAACATACTCTCCAGGAGTGGACGCAATTACGTTCCGTTACATGATAAGCCTATCGGTTTCAGAAAAACTTGACATGAGACTTATGGATGTCATTACCGCATATCTGTATGGAGAGTTGGATACCGACATATACATGAAAGTTCCAGAAGGACTTAAGCTGCCCGATGCAGCCAATAATAAACCACGGGCTATGTTCTCAATCAAATTGAGAAGATCATTATATGAGTTGAAACAATCTGGGCGAATGTGGTATAATCGTCTCAGCCAGGTATTTCCTGAAGGAAGGATACACAAATGATCCTGCTGCCCATGTGTGTTTATTAAGAAATTAAGAGTTGGATTTGCAATAGTGGCAGTCTATGTTGATGATATGAATCTAATTGGAACTCCTAAAGAGCTCCAAAAGACTGCTGATTATCTCAAACGCGAATTTGAGATGAAAGATCTTGGAAAGACAAAATATTGTCTTAGCCTACAGATTGAGTACAGTGCTGATGGAATTTTGGTGCATCAATCAAATTATACTGAAAAAGTATTAAAGCGGTTTGGCATGGATAAAGCTCATCCACTTAGCACTCCAATGGTCGTTCGGTCGCTCGACACTAAGAAAGATCCATATCGTCCGAAAGGGGATGATGAGATGGTACTTGGTCCAGAAGTGCCATATCTTAGTGCAATAGGTGCTTTAATGTATTTAGCACAATGTACCAGACCTGACATAGCATTTTCAGTAAATTTGTTAGCAAGATACAGCTTTGCTCCAACAAGCCGACATTGGACCGGTGTTAAACATATTTTACGATATCTTCGTGGAACGACAGACATGAGTTTATTCTATTCCAGTGAGTCGACCAATGCCCCGAGTATTGTTGGATATGCTGATGCAGGATATCTCTCTGATCCACATCAAGGACGCTCACAAACTGGGTATGTGTTTACATGTAGAGGAACTGCAATCTCATGGCGCTCAACAAAGCAAACGTTGGTAGCCACATCTTCCAATCACTCAGAAATACTTGCCCTCCATGAAGCTAGTCGTGAATGCGTTTGGTTACAGTTAATGATTCATTACATTCGAAGCACCTATGCTTTGCCCTCAACAACGGACACTCCAACCATTCTAAATGAGGATAATGCAGCTTGTATTGCTCAAATCACAGGAGGGTACATCAAGGGTGACCGGACCAAGCACATATCACCAAAGTTTTTCTACACGCATGAGCTTCAGAAGAATCAAGAAATCAAAGTCAGACAAATCCGTTCAAGCGATAACTTGGCAGATCTCTTCACCAAATCTTTACCCAAGTGCACATTCCAGAAGCTAGTGCATGGCATCGGATTACGACAACTCTGCAAGCAATCAAGTTAGAGCATGCAAAATCAGGGGGAGCATTCAAGAGTCCTCTAACACAGGACATAAGCGCGTTGTACTCTTTTTCCTTCGACTAGGGTTTTTCCCACTGGGTTTTTCCTAGCAAGGTTTTAACGAGGCAACATGTGCGCACTTCACATTACTCTAATGTCCCAAGTAAGGTTGTACTCTTTTTCCTTCGTTTCGGTTTTTTCCCACTGGGTTTTTTCAAGCAAGGTTTTAATGAGGCAACTAATCTAGGGATATGTGGTCTCCAAGGGGGAGTGTTATAAATAATGGAAGTGGAGCCCACAATCAAATTATGAAGTTTGAAAATACGGCATAAATTCCACTGTTCACTCACGGATGAAAATGATGGTTTGAAAATTGAGACAGGAAGTGCACTGTGCAATGCACTGTACGCTCACGGAAGTATTTCAGAAACGCCTATAAATAGGCTTATTCTATCAATTGTAATACATACCATCAGAAAGAGAGAAAGAAAGAAAAGAAGAGAGAAGAAAGAAAAGGAGAGAGAAATTTGAGTGAGTTCCTATTTGAGAGGAAATTCAATCTGTGCAAACGCCACAAGAAAATATATAATTCCACTATCATTTTCAGTGGTAATTTCATACTCCAATTATTTTATTTTATAACAATATATATATATATATATATCCATTGACAGAATATATGATTGTGACTTGTCACATGCAAATTGGTGATCACCGATAGAGTCGGTTGGATGGGGGTTTGAAAAATTGGAATCTTGTTAAGATCAAAAGAAGGAAAAACTTTGGTTAGATAGTAATAGGGACCAGAATATTCCATATAAATGCCATGCATATTTGGAGATATAGAAACATAAAACCAGCTTCATATTTATCAACCTTATGCCTTCCACACTTCCAAGATCATAGGGCCTTACAAACTATTATTCTACAAGATTTTTCATGAGATATACATTGTTGTAAAAGCTTTCATCCATGCCAATGAATGATGGTTAAAATATCTTGGGTTTGTATCTTTATAATGCAGTTGCTCGATCATTATATCCTAATTATATTATTCAAAGAAGGTCCATCATGAATTGTTCCATCGCTTCTCCCCACTCTTCTTTTTTCTTTTTCTAAGAATGATTGTTTTAAGCCATCCGATATTGATGGACTTTTTGAAGGGCCTCCCTGGCCGATTCTGATTCGCATCAATCCCAATTATTAGTTTGACAGATTACTAAATATAGAAACACACATATACAAGATGTACTGCATGACTTTACTAGCTACCGTAGTATTTTATAATTTTTTTTTAAATTAAGAAGCCCCGGGCCTACAAGATTAAGCTTACTTAATTTGCTTCATCTGCATATTGTGAGTGAACCTTTTAAAGAGGCTTCATGAACCCAAAAGTTGAATTGTTCCCTGCAAATCACCGCGAATAAAAAATTTGGCAGATGAAGCATTTTACTGTTACAAACTTTAGGCACTTGTGGTAATAAATAAATAAAAACCTTTTTGACCAACAAGCATCTCTATATTATCACTTTGAAAAGTTCCATGCTTCATGTGCACGCAGAAAATTAAGATATGTATAGAAAGCCTCTATATTTTTGGGATTTGATTATTTATTCATATAATTGGGGCCATCCATTTCATTCATCTAGGAGATTCAATTGTTCATAATTTATAATGGAAAATATTCAGACTCCTTATATGTAATTTATAAAAAGTCTTTTCTTTTTACTGATCTATAAATTATAATTCAACACATGTGCACGAACTTTCTTTTCTGAGTTTTCAGTAAATCACTTTAATATTTCTTTTCTGAGTTTTCAGTAAATCACTTTAATATTAATAATGTGTTAACTTGTGATTTTTTAATTAGAATTTTTACAAGGACGGGCCACATGTTGTGCATACACAGGGCCAGAGAGGAGAGCCCTATATAAATCAACTTCGAGCTCCATTAAGTATAATTAACCATCTAAATCATATAGTTCAAGTCCCTCGGCAAAGCGAAGCCTTTCTTATTAGCTATATCATGGTTAGACACGTCCCTGCTCCTCCTCAGCAGAAGATGGTGAAGGAGGCGTATGTCGTATGGAGTAGGCAGCAGGTAGAGGATTTGTTGAAAAGTTTTGACATGGACAAAGACGGCAAGCTTTCCAAGCAGGAGTTGCAGGCAGCTCTCAATAAACTTGGGTCGCGTTGTGGCTTCTTAAGAGTTTTGAGAGCTCTACGCCATGCAGATTCCAACAAGGACGGGTTGATTTCTATAGACGATCACCTCGTCAACTATCTCTTTGAGTGCCGGTATAAGCTATAAGTTATTGATTGCTAAGTACAAGATTAATTAGTCTTTGTACTAATTAATCAGCCTTATATAGCTCTTTTTATATATACGATTATGTGTGGTAGCGAAGGAAGGAGGTGACCTGTTGTTGCCCCTCTTTGCCAGTGTACATGTATTAGAACCCTCGTTATATACATGTGATGTTTATCTAATTGAAGTGATCATGACATGAAAATCCATAACATAAAAGTAAAAGAAAACCATATTGGTAAATGAGTGAAGCAATTCCTTTGCTATAATGACTGCCAATGGAGATGACAGCCTTTCATAATGAGTTTAAAAAACTAGGATCTCTCCACTTATTTTCAATTAGCATTAGGTTGGATGTGTGCGTTCATTCTAACATGGTATAAAAAATCATGCTTTCCATGTGTTATTAGGCGCAAAAAAAAGCGCTATACACAAAAGAGCTTGTTAAAAATATCTCACATTAAGATTGTCTTATGAAAGTTACAGTAAAAAGGAAAGTAGCATTGATGCATTGAGATATACGGAATAGGGAGATCGAACGATATCCCTAAAGTAACAATGTCGGAATCCACTAAAAAATTGAGTAAAACTTGAAGGTATTTATTGATTGATAATAAGATAGATAATTTAGGACGCTCCAACGCATTCCTTTTATACAAGAGAAACCCTAGACTTGCTTGGAAACTTAATGAGAAACCCTAGACTTGCTAAGAAAGCTAATTAGAAAACAAAAAAGAAAATAATAAAAATTTCCTAAAATACATTCAAAAAACTTTAAAAGCTGAAAAGTCAAAGTAAATGATAGAATTCGGCTAAAATAGCCTATACATCACAACAAAACAGTGAGTTGCACTTGTCATGTCATTTTCTTCAAAACGATAAGTCATGGGCCTGATTCTAGCTCGGGTCCATATGCTTGCACATATTCGACTTTGCTGGCGCGACGACATGCCATGTGTTCTACATAAAGTATGATATGAGAAACAGAAAAAAGATGAAACGATATGGAAAGTGAGAGTGACTATAATAAGCTTTGTTTTCAAATCATTTATCAAAATTATTTTTAACGTACGTACGTATAGTAGGGAGCCAGCCGATATACTCGACAACTTTCCATATATATATATATATCCAGCATCCGACAAAAGGCTTACTATACTATAATAGAGTGGTAACGATGTGGCGGGTTAGGACTGAAGTTAGGTACCTCTAAGATTCTTGATATCTATATTTTACCAAACTATTTTGGTGTAAAATTGTGGATTATACGGGTGAGGATCAGAAGAGGCCAGCGAAAAGAATCCCATTCATCAGATCGATGCCTATCTTTATTCTCTCAGGGCCCCATGGCCACATTGCTTGATTCTAATTCACACCAATCCAAGATATATGTATCAACTAGCTATGGCAAAATAGCACTTTCAAAACAACCCATTTGACCAAGTCAAACAAGAATCTAGCTATCTAGAGTAATACACACCCAACATTATTTTAAAGAATAAATTAACTGATATACATCTACAAATATATATGCTATGATTATTTATTGAGTGAACCATATATAGATATTATTATATTATCATTCTCATGGGATGGGAATAATTAAATATTATTTAATTCAATAACATAATTAAATATTACTTAAATAATACTGAAGTGCTATATAATAAGCCTCTAACCCCTTTTGTAAACGAGCATCTTGCTACATATCTTTCTTTCTTGTAGACTTGTAGTGCGTTGCGTTAGAATTAAGCTCAATATGGTAAGAGATCTCCGTGTTCCGGGGTTTATTAATATCACAGAGCAGAAGGGCGGGGTCGAAATTTTCTGGTCTGAGGAGCAATTATTGGATTTCTTCAAAGGTTATGACATGGATGGAGATGGCAGACTTACCAAAGATGAAGCCAAGGCAGCCTTCGATAAACTTGGGTCGCGTTGCAGCACTTTCAGAACTTGGAGAGCACGATGCCATGCAGATACCAACAGCAAAGACAGGTCCATCCTCAACGTCAACGACCTTGTCAAATATGCCCTAAAACGTGGCTATAAACTCTGATTAACTCAGAAGCACATGAGGGGTTTTAGTAAACTAATTAATACAATATGTATGTGTATATGTGTATATGTGTGTATGTATAAGAGTTTTTAATTAATTACTTATCTGCGAGTTCCAGTCATATATACATATATGTGCGTATGCTAGCGAAGGAAGGAGGTGAACTTAACATGACTTATTAGTAGTTACAAAGTCAATAATTTATTAAGTGTAGGTGATTGACCCCCAACCTTTTTGGATGTTGGAACTTGGACATAGCTAGCTAGCTATCGCTTTGAGGTAGTTTTGGTTTCAGAGCGACACTCTTATCCATACAATATGTCGGTGTGCCGATGAAAGAATCTATTGATTTGTTCTTGCAATGCAATGCAAGTGAAGGATAAACGGCAAACTGTGTGAATGTTTTTCTATAGGACCCCTAAAACACATGGGGTTGGAATTTCAGCAAACTTTGATATAAGATTGTGGGATTATTCTATCAATTCATGGGGTCCTCAGATGAGGCCGGCAAAAAAGAACCCATTGATCAGATCGATGCTTTATCTTATTTCTTAAAGGCCCCAATCTTGTGTTCTGAATTCGTAACAATCCCAGATATTTATCTGCATTCTGCAATACGCACTCTTATCATGCCCTTTCTTTCTTTTCTTTCATGCATGCACTTTGATTTACCCAAAAAAAAAAAAAAAAAAGAGGGGGGCCTCTTCAAACCCAAAAGATGAATTATTCCTTTCGGTGGTGGTTTCAGAATTCAAAAGCCGGTTGGACAAAACTTACATACTAAATTCGACGGTACGAGTAAATTTCATTATTAAACATACTCCTAATTAGGGGGACATTATGAGCTATACCCTCAAATGCATCTCTATTCATAAACAAAAGTTCAACAAATACAAAAATTAAAACTAAAACCAAAAGTAAATGCAATATTGCAATACAAAACAACACTATTTAAATCTAAAATTTAACCCTGCGAGACTTGGAACTCTTAAAAGATAGCCTATGAATAATATGTAGATAGAATTTTAATCAAACATACCAATAAAAAATAAAACAAATTTTCATAATAGCATCTCAACAATACCAAACAAAAAATTATAATTCATCCCATAATTAAACCCTAGAATACTCAATTTTAACAAAATCCCAAATCAAAGCCATACAATAATTCATCCCTAATCCAAGCCCTAATTAATTTCAACAAAATCCCAAAATTATAATTCATCCCTAATTCCTAAAATACTCAATTTTGAATTAAAACTATAATTAAAAATATATAGCAAATGAGAGAATGAGAATAATACTTGTTGTTGACAATAGGAGAGGAGAATATGTTGTTGCCAAGTTACCCACCCAAGATAATAGAAGATATAGTCAATAGAGGGAGAATTTGAGAGAAACAAACTTGCTATTGAGAGAGAGAGAGAGAGAGAGAGAGAGAGAGAGAGAGAGAGAGAGAGAGAGAGAGAGAGAGAGAGAGAGAGAGAGAAAGAGAGAGAGAGAGAGAGAGAGAGAGAGGAAGTCTAATAGCAAAAGAGAAAGAGAGAAGATATGGGACCACATGGATGGGCAACATATGTATAGAGTTTATTTTTAATTTTTTTTTAAATTTTGGAATGAGCTTATAACACATGTAAATATATATATTTTTATTTATAAATTTGGGCTGGGCAGGCGTCCAGCCTTCCCTGTGCCCGCCACCTATGATTCCTTCATATATATGAAGCATTTTACTGTGTGCTTTCGGCATGTGTAGTGATCAATATGGTTGTAGAAACCAAAGCGAAGACCTACCTAGTTGACCCAAGTCAAGCAAAAGAATCTATTATCTCTGCAATAAAGTTCCATGCTTTCCGTGCACACACAAAATTAATAGATATATGCTGGGTGGGGACAAGCCCCAAAGCAGAAGCAATTACAAAATAGAAACTAGACGCATCTTACAGACACCTAACAAGTCATCAAGTACAGCTGGAGTGATCCAAGCAGGGGCTCGTCCAGTTCGCAGTAGTCTAAGTCCAAGTTATAGCTCCAGTTTGCCAGTCCATCAGCGACAGAGTTTTGTTCCCTATAGATGTGGTTGAGTTCAATATTCCCAATCTGCCTCATGAGGCTAAGACAACCAGAAAGTAAACCAGCAAGGGGGTTATCCTGAGGGAAGACAGATTTCTTCAATAGATTAACAGCAACAGAGGAGTCCATCTCAATGGTGAGATGAGAGAGTCTTTTCTGTAGAGCCAATTTAATGCCAAAGAAGAGCCCCCACAGTTCCGCTTTTAACACCTGGCCTGTTCCTAAGTTTATTGCAAAACCAGCAATCCAATCTCCGTTTGAGTTTCTGATGACTCCCCCAGCACCAATAGTTCCTGAGGCAGTTCTCCTAGAACCATCAATGTTCAGTTTAAACCACCCATCTCTAGGAGGTACCCAAGACAGCATAAGATGCAATTTGGGAACCTTACTGGCGGTACAGGAGGCCTTGACCCACTCAATAGCAGCAGTAATAATAGTTTCCTTTGGCAAAGAAGGCGCATCTTCGTTCGAGTTAAAAATGTGGATATTTCTCCATTTCCAGGATAAACCAACAGGAGAAAACAAAAACAATATTCCAAGGCAAATTCCTATGCCAAGAGGCCCTGGAGCACAAATTATTTAAAATCCAAGTTTGAAGGTTCGTGGAGAAGAAAGAGATAGTCTGGTTAGGCTTCAATAAGTAGCCCCAAACTTGTTTGGCCTTTGAGCAGTCCCTGAGGATGTGGGTCACAGACTCAACCGTTTCACCACAAGCCAGGGCGGGCAGGATCACTAGCAAGGTGTCGTTTAACCCTCTGCTCATTAGTTAATATTTTTTCTTGGTAGGCCAGCCAAAAGAAATATTGCAGTTTAGGGGGGATTTTCATCTTCCACAGTACCTTCCACCAAGGATTTCGCCAGTCAAGACCATTGAAGAGCAGATTGTAGGCAGAATTTACAGTGAAAGTCCCATCAGAAGTGCATCGCCAGATCTGCGGTCCTGAAGGGTCCCACTAAAGCTCACAGAGAGACTGATAATTTTATGGACAATAGTCTCGGGTAGAGTATTGCGAAGCTTGTCCACATCCCACCAATCATCTTTGAAGAAGCTTGAAACAGTAGAGTCAACATCAGTGGGCGGTAGGACCATCTCGTGGTGCATTAAGGGTGCCTCTGAAACCCAATTATCTTTCCAGAATTTCACTGTTTCTCCTCTTCCAAGTCTCCACGTCATACCTTTCCCCAACAAATCAGCCCCAAATAGAACACTTCTCCAGGTCGAAGAACAATCCTGTCTCATCTTCAAAGAAGGCTCAAGAATGGATTGGCCTTTGAGGTACTTCTTCTCGAAGATCTTGGTCCAGAGACCCTCATCTTTACAATGCAGTCTCCAGCCAATTTTAGCGAGAAGGGCTTGGTTCATATCATGGGTTCTTTTGAAACCCAGGCCTCCTTTGCTCTTAGGCCTGCAAGCGAGGTTCCATTGACACAAGTGGATCTTCTGCTTTTTATCACCACCCCCCAAAAGAAATTATGGTTTAGACGATCAAGCTCCTCACACACGCTAATAGGGAGCTTCACAGTTTGCATAGTATACACAGGGAGAGCAGAGGTGACAGCCTGAATTAAAGTAGCTCTCCCTCCAGGGACAAAAGTTTGCCTTCCAACCGGCAAGTCTAGCATGCACCTTGCTAATCAAACTGGCATAAGTAGATTTGTTAATTCTGGAATGTAAAAGGGGCATACCCAGGTATCTCCCTAGATTATCAGTGAGGGGAGAGCCACAAATATAACTTATCTCCTGGGCAACCTCCTTGCGGGTATTAGGAGAGCAGGAGATTGCAGACTTATCAAAATTAACAGTTTGGCCCGAAGCATCACAGAATAACTCAATACACTTTTTCATCACTCTGGCTTGGTGAGGGTTGGCTTCAGCAAAGAGAATCAGTCATCCGCAAAGAAGAGGTGAGAGACAGCTGGTCCAGCATTAGAACATTTAACAGGTCTCCAGCTTTTCTCGTTAACAGCCTCAAGAATTATATGAGATAATTTTTCAATGCAGAGAACAAAGAGATAAGGAGACAGAGGGTCTCCTTGCCTAATGCCATTGCTGGGGGAAAAAGAGTCAGATAACTCACCATTGAGGCAGATCTGGTACTTGACGGAGGAGACACAGTGCATGATTAATTTAATAATAGAGTGTGGTAGCTTCAGTTCCATCAGCACATTTTCAAGAAACTGCCAATTCAATCTATCATAGGCTTTAGATAGGTCAATCTTCCAGGTAATAAAGCCTTTCTTCCCCTTGGAGCTTTTGAACTTATGCATCAACTCTTGGGCTATAAGGATGTTATCAGTAATATGTCTACCAGGCACAAAGCTAACCTGGTTTGGACTAATTAGCTCAGGCAAGATGGGGCGGAGTCTAGAAACTAGAATTTTGGAGATGACTTTGTAAAGAGTGCAGCATAGACTAATAGGTCTAAATTGCAGCATTGTTTGAGGGTTATCCACTTTGGGGACAAGGGTGATGAGGGTAGAGTTTAGTCCTTCAGGGATTAGAGAATCCCTGAAAGCTTGAGAAACCATATCAAAAATGTCTTGTGAGCAAGTATTCCACTGGCTTTGGAAAAAACACGCAGGGAAACCATCCACACCAGGAGCTTTAAGACCACCAATATTAAATAAACTCTCCTTCACCTCGAGAAGATCAATATTCTTTTGTAAAGCATACAATGCATTATCCTCAATAGGAGGGAAAAAGTTGGGAATGGTCCGGTCACTTGCCAGGCTAGAATGCTGAGAAAAGAGATTCATAAAATAATCCACAGCAATAGATTTGATAGCATTGGCGTCATCCACCCAATCACCACGTTCATTTTTCAACCTTTCCAATTTATTTCGTCTTCTTCTAATAAGGGTAGTAAGATGAAAGAATTATTTCATGGACCGTATTCTTCCAATTTCATGGACGGATGGGATTTGTTAAGTATTATTTCATCCAAAACAGATAGCTAAGGGGCCCTAGGCGGCACAATAAGCTGCCTCTCTAACCTATCTTACCCTAAGTTTAAACCTCTCTCTTGCAGTGTTTAAGGCACCCTTTTCTCCTAGTTTTTGTCTTTTTTTTTTTTTTTTTTAAGGAAACCCTTTTCTTGTGGTGTTTCTTTTACGGGTCTTTCCATTCCAAGCCTGAAAATTTTGGTTTTTATCAGGTTTAAGTAACCCAACTTTTTCACAGAAGCTTAAGCTAGAATTTGAAGACAAATATGGTTAGGGACACGGTTGTTTATAAGAAGGTCCAAGACCAAATTCCATGGACAAAGGAGCAGGTAATGGCTGAGTTCAAAACATTGGACAAAGATGGAGATGGCAGGATTTCTAAGGAAGAGCTGAAGGCAGCCTTCAACAAGTTCGGGTCGCGTTGGAGTTCTTTCAGAGCTTGGAGAGCCCTCTGCCACGCCGATGCCAACAAGGACGGTTTCATTTATGTAATAAAACAAGGTCATAACACCCTATGTGGGTGAGCGGGAGATGTAATAATACAATGATTATGCACTAATCCTTGTTTTATGGCACTACACAAATTAAGGCACTTAGCCTTGTTTTATGGCACTACACTAATCCTTGTTTTAAGGCACTAAACCTTGTTTTAGTGCACTACCAACCTAAGCACTAGTGCATGTTTTATGCTCTCTTGAGATGAGCTAAAACAACTCCTATAAATAGATAGAGTGTGTGCAAGTGAAGAGATGATGAGAAGCATTAGTGCATACTCTCTAAGTTGGTGTGTGTGAGACAAGAAGTGTGAGTGCATATCAAAGAGTTGTAGTGAGTTTTACACCTACAAAGAGAGAAACCTCATATCTCCCTAAACACTCTCCTTTAGGCAATTCACCAAGAGCCTTGGTCTTGGGTACGTGGAATCAATGGAGTAACTTTCATAGCCAATCCAACGACCTTGGAGACGAAGAACGTGTAGAATCTTGTTGGCGTGTTCGTGACGTGGAAGCATCACGGTGGGCTAGTAATTGCAAGCGGTTTTTCACTTGGAATCTTCCGCAAGGTATGTAGTACCTTATTCCGAATATATATTAACGATTATTAACAGTGGTATCAGAGCTTGTATGCTTGCTTTTCGCCATGTTGAATGATGCATGAGAATGTGTTTTTTCTTCCACAAGAACTACCATGAAAGCATGAACCAAGAAACTTCGTTTTTTGTTTGATTGTTTTTGATGTTTTCTTTCCATGAAGTATGTTCCTCTATGTGATGAGAACTTACCTTTAAATTTTCGCACAATTTAAAGGAGTGGTTTAGGAGAAAAACTGAAACCAAAGAGCATGAAAAACAGTTTGTTTTCGAGTTTTTTAGAGCATGTTTGTATGCTGTTAAATTATTTTTCTATGCTGTTTCTTTGCCTTAGTATATTCTCTGTTGCATGAGCTTTCCAATGATATATTGTATGCGTCATTTGGATACATAACGAAGGAGATAGAGGTCTCCAAAGATGGCCAAATGATCATGAAAATCTGGAAATTTTTTTCTGGAAATTTCAGCATATGAACAGTGTTCTCGTGAATAGTGTTCTTTGTGAACACATCCTCTTTGAAGGCCCGTGAGAGCACGTATGCCCTTTGTAGAGCTTCATCTTAGACATACGGAATCCAATCGTGGACTCCTCCCGTCTATTTTCTAAAAATCATTTGCCTAAAGTATCACTTGGAATAAATGAATAATTGTTTGTTTATGAAGTTGCAACATAATGACATGTCATTTAGAAACTAAATATGTTATTAAGTTGTTCATATTTAGCATGCCAAAATATGGACTTAGGATTGGTTGAGTTAATTTATGGGTCATACCTGGTGGAATTGACTACCCAAAAATGTGTGATGTCTAGGCAAGTTTTTTAAGGAAACACCTTTGGTGTTTAAGAGGAAATGGTATTTAAGCGAGTTCATCTCCACCACTACTCCCGAAACTTACCTGGTCACATTTTTTCGGTGGACTTTCATTGGTTAACCTATTAAATGGATTCCCAATTTTTAAATCTATGAGAGGCCCATGCACTTTTATGAAACTGCGCAAACTTTTGTTTGGTTGGAAACTTTGTGTTTTCTAAGTAGAAATTTGTTTTGAAAGTAATTGAAAATGTTTATTTAGACTTGCATTTTTGGGTGATGATTATAAGCATAGCAAATTTTCGAGTCCAAATTTGTAAGGAAGGATAATTCTTTTCAATTTATTTTTGAAACAAATAGAAATGTGCAAAACGCTAATACTAAAGTCAATCCTTGTGTTTTATAGATAATGGCCACCAAAAATGTTGTTGCTGACCTAAATAAGGGAGACAAACTTGAGGGTACCAACTATGATATTTGGCATAGGAAAATTCAATATCTCTTGAATGAGCAGGAGTTATTGGAAACATTAACCAATTAAATGATCGAACCTGAGGTTGGGCAAACGGCCCAACATCGCCGTGATCTTGAAGCTTATCAGACTTGGTTCAAAAAGGATCGTTGTGCGCGCTTTACTATGCTAAGCAGCATGCACAATGATCTTATTGGGGGATATGAAAGCTACCCTACTGCCAAGGCTTTATGGGATCAACTAAAGTTTGATTTTGGTGGTACGTCCACCACTCGACTTAGAAGTTTGGTCCTGAAGTTTGAGGTATACCGCAAAAATCCTAAGCACACGATTCATGAGCACTTAAGGGTGCTTTCTAGCATGATACGTGACTTAAAGGCTGCTGGAAATACCCTCACTGATGAGCAGCAAGTGCAGGCAGTCATCAGATCCCTGCCAGATTCATGGGGCTCCATGAAACAAATCATGACACATAATGAGAATATCAAGAACTTTTTTGATATTTCTCGTCATGTTGAGCTAGAATCGGAGCGCCAAGAGGCGACCAATGCTACTGTCCTTTTCGCCCAGGGTGGCGCGTCTAAGACTAAAGGGTCTAAGCGTAAAGGAAAAGGAAAGAGCAGATAAGCAGGATGAGGCAAACAAGCTTGCACCAAAGGATGACAACAAAACTATGCGCCGTCGGGGCAAGCGTGGTGGGAAGAAAGACTGTCCAAAGTCAAATGCTATAACTGTGATAAGAAGGGTCATTTCGCTCGTGATTGTACTGAGCCGAAGAAGGTATCTTTCTTAAATAAACCTTCCCACATATATGTATGTGACCATGTTTTAGTTGCTAATACATCCTCCGGGGGATTGTAGATATGGGAGCAACCAAACATGTGACTCCAAGATCGAGAAGGTTTTTTGGATTATCGACGAATTCCAAAGGGCACCTCTGGTGTGTTCATGGGTGATGGAAGCCATATAGAAGCTTTGGGAGTTGGTTCATATCAACTTCAGATGCGCAATGGGCGCACATTGCTCCTCAATAATGTGCTCTACGTTCCTGGAATTCAGCATAATCTATTTTCAGTTTTAGAGTGTTTGCGTGATGGATATTGTTTTAAGTTTTCTTCTTCTGGTTTGGATGTGTTATTGGATGGTACAATTGTTGGTCATGGTTTTTTAAGGAATAACTTCTTTTATTTGGATTTGAATGATTCCGATTACTCATCTTCTTATATAGCTTATGCTGATGTACATGTTGATTCTGCAACTTGGCATGCTAGACTAGGACATATAGGACGTGACAGGATGACAAGGTTAGCTAGAGAAGGTCTTTTAGGCTCACACGCTAAAGTTGACCTACCTATATGCGAATGTTGTCTAGCTGGTAAAGCTATAAGAAAGCCTTTTGGTAAGGCTAAGAAAGCTACTCAACCGCTAGAGTTAGTTCACTCGGATATTTGTGGACCTATGAGTGTGAAGGCAAGTCATGGCGCCTCTTATTTTCTCACATTTATTGATGATTACACGCGATATGGTTATGTCTCTCTTGTATCGCTCACCGCTATGAAGCCTTGGATTGTTTCAAGCGTTTTATAGTTGAGGTTGAGAATCAGACAGAGAAGGGTTTAAAGGCTCTTCGTACAGACCGCGGACGCGAGTACTTACTCTGAACAGTTTAAAGAACTATGTGAAAATAAGGGGATACGCAGACAACTCCTGTTCCTTATACACCGCAACAAAATGGTGTTGCGGAGAGAAGGAATAGAACTTTATTAGACATGGTTAGGTCTATGATGGCGAAAGCTAATCTCCCAATTTCGTTTTGGGGAGATGCAATATTAACTGCTGCCTACATTCTTAACCGAGTGCCTTCCCAATCAGTCACTTCAACCCCTTATGAATTATGGAAAGGCGAAAAGCCCAATTTGGGGCATTTGCGCCCTTGGGGATCAGCTGGTTTTGTTCATAATACTTTCCACAAGCATGGAAAGCTTGGCCCTCGAGGTAAAAAACATATCTTCATAAGGTATTGCGAGCACTCGAAAGGCTATGTGATGTATGGTGAACATGCTGATGGAGGAATGATTGAGATAGATTCCCGAAATGTGAATTTCATAGAGAATGATTTTCCTAGCATTGGTGACGCCCAAAAGAATTTTAACCTCCATGAGTTGGAAGGAAGAGAAGATATTTCACAATCTTTAAGCGAGGATGGGGAATTGACTCATGATCCAGGAATCGCTAAAGAAAGTGACAATGATCTGCAACCTAGTGGGAGTATACCAAATGATGGTACACCGCTAGAAACTCAAGATTTAATGGTGCGCAAGAGCAAACGAGGAAGAGCCTGCTTCTTATAAGGAATCGCTATCATCTTTAGCTAGTAAAGAGTGGATGACTGCTATGCAAGATGAGATAAGCTCAATTGACAAAAACAAGGTCTAGGAGTTAGTTGACCTTCCGCCTGGGCGCAAGACCGTTGGAAACAAATGGGTCTTGAAAATCAAACGCAAAGCGGACGGTTCAATTGACAAGTACAAGGCACGTCTTGTGGCGAAAGGCTATACTCAAAGAGAGGGTATAGACTATGATGATACTTTCTCCCCTGTGGTGAGATTTGCATCTATTCGCCTAATCCTAGCTATTGTCGCACAAAAGGATTTGAACCTTTTCCAAATGGATGTTAAGACTGCATTTCTCAATGGAAATCTAGACGAAGAGATCTATATGGATCAACCAATGGGTTTTGAGGTCAAAGGACAAGAGCGCAAAGTTTGCGGTCTCAAACGTTCTATTTATGGCCTCAAACAAGCGTCTAGACAGTGGAACATTAGATTTCATACCTCAATCATCTCCTTTGGTTTTGAGATGGTTGAAGAAGACCACTGTGTGTATCTAAAACGATCCAAGGAAAATGTTCAGATTCTTTCATTGTATGTTGATGACATTCTCATAGCAGGAAATGACATGGATTCCATTGTCGCCACTAAGAAGTGGTTGTCCGCAAAGTTTGAAATGAAGGACATGGGTGAGGCAAATTATGTGCTAGGAGTGAAAATCATAAGAGATCGTTCAAAAGGACTTCTCGGTTTGTCTCAAGAGACTTACATTAAGAAGATACTTGAACGTTTTCGTATGCATCACTCCAAACCCATAGACACACCAATGGAAAAAGGATGTGTCCTAACCCTTGACCAATGTCCTAAAAATGATGAGGAAAGAAACCAAATGACCAAAGTTCCTTATGCATCTGCGATAGGAAGTCTAATGTACGCTATGTTGTGTACACGGCCAGACATCTGTCATGCAGTTGGTATGGTGAGCCGTTATCAAAGTAATCCTGGACCTGCTCATTGGAAAGCAGGTAAAGAGAATTTTTCGATATCTGCAAGGTACCGCTGATCTTGTCTTATGCTACCATGGTGGCGATTTGAGACTTAGAGGTTACAGCGATGCAGATTGGGCCAATGACAGAGATGAACGCAAATCCACCTCTGGTTATGCTTTTATACTTGGAGGTGGAGCTATCTCTTGGTGTAGCAAGAAACAGTCTTGCATAGCCCTATCCACAATGGAGTCGGAATATGTTGCTTGCTCGGAGCAGTTCAGGAAGCTGTTTGGTTAAGAAGATTCTTGCAACGACTAAACTATACAGCCAAAACCTGTGAGGCGAGTACTTGTTTACTCAGATAGTACATCTGCTTTGGCATATGTAAAGGATCCGAAATACCATGAAAAATCCAAATACATAGATGTCAGATATCACTATATCAGGGAGAGGGTAGCACAAGGAGAGGTTATATTAAAGCATATCTCAAGTGGCAATATGGTTGCTGATCCTCTCACTAAACCCATTGCTAGAGATGTGTTCCTTTCTCATATTAGGAGTATGGGACTACGAAGGTTTTAATATACCTATTTTGTAATTGACTTTATTATTAATGCAATGTTAATCGTTTTTTCCATGGTACTTGTTTTAGAATGATTGATATGGTTTTTTGCACAAAGATTTGTCACCAGGCTTGAGTCAGCCCACTCACATGGGAGATTCACCTTGGCGCTGAGATAGCGAGCAAGATGAGACATTTGTGTTATGTTCTAAAAATGCTTAGACAACATATTATGACATATATGTATATCTGCGCCTAAGTAGGCAGCAAGATAAAACACTTCTCTAAATGTTGCCTTAGTTGGAGCTAAGATGAGACCTTGAAAAAGGGAAAAGGTCGATCATAGAAAATTGCCATAAAATCTATGAAGCCTGTATTGAACCGAATGTGAGATTCCGGACAGGCGCCGAGAGGGTGACTGAGACTAGAACTCAAGTTAGACATTTGTGTAATGTCTAGACTAAGATTCGTATGACGTATGTCCAATTCTTGGACAAGTGACATGCTCGTTTTATGAGAATACGTCATAACATACATTTCATACTGTATGTGCTAGATGCGATCGACAGTGGGAGTGATGAATGAATCCCTGCTTCATCACTATGTGAGCCACTTGGATCATTAATTCAGATCCTAAAAAATGTACCCTTAGTTGACTTTAGCCTATGTCATGAAGAGGATGCTTGATGTTGCTACTTTAGCTTGTTTTCCTAGGATCAATTATAAGGTCTTAAGGGGCATGTCTAAGAAAGCAGTTAAGTCTAGTTGGATTGATATAAGCGCTTAAGGAAGACTGTTCGACAATACACCATGTTTTTTGTGACTCATAGCTGGCCAGCGTCTATGTCATATTTGTTGTTGACATGTCATGAGTACAAAACATATTTGGGGTGTAGCACTGCTTTTATGAGGGGTTAAGAGTGCTGATACCGGTATAGTCTGAATAAGTCTGGGGTATGTACGAGATGATTTCAAATGATGCACTTTTATTAGTTTGGTGATGACTTAATAAAATGTGCTCTTGTAGCTGTACGTTTTTTCTCGCAAGGTCGCACGACCCATTTCCCGTATGAGAAGAAGAGTGTATACAAGAGGTTTAAGATGATTATGAGGTTATCACACCCTATGTGGGTGAGTGGGAGATGTAATAATACAATGATTATGCACTAATCCTTGTTTTATGGCACTACACAAATTAAGGCACTTAGCCTTGTTTTATGGCACTACACAAATTAAGGCACTTAGCCTTGTTTTATGGCACTACACTAATCCTTGTTTTAAGGCACTAAACCTTGTTTTAGTGCACTACCAACCTAAGCACTAGTGCATGTTTTATGCTCTCTTGAGATGAGCTAAAACAACTCCTATAAATAGATGGAGTGTGTGCAAGTGAAGAGATGATGAGAAGCATTAGTGCATACTCTCTAAGTTGGTGTGTGTGAGACAAGAAGTGTGAGTGCATATCAAAGAGTTGTAGTGAGTTTACACCCACAAAGAGAGAAACCTCATATCTCCCTAAACACTCTCCTTTAGGCAATTCACCAAGAGCCTTGGTCTTGGGTACGTGGAATCAATGGAGTAACTTTCATAGCCAATCCAACGACCTTGGAGACGAAGAACGTGTAGAATCTTGTTGGCGTGTTCGTGACGTGGAAGCATCACGGTGGGCTAGTAATTGCAAGCGGTTTTTCACTTGGAATCTTCCGCAAGGTATGTAGTACCTTATTCCGAATATATATTAACGATTATTAACAATTTCTATGGAGGAGGTCACCGATCTCGTCAACTATGCCGTGAAATGTGGGTATAAACTATGAAGAATTAGAATTCTTCATGTAGGACGTACGGCAGGCTTAGTTTTTGTGCTTGCTGTACTGAGTAGTCTGTGATCATGTAATATAATTTCTCTGTGTATGTATATATATGCATATGTTAATGAATATTAATGACCAGTGAGCAGCCATAGCTCTGTTTCATAAAACTGATAAGCACAAAAATTATAAAATATGTGAAGGGCATTAGTTAATGGTTATATTGGTTTATTGTTAATGTCTAATCTATATTTCAGTAATACCATGTGACACTGATATTCAAATCTGGATCGAAATAGACATATCTTAATTTCTTCTTTATTCAAGTTAAGTATAATTTAAGAAGCACAAAAAGAAGAAAAAGAAGAAAAAGAAAAAAAAAAGGAGAGTATAACAGACGACGAGATCCTTAGTGTGACCGTTACAGGATCTCACGTGGTGTTATTAATTCACTTATGTTATAACGCTTATATTTATTTATTGCTATATTATACCCTAAGTTCATGAAATATAAACCATATGAAATATAAAACCCACATATATATATATATATATATATATATATATATATATATTGACAACATGATGTTCTAAACTACCCCAAACTACAGATAAGTGAGTTCGAACTCGAGTTCAAAATGTTAGGGCCTATTTGTTATTTGATTTGAGTTCAATTTTATAAACTTAAAAATAAATTTTAAGTTCAAAGGCTCAAAAACTCGTTTGGTAGGCCATTTTTAAAAACTCAAATCCAAAACAAACTAAAAAAGACCCTTATTATTAAAAACAAAACAAATGCGTTTTCTAGAATTTTTTTTCTCCCGTCGTTCGCTTTGTTGGTTTGCTTGAGCTCACTCTGGTTCTCGCTCAAGCTTCAATCTTCCATGGGAGAAGCTTGAAGCTGTCTTGCTCCGTCTCTCTCCATCTCTCTTTTCGTCCTTTTCTCTCTTCATCCCTCTCTGTCTACCTCTCTCCTCCTCTCTCTCATCAGTTCAAATCCTTGAAATTGGGGATTTCCAATATTAAAGGTCAGTTTGCATAATAACATTCTATGCCTGGGTCTTGGCTGTGTTAACTCACTCTCTGGGTCTCTATGCTTACATCTTAGTCTCTTAACTTGAGAATTATGTTGGTTTTATTTCAATCTTTAAGCTGTATGTATTGATATACTTGAGTACATGACTCAACCACATAAGAGTTGCAATTGTAGAGCAAAAAGAAGTCAGCTTGGTTTGAAAGCAGATGTGGAGTGATAAAATATCATTGTTACAAGCAGTGCTGTCTAAGTAGCTTGAAAGCAGAGAATTTGAGAGAAGAAGAGACTTGCTTTGGTAATTGATGTTGTGGATGGTGTCCAGACAATTGGAGAAGTGGGTAGGCATCTTCACCATCTCCATGGCAAGAGAGCTGGAAGCCAGGGTACCCACAAAAGGGTTCTTGCTTGCCTTGGATGTAGAATGGATAGCTAATGTCTTGCCGGCCACAGCTAACGGGCACACTGCAGTTTTGGTTGTAAAAGTCCAGAGCAAATGAGGAGAAACATCAAAATGAGGATGCATAGGTTTTGATTCATTTGGGATCTTGTAAATTGTGGCGTAGAGACAGTGAAAAGGATAATAATAATAATAATATGGCTGAAAGAGAGAGAGAGAGAGAGAGAGAGAGAGAGAGAATATACCATATAGATATTTTGATAATGTTTATCAAAATATCTTAATTATAAAAAAATGAAGGAAAAAAAATTGTTTTCAAGAATTCAACCAAACAAGTTTTCAAATCTTAAAGATTCAAAAACAATTTTCAAGTTGCATACCAAACAACTTTTTGAATCTTAAAAAAATGAATTTAAGAACTCCTTATTTTAAAAAAAATAATAATTTTTGAGTTCCCTACTTGGATAGAATACCAAACATGCCATTATCCACCCATATCATAACGTTTAAATTAATATAGCATCACAAGACGTTGTTC
Organism: Prunus fruticosa; assembly: GCA_018703695.1. Classification (NCBI taxonomy): domain Eukaryota; kingdom Viridiplantae; phylum Streptophyta; class Magnoliopsida; order Rosales; family Rosaceae; genus Prunus; species Prunus fruticosa. The sequence continues at coordinate 53,027,457 of CM031917.1, forward strand.
ACTCAATACCTTTTCATAATTTACAGAAAAATTACACCACCCCACACAACGGATATTGCTTTCGAGTTTCATATCCACCACACTGTGTGTTATCCATATGGCATCTAAAATGGGGATGCTTGTCCCAATAGTCATAGGACAAATCTCACATAATGAATGTCGATCCAGCTTAAAGAGTATAAGATGGAGATCTCAAGTACTCTGAGTCTCTGAGACTTATATTTCCAACATGAATTTAGGGGTTTTAGTACTTATGATTAATTTATAGTTAAAATGATTTTATATGTTATATTAAAACACCACGTCCAAAGGATAAACTAGTGTAATGGTTTAGAGCGATTGCTCTCGAATAAAGTCCCTAGTTTTAGCCCTAACATAATTATTCCTTTCAACAAACCGAAAAGTTGGGCACCTTTTAGAAAGAAAAAAAAAAAAAAAAAAAAAGGTTTCACAAACCGAAAAGTTGAATTATTCCTTTCAACAATTGGCAGATGAAGCATTTTACTGTTATCAACTTTACTACCAAAGAAAAGCTCACAAACCGTTTTTGACCAAACAATTAAGCATCTATTATCACTACTTGCAAAGTTCCATGCTTTATGTACCATATACTGTAGATATGTTAGTACTCGATACCAACAAATTCTTTTCCAAAATGAACACCCATGAGGCATGTGACTTGAAGAATATTAGAATACTTTTTTAAGGTCCAACATGCGCGCAGGGGACCAGGCAGAGCCCTATATAAATGGGATTGAATTCGTAGTGCAAGTCATTCAAGCCCTAGCTATTTAATTCCTTATCCTTGGTATAGTTTTGCAGTTAATAAATTAGAAGAAGATGGTTTTCGATACAAATTATAAGGTCCCGACCAACGTTCCCTACACAGAGGATCTGATAATGAAACTCTTCAAAAGTCATGACAAGAATGGAGATGATCAACTTTCCAAAGTTGAGCTGAACGCAGCCTTCAAAGAACTTGGCTCGAAATGGCCTTCTATTAGAGCTTCGTTAGCTAAACATTATGCAGATGACAACAGCGATGGCTTCATTTCTATAGAGAAGGAGCTCAGCAAGCTCGTCAAGTATGTCCTAAAATTGAACTATACACTTCATTAATTATAGTATTAGTGGGTAACTAGTTCTTGTACGTGCTTGCTATAGATATATATTCTCAGCAAGCTTTGTTGACTATGCCCTCAATTGAAGCTCTATATATGTGTAATTGTAGTGGTGGAGTTAGACTTAGTGTCTTAGTGGCCACAACCACTTCAGGTCTATATGCAACTCCGTCCGTGTGTAAGCGTCTTTAATTACTTGTAAGCAGCCGTAGTACCTATATATGTGTGCAAGGTTGAGGGAACGAAAGAGGTGACCTTTTGTTTCCCGTCCGTTACCAGGGAAGATGAATTTGAACCCTGATTATGTATAATATATAGTGATTAACAAGAATAAAGTAACAAACTTTGTGTATTGATATCTATTACGTATATATACATAGGTGTGTCTATATATTTATGTATGTACATATATATTATATTACATACGTATACGTACACAACTTACACTGATAAAAGTTTCATGTTATAGAGATTACTACAATCCACTCAACACCACATGTGGAAACATGAACATGAGCAGAGCAACTTAATATGATTCCATATCAATATCTTGTTCAAGTGGCATAGAGATTTAAATTTAAAATCTTCATATAAGTATATCAAAAAAGAAAGAACTCTCACACAACTTTTCATTAACTTTCTTAAAGAAAATTGCCTAATAAGCAAAATAAGCATGAAACTAACTAGATTGGATTGGATCCTCACAAACAAATCCGTCATCCGATCCGATCATATGTCAGTTTTGGAAATTAGGGATCCAATCCACTCTGCCAAATCATCGAAACTGAGTAAAATTTGATTAGATTGAATTGGATTGGATTGGTCGATTTGGGGGAATTGAATTGGATCTTGCACACCCCTGTTGTTTCCTTTGGTGTGCATTTACATTATACATCACGATCTCTTAAAATATAGCACAACAAAACGGATATAATTTTTTCAATAAAACAACAAAATATTCGTGAGGATAATCAAATGGTCAAATGATTTCAAATTTGTTGATTTTCTTAAATGGAGATTGAAAAATTAGACAGTTCATATTCTTAAACCACATGTGGAAGTGCCAAAAAAGTAATTATTTCATACATATTATCTACAAAATAGTTCAATTTGTAATTTTTATTTATTTATACAAGAGATAATTTAAATTATTCTAAATTAATTAAATTTACGGGAAGGTAGGTTCGAACTTAGGTGCAAGGAGGCGGGTTTACTTTACTGACCAATTTGCATAATCCACATCTACAAGTCATTCTTATTAATAAATTAAACAAAAGAGCATAAGAATATGAGATGAAAAATTTAGAAAGAAATTATGGTATATGTACATGCCGCTTAACAAACAAATGAAAGGGATGAAAAATGTTACTCTAATAAAGTTCCATATACGTATATACATATATATATGTATATGTTACATACGTATACATACACAACTCACACTAATAAAGTTCCATAGGTCAGAGATTATTACAATCCACTCAACACCACATGTGGAAAGATGGTAATTAATATGAGTAGAGCAACTTAACATGCATCCATATCAATATCTTGCTCTAGTTGCATAGAGATTTAAATTTAGATCTTGATATATCCAAAAAAATGAAAGAATAGAACTGTTTCGTTTGGTGATGAGCATTTACATTATACATTACAATCTCTTAAAACATAGCACAACAAAATGAATACAATGTTTTTAATAAAACAACAAAATATTCGTGAGGATAATCAAATAGTCAAATGATTTCAAATGTGTTGATTTCCTTAAAGGGTGATTCTTAAATAGAGATCTAAAAACTAGACAGTTCATATCCTTGAACCACATGTTGAAGTGCCCACAAAAGTCTAATACATGCATATAATTTTACAAAATAGTTAAATTTGTAAATAAATTTCATCTTCCTCGCTGTTTTTTTTTTAATATAAGAAGGGGAATTTGAACTTAAATGCAAAGAGCTGAGTTCTAATCATTCTTATAAATTAATGGAACATCATAAATAAAACAGCGAGGAAGAAAAGTTGAAGGAGAAATTATGGTATATGCAACCATATACGTATCTCGCTTATTGAACAAACAAAAGGGATGAAAAATGTTACTCTTATTTTTCCGTTAATGAAGAAAAATGTTACACTTTATAAATGGATAGTCACATATACACACACTAAATCCTAAGTCACATAAGTTAGGGGGAATAAGGCAGACATTCTTTTCATGGAGGTCCCAATGTGTACCACATCCACATGCCAATATATGCCATATATGCCACCTACACAACACAGCCGAAATTGCATGGAATCTGTGTCTTATTAAAAGTGATAATTCTCGTACTCAATTTTACTCTCTAGTCTTTCTTTGTAAAGATTCGATCCAATCCTTCTTTTTTAACTGGTAATAAGCCTAACTTTATAGATTTATAAAAACCAAATTATTCTAGCCATGTCGAGATAGATTACCGTCGTCTATTGCGATTTTTGTAGTAGTGTTTGTGTCATGTCGAGATAATAAATGTGTCAAGAATGCTCAATATGAACCCGACCCATTTAATAAACGTGTCGTGTTGGGTTCGGGTCGTCTTAAACAAGTTATTAAATAGGTTGCTTGGTTAATAACTTGTTTACTCATTCCTAATTTTCAATAGATTCGTACACTTGCGGGTATTTATAGTTGAATGATTAGCACATTAATTTCTGTCGTTAAAATTAAAAGAAAATAATAGAAAAGAAAATTAAAAAAAATAGAAAAATATTTATTTCACATGAAAAAAAAGAGAGGAAATAGGGGACTACATTAACTTTTTAAAAAATATATATATAAAAAACAACAACAACAACATCATGGCACGCTTCCTGATTCCACAATAGGAGACTTTAGTTTGGCCCTCTGGATCTCCTCTCTCTCGGATTTTCAAGCACCGCTTCTTGGAACTCATCACTTGAGCTTCCAAATATCACTTTCTTAGCTTTAGCAAAACTTGGATCTCCTCGCGCATGTTTTCCTGGTCCATCCAAGGCCTCCAGCTGTTCTTGCATGTCCTTAGAATAAAAACAACAATAACAACAACATCATGGCATGCTTCCTGATTCCACAATATGAGACTTTAGTTTGGCCCTCTGGATCTCCTCTCTCAGATTTTCAAGCACCGCTTCTTGGGGCTCATCACTTGAGCTTTCAAAGATCACTTTCTTCACTTTAGCAAAACTTGGATCTCCTCGCGCATGTTTTCCCTGTCCATCCAAGGCCTCCAATTGCTCTTGCATGTCCTTAGAGTAAAAATCTACCATCTTTGATAGCTTTTGATTATCTTCCTATAATATTTCAAGCTGGTGTCGCTTCTCCTCCAACGTCTTTGCCCTCTCCCTTTTCAATCTCCTTATAGTACGCTGACAATCTTCAACCAAATTCCGTTCTGTCACCAACTGAGCTCTTAGAACTTGCACCTCATGAAATTTCACAATAAGGCAATGACCCACACTTCAACTGACGCCGCACTTTGCACTCTCAGTGCCATGACATCACTCACCACCCGGTTATCATCCCTTATTCCCAGCACGCGCACATCCCTGGGACTCACCAAACTCCTTGCAACTCCAATGACAATATCGTTATCAAAAAGTAATGAGTCGTTTACGGTATCTAGTTCTCGTGAGGAAGCAAAGAATGAGAGATAAGAAGAGGAATGGGAAGATAGGCGGTGGGGATGAGAGGTAGCGGCCACCTACCCCTTAGCTTCCTTGCGGTTGGTTGTCGGTAAGGAGAAAAAGGACCAAGGTACGGCTAGGGTTTAACCCGAATGTTCAAAATTGAATTTTACTTAAACATTATATGATTGGTATGTTATCATATATGATTTTTGAGTTATAAGGCCCATTTCAATATGACCTTACAATCCACTCAACACCACATGTGGACACATGAACATGAGCAGAGCAACTTAACTTGATTTCATATCAATATCTTGTTCAAGTGGCATAGAGATTTAAATTTGAAATCTTCATATAAGTATATATAAAAAAATAAAAATAAAAAGAATTCTCACACAACTTTTCATTGTTATACACTCTTTTCTATAGAACCGATCCTTGGTGAGCATTTACATTATACATTACGTCTCTTAAAATATAGCACTACAAAACGAATATAATGTTTTCAATAAAACAACGAAATATTCATGAGGATAATCCAATGGTCAAATAATTCCAAATTTGTTGATTTTTTTAAAATGGAGATCGAAAAATTAGACAGTTTATATCCTTGAATCACATGTGGAAGTGACCAAAAAAGTAATTATTTCATGCATATTATCTACAAAAGAGTTAAATTTGTAATTAAATTTTAATTTTTTATACAAGCGATAGTCTAAATTATTCTAAATTAATTAAATTTAAAGGAATGGAGGTTCGAACTTAGATGCAAGGAAGCGGGCTCACTTGCATAACCCACATCTACAAGTCATTCTTATTAATAAATTAAACAAAAGAGCGTAAACAGAATATGAGACGAAAAATTTAGAGAGAAATTATGGTATATGTATACACATATATACACGTCGCTTAACAAACAAATGAAAGGGATGAAAAATGTTACCCTGTTTTTTTTTTCTTTAATGAAGAAATTTTTTACACTTTATATCACACACACCAAATACCAAGTCACATAAGTTAGGGAGGGGAAGGCAAACATTTCAACTCGCATGGAGGTCTCAGTGTTACACTTATTTTTATTTATTAATATTATATTCTAGACTCATAAAGTATCAATTATGTTGTCCATATATATATATATATTTACAAAAACGATGTTCAAATTCAAGTTCAAATTAAAGTGTCTCCACCCATATTAGTAGCAAATCAAGACATTGTACACCCAAAACCTTTCAATAATTGACAAGAAAACCACACTCCTTCCCCCAACTATTTGGATGAAGGCTATCGCTGTCGAATTTGATATCCATATGGCATCTATCTACAATCCCAATAGTCATAGGTTTGATTCTTATAATCGTTCCCAATAGTCTTCGGTTTGATTCTCATAAGGACAAACCATGTGCCCTTCATGTTTGTATGTCTTTGAGTCTGAGGATTCTATTTCCAACATGAATTTAGGGATTTTAGTTCTTATTGTTAAAAAAAAATGCTTCACCACGTTGGCCAGCGGAAAAGTTGAATTATAGAAAGAACAAAAACACAAACGGAAAAGTTGAATTATTCCTTTCGATCACTGTCCATAACAACACTGGCAGATGAAGCATTTTTACTATTATAACTTGCAAAATTCCATGCTTTATTTGCACGCAAAAATCTGGTCCATATATATTAGTATTACTCGATTGTTTGACTCAACTGTAGTTAGATGAAATTACATATAATACAAACTAGAAAATGATCAAGTACAACATGCAACACTTAGAACAAGAGAAACGTAACTCAAAACCCAGAAGAACATGAACTTGTTAGATATTTCATCTATGGGAATCAAGTATTATTTTTAAGGAGAGTGATCGGCTCGGTGCCAAACTATATATCAACAAAATATTAGCTAAAATATTAACAATGTTCCATATACTGTAGACATGTTAGTACTTGATACCAACAAATTCTTTTTCCAAAATTAAGACCCCTGAGGCATGTGACTTGAAGAATATTAGAATACTTTTTAATGGTCCAACATACGCACAGGGGACCAGGCAGAGCCCTATATAAATGGGATTGAATTCGTAGTGCAAGTCATTCAAGCCCTAGTTAATTCCTTATCCTTGGTATTGCAGTTAAAAAATTAGAAGAAGATGGTTTTCAGTGTCTGTTCTCAGGAGCCCGGGGGCAACCCTCCCTACACAGAGGATCTGATAATGAAAGTCTTCAAAAGTCATGACAAGAATGGAGATGATCAACTTTCCAAAGATGAGCTGAAGGCAGCCTTCAAAGAACTTGGCTCGAAATGGCCTTCTATTATAGCTTCGTTAGCTAAACATTATGCAGATGACAACCGCGATGACTTCATTTCTATAGACAAGGAGCTGAGCAAGCTCGTCAAGTATCTCCTGAAATTGAACTATACACTTCATTAATTATAGTATTAGTGGGTAACTAGTTCTTGTACGTGCTTGTTTCAACTGAAGCTCTCTATATATGTGTGGATATGGTATCTTGAGTGTTAGAACCACTTCAAACATGTATATGACTCCATACCTGTGTAAGCGTCTTTAATTACTCGTAATCCGTAGTATCTATATGTATATGTTACAAAAATAAAGTATAATATACAGTGATTAACAAGGAGGTGACCTTTTGGTGCCCCTCGTTCCCGAGGAAGACAAATTTGAACTCTGATCCTTACAATCCACTCAACACCTCATGTGGAAAGATGGCAATATGAGTAGAGCAACTTAACATGCATCCATATCAATATCTTGCTCTAGTTGCATAGAGATTTAAAATTTAAATCTTCATATATAAATATATATATATATATATCCAAAAAAATGAAAGAACTCTCACAAAACTTTTCGTTGTTATACACTCTTTCTTTTCTATAGAACAGTTTCGTTTGGTGATGAGCATTTACATTATACATTATAATCTCTTAAAACATAGCACAACAAAATGAATACAATGTTTTTAATAAAACAACGAAATATTCGTGAGGATAATCAAATAGTCAAATGATTCAAATGTGTTGATTTCCTTAAAGGGTGGTTCTTAAATAGAGATCTAAAAACTAGACAGTTCATATCCTTGAACCACATGTCGAAGTGCCCACAAAAGTCTAATACATGCATATAATTTACAAAATAGTTAAATTTGTAAATAAATTTCATTTTTTTAAGTACAAGTGATAGTCTAAATTACTCTATATTAATTTAATTTATAAGAAGGGGAATTTGAACTTAGATGCAAAGAACTGAGATTCTAATCATTCTTATAAATTAATGGAACAACATAAATAAAATATGGCGAGGAAGAAAAGTTGAAGGAGAAATTAGGGTATATGCAACCATAAACATATCTCGCTTATTGAACAAACGGAAGGGATGAAAAATGTTACTCTTATTTTTCCGTTAATAAAGAAAAATGTTACACTTTATAAATGGATAAAGTCACATACACACACTAAATACTAAGTCACATTAGTTCAGGGGGAAAAGGCAGACATTCTTTTCAACTGTCATGGAGGTCCCAATGTGTACCACATCCACATGCCAATATATGCGATATGCCACCTACACAACACAGCTGAAATTGCGTGGAATTTGTGTCCTATTAAAAGTGATATATTCTCGTACTCAATTTTACTCTCTAATCTTTCTTTGTAAAGATTCGATCTAATCCTTCTTTTTTAATTGGTAACAAGCCTAACTTTCTTTTCATTTGGAAATAGATTTATAAAAACCAAATTATTATTCTAGCCAATTAACTTTTGATTTAGTGGTAATTATCTTCACTTAGTTAGAAGAAAAAAATATGACTAACTCAAATGGGCGGACAGTATATATTTGTGGTGAGTTGAATACACATAATTCTTTTTATTTTAAAAAACACAATTATCCTAATGATTTTGCCTCCACACACACAGTTTCAGCCATTTGTCTCAGTCTAAACACCTCACACCCTTAATTAGCAATGTAGAGAGAGATCAGTAAGTTTTTTTTTTCTTTCTTTCTATTTTCTATTTTCTATTAGTAACCATTCTAGAAGGTATTAAAATTGAAGGTACGTAAGCCGTAGATAAAAAATTTGCACAAAGTTCACGTTTAATTCATGATTAATCATAATCTAATTCCGTAATTAAAAAAAGACTAAACTAAGAAGAAAGAGTGAGAGTGAATACAAGGACAGGTTATAAATATATGAATGAGAAGTAGAAGATTTTCAGGCTTTCACAAACACAAAAAGGTTATCATAATATGGCGATTAAAAGTCGATGCATCACCAACGATGGCAAGCGTGTTAGGTCATCTCCAACCATGTTGGGGCTAAATTCAAATTTTCATCCTCCAAAATACAACTATTCATGTATTTTCAAGACTCAAATTTTTTTTTTTTCCTCCAACCTTGGAGACTCATAATTTGAGTCCACAACTTTATCAAATTGTTTAAGAATGATTAACCCCTAAATTTTTTTATCGTTAATTTTTCTTGACATTATTTTTGTTTCAACATTCGTGATTTAATTTTCTAAACATTTTAACCTAAAAAAAAAAAAATTCCAAAACATAATAAAATTTCACTTAAAAATAAAAACAAGTATAACACCAAACGTATGCCTGGAATAAATTATAAAAGTGGTTGTGTGATTTTAATGAATTATGTGGTTTATCATTGAATTTAAAAAAATAAACGACAATAAAAAATAAAGATAAACGATAATTATAAATAAAAGGGAGAAAATATAACAAAGAGAGAAAGGAAAACAAAGGGATAATTATAAAATATAGTTGTTGAAATTATAAATAATTATAAAAATTAAAAAACAGCACAACACAACTTTTAAAAATATAACCGTTGTTGGTATCAACTTGCACAAGCCAACATTTCACGCGGGGCCTAGCTGTTAATGGCAAGACAGTAAACCTTTCATGTGGGGCCCAGCTTACTTTGGTCTTCACGTGAACTTCTAGGCCCAAAAAAAGGTAGAGTTTGGGCCCACTTAAAATACGCAAGACTTGGACTAGAATTCCACCTCACATTTGAGATTTCTCAAATTTCCGTCCCCCAAAATACAAGATTTTTGGACTCAAAACTCATAATTTCAATGTCCACGCTTTGGGTTGGAGATGGCCTTATGACAATCGAGGAGTTGAAACACTGGCTGAAGAAATTTGATGCGGACAAAGATGGTTGTATTAGCAAAGAAGAACTCCGCCAGGCTATCCACGCCACGTTCAAGAGCAAGCTCGGGTTACAGTCTGCAGATGCGGATCGCAATGGCTTCATTGATGAGGATAAACTCAACAACCTTGTAGATTTTGCACAGAAGCTTCATTGATCAGTTTATTTTTCTTTATTTTTCAGTTTTTTTTAAAAAGCGTTATTGACCCCAATCTTTGATAACAGAAAAATTCGACTTGTATTTTATAGAGTCTATAGGTGATTGACCCCAATCTTTTTGGATGTCAGGCATATATAGCTAGCTATCGCGTTGAAGTACTTTTGGTTTCAGAGCGACACCCTTATCCATATGGCATCTACAACACAACATACAACATATGTCGGTGTGCCGATCAAAGAATCTATTGATTCCACTCCTTTCAGCAACTACTGTGAATTATCGATCGGCAGATATATAAAATTCCATGCTTTATGTGCACGCAAAATCTAGTCCATATATATATTACTCGATTTTTTTTAATAATCAACTGTAGTTTACCAATTTCATCTGCGGAAAATTACATACAATACAAACTAGAAAATGAACTACAACAGGCAACACTTAGATCAAGAGAAAGCTAACTCAAAAACAAGAAGAACAAGAATTTGTTTGATATTTCATCCATTGGAATCAAGTATTATTTTTAAGGAGAGTGATTGGCTCGATGCCAAACTATAGTAAGTATATATCAACAAAATACCAAAGGATCTTTTCCAAATAGAGATCCTTTGAGGCATGTGACTTGAAGAATATTAGAATACTTTTGAAGGTCCAACATGCGCGCAGGGGACCAGGCAGAGCCCTATATAAATGGGCTCTTTCATAGTGTGCAAGTCACCCAATTCAAGCCTTAGTTAATTCCTTGGTAGTTTTTGCAGTTAATAAATTAGAAGAAGATGGTTTATCAATGCCCTTATTATATGCCAGTCACCCAAGTTAAGCCGGCTGTTGGATCGGTTCCCTACACAGAGGAGCAGATAAGGAACGTCTTCAAACGTCAAGACAAGAATGGAGATGGTCAACTTTCCAAAGATGAGCTGGAGGCAGCCTTCGACGAACTTGGCTCGAAATGGCCTGCTGTTAGATCTTGGTTTGCTCAACGGTGTGCAGATGACGACGGCGATGGCTTCGTTTCTATAGAGAAGGAGCTCAGCAAGCTCGTCAAGTATGTCCTAAAATTGAACTATACACTTCATTAATTATAGTATTAGTGGGTAACTAGTTCTTGTACGTGCTTGCTATAGATATATATTCTCAGCAAGCTTGTTGACTATGCCCTCAATTGAAGCTCTATATATGTGTAATCGTAGTGGTGGAGTTAGACTTAGTGTCTTAGTGGCCACAACCACTTCAGGTCTATTTGCAACTCCGTCCGTGTGTAAGCGTCTTTAATTACTTGTAAGCAGCCGTAGTACCTATATATGTGTGCAAGGTTGAGGGAGCGAAAGAGGTGACCTTTTGTTTCCCCTCGTTACCAGGGAAGATCAATTTGAACTCTGATTATGTATAATATATAGTGATTAACAAACTTTGTGTATTGATATCTGTTACATATATATATGTGTACGTAGGTGTGTTTATATATTTATGTATGTACATATATATATATATTGTATTACATACGTATACGTTCATGACTTACACTGATAAAAGCTCCGTGTTATAGAGATTACTACAATCTACTCAACACCACATGTGGAAACATGGACATGAGTAGAGCAACTTAATAAGATTCCATATCAATATCTTGTTCAAGTGGCATAGAGATTTAAATTTAAAATCTTCATATAAGTATATCAAAAAAGAAAGAACTCTCACACAACTTTTCATTGTTATACACAATTTTCATTAACTTTCTTAATGAAAATTGCCTAATAAGCAAAATAAGCATGAAACTAAGTAGATTGGATTGGATTGAATTAGATTGGATCCTCACAAGCAAATCCGTCATCCGATTCAATCATATGTCAGTTTTGGAAATTAGGGATCCAATCCACTCCACCAAATCATCGAAACTGAGTAAAATTTAATTGGATTGGTCGATTTGGGGGAATTGAATTGGATCTTGCACACCTCTGTTGTTTCCTTTGGTGTGCATTTACATTATACATCACGATCTCTTAAAATATAGCACAACAAAACGGATATAATTTTTTCAATAAAACAACAAAATATTCGTGAGGATTATCAAATGGTCAAATGATTTCAAATTTGTTGATTTTCTTAAATGGAGATTGAAAAATTAGACAGTTCATATTCTTAAACCACATGTGGAAGTGCCCAAAAAAGTAATTATTTCATGCATATTATCTACAAAATAGTTCAATTTGTAAATAAATTTTAAATTTTTTTATACAAGAGATAATTTAAATTATTCTAAATTAATTAAATTTACGGAAAGGTAGGTTCGAACTTAGGTGCAAGGAGGCGGGTTTACTTTACTGACCAATTTGCATAATCCACATCTACAAGTCATTCTTATTAATAAATTAAACAAAAGAGCATAAGAATATGAGATGAAAAATTTAGAAAGAAATTATGGTATATGTACATGTCGCTTAACAAACAAATGAAAGGGATGAAAAATGTTACTCTAATAAAGTTCCATATACGTATATACATATATATATATGTATATGTTACATACGTATACATACACAACTCACACTAATAAAGTTCCATGGGACAGAGATTATTACAATCCACTCAACACCACATGTGGAAAGATGGTAATTAATATGAGTAGAGCAACTTAACATGCATCCATATCAATATCTTGCTCTAGTTGCATAGAGATTTAAATTTAGATCTTCATATATATATCCAAAAAAAAATGAAAGAATAGAACTGTTTCGTTTGGTGATGAGCATTTACATTATACATTACAATCTCTTAAAACATAGCACAACAAAATGAATACAATGTTTTTAATAAAACAACGAAATATTCGTGAGGATAATCAAATAGTCAAATGATTTCAAATGTGTTGATTTCCTTAAAGGGTGATTCTTAAAGTTCATATCCTTGAACCACATGTCAAAGTGCCCACAAAAGTCTAATACATGCATATAATTTACAAAATAGTTAAATTTGTAAATAAATTCTATTTTTTTTAATACAAATGATGGTCTAAATTATTCTAAATTAATTTAATTTATAAGAAGGGGAATTTGAACTTAGATGCAAAGAGCTGAGATTCTAATCATTCTTATAAATTAATGGAACAACATAAATAAAATATAGCGAGGAAGAAAAGTTGAAGGAGAAATTATGGTATATGCAACCATATACGCTTATTGATGAAAAATGTTACTCTTATTTTTCTGTTAATGAAGAAAAATGTTACACTTTATAAATAGATAAAGTCACGTACACACACTAAATACCAAGTCACATAAGTTATGGGGAAAAAGGCAAACATTCTTTTCATGGAGGTCCCAATGTGTACCACATCCACATGCCAATATATGCCATATATATGCCACCTACACAACACAGCCGAAATTGCATGGAATCTGTGTCTTATTAAAAGTGATATATTCTCGTACTCAATTTTATTCTCTAGTCTTTCTTTGTAAAGATTCAATCCAATCCTTCTTTTTTAATTGGTAATAAGCCTAACTTTATAGATTTATAAAAACCAAATTATTCTAGCCAATTAACTTTTGATTTAATGGTAATTATCTTCACTTAGTTAGAAGAAAAAAAATATAACTAACTCAAATCTCAAATGGGTGGACGGTCCTATATATTTGTGGTGAGTTTGAATACACATAATTCCTTTTATTTTAAAAAAACACAATTATCCTAATTATTTTGCCTTCACACACATAGTTTCAACCATTTGTCTCAGTCTAAACATCTCCCATCCTTAATTAGCAATGTAGAGAGAGAGAGCAGTAACGATTCTTTTTTCTTTCTTTCTTTTTCTATTTTCTTTTAGTAACCATTCTAGAAGGTATTAAAATTGAAGGTACGTAAGCCGTAGATCAAAAATTTGCACATAGTTCGCGTTTATTTCATGATTAATCAGAATTTAATTCCGTAATTAAAAAAGACTAAACTAAGAAGAAAGAGTGAGAGTGAATACAAGGAGAGGTTATAAATGTATGAATGAGAAGTAGAAGATTTTCAGGCTTTCACAAACACAAAAAGGTTATCATAATATGGCGATTAAAAGTCGATGCATCACCAGCGATGGCAAGCGTGTTATGACAACCGAGGAGTTGAAACAGTGGCTGAAGAAATTTGATGCGGACAAAGATGGTAGCTCTTGATGGCTTCTTGATCCCTTCACAATTCCATATACATATAAATGTCATTTGTGTAGCTCCAGTTGTATCATCATTTTCTTTTTCTTTTCTTTTTTCTGTTTTTTTTTTTTTTAAAGCGTTATTGACCCCAATCTTTGATAACAGAAAAATTCGACTTGTAATTTATAGAGTCTATAGGTGATTGGCCCCAATCTTTTTGGATGTTGGGCACATATAGCTAGCTATCGCGTTGAAGTACTTTTGGTTTCAGAGCGACACCCTTATCCATATGGCATCTACAACACAACATACAACATATGTCGGTGTGCCGATCAAAGAATCTATTGTGAATTATCGATCGGCAGATATATACAGCATTTTACTGTGATCCATTATATGCTTTTGGCACGTGTAGATGTAGTGATCAATATATTGTTGTAGAAAGCAAAGACCTCGCTAGTTGACCCAAGTCATTATATCACCAACTCTGCAATAAAGTTCCATATGCTTTCCGTCCACGCACAAAATTAATGGATATTGCTATTGGTTCTTTGAATGAACCATAATCTTCCAATCTCATGCATGGATGGGAATTGTTAACTATTATTTTTAAGGAAACCCTTTTCTTGTGGTGTTTCTGTTTAAAATGTTGTCCATCCATATCGTAACGCTTAAATTAATATAACGTTGTACAACCAAAACCTTTTCATAATTTACAGAAAAATTACACCACCCCACACAACGGATATTGCTTTCCAGTCTCATATCCACACGCTGTGTGTTATCCATATGGCATCTACAATGGGGATGCTTGTCCCAATAGTCATAGGCCAAATCTCACATAATGAATCTCAATCCAACTTAAAGAGTATAAGATGGAGATCTCAAGTACTCTGTGTCTGAGAATTATATTTCCAACATGAATTTAGGGGTTTTAGAACTTATGATTAATTTATAGTTAAAATGATTTTATATGTTATATTGAAACACCATGTGCAAAAGATCCATTAGTGTAGTGATTTAGAACAATTGCTCCTCCAGACAAGATCATGAGTTCAAATCTCGCATATGTGTAGTTGAATTATTCCTTTTAACAAACCGAAAAGTTGAGCACCTTTTAGAAAGAAAAAGGTTTCACAAACCGAAAAGTTGAATTATTCCTTTCAACAATTGGCAGATGAAGCATTTTACTGTTATCAACTTTACTACCAAAGAAAAGCTCACAAACCGTTTTTGACCAAACAATTAAGCATCTATTATCACTACTTGCAAAGTTCCATGCTTCATGTGCACGCAAAATCTAGTCCATATATATTACTCGATTTTTTTTTAATAATCAACTGTAGTTTACCAATTTCATCTGCGGAAATTACATACAATACAAACTAGATGAACTACAACAGGCAACACTTAGTGCTAAAATATGAATATGGTTTTGAATATGTTAGATTCTTATTTTATTCTTCTCCATAAGGAGGTATATATAAGAGTTTACATGAGTGCTTTACAAGGAATTAGATATAGTAAAGGATTAGGAAAATATCTCCTAATTATACAATAATTTGACAACTATATAAAATAGGAAAGTAAATCCCTTAATTAATCAAGGAAATAAATCTCCTTGATTAATTAGGAGACTCACTAACACTTAGAACAAGAAAAACCTAACTCAAAAACAAGAAGAACAAGAGTTTGTTTGATATTTCATCCATTGGAATTAAGTATTATTTTCAAGGAGAGTGATCGGCTCTATGCCAAACTATAGTAAGTATATATCAACAAAATACCAAACTGGAATATCAAGAAAATATTAATTAAAATATCGATAATGTATCATATACTATAAATATATTGGTGCCTAATACCAAAGGATCTTTCCCAAAGTAGAGATCTTTGAGTAGGCGTGGCAATGAGTTGTGTCGTGTCGGGTTTGTGTCATGTCGAGATAATAAATGTGTCAAGAATGCTCAACCTGAACCCGACCCATTTAATAAATGTGTCGTGTCGGGTTCGGATCGTCTTAAACAGGTTATTAAATAGGTTGCTTGGTTAATAACCTATTTACTCATTCCTAATTTCCAATAGATTCGTACACTTGAGGATATTTATAGTTGAATGATTAGCACATTAATTTGTGTCGTTAAAATTAAAAGAAAATCATAGAAAATAAAATTTTAAAAATAGAAAAATATTTATTTCACATGAAAAAAAAGAGGAAATAGGGGACTACATTAACTTTTAAAAAAATATATATAAAAAAACAACAACAACAACATCATGGCACGCTTCCTGATTCCACAATAGGAGACTTTAGTTTGGCCATCTGGATCTCCTCTCTCGGATTTTCAAGCACTGCTTCTTGGGGCTCATCACTTGAGCTTCCAAATATCACTTTCTTAGCTTTAGCAAAACTTGGATCTCATTCGAGCACGTTTTCCCGGTCCATCCAAGGCCTCCAGCTGTTCTTGCATGTCCTTAGAATAAAAACAACAATAACAACAACATCATGGCATGCTTCCTGATTCCACAATATGAGACTTTAGTTTGGCCCTCTGGATCTCCTCTCTCAGATTTTCAAGCACCGCTTCTTGGGCTCATCACTTGAGCTTTCAAAGATCACTTTATTCGCTTTAGCAAAACTTGGATCTCCTCGAGCACGTTTTCCTTGTCCATCCAAGGCCTCCAGTTGCTCTTGCATGTACTTAGAGTAAAAATCTACCATCTTTGATAGCTTTTGATTCTCTTCCTATAATATTTCAAGCTGGTGTCGTGTCTCCTCCAACATCTTTGCCCTCTCCCTTTTCAATCTCCTTATAGTACGCTGACAATCTTCAACCAAATTCAGTTCTGTCACCAACTGAGCTCTTAGAACTTGCACCTCATGAAATTTCACAATAAGGCAATGACCCACACTTGCAATTGACGCCGCACTTTGCACTCTCAATGCCATGACATCACTCACCACCCAGTTATCATCTCTTATTCCTAGCACGTGCACATCCCTGGGACTCACCAAACTCCTCGCAACTCCAATGACAACATCATTATCAAACAGTAATGAGTCGTTTATGATAACTGGTTCTCGTAAGGAAGCAAAGAATGAGAGATAAGAAGAGGAAGGGGAAGATAGGCGGTGGGGATGAGAGGCAGTGGCCACCTACCCCCTTAGCTTCCTTGCGGTTGGTTGTCGGAAATGAGAAAAGGGACCAAGATACGGCTAGGGTTTAACACGAAGGTTCAAAATTGAGTGTTACTTAAACATTATATGATTGGTATGTTATCATATATGATTTTTGAGTTATAAGGCCCATTTCAATATGACCTTACAATCCACTCAACACCACATGTGGACACATGAACATGAGCAGAGCAACTTAACATGATTTCATATCAATATCTTGTTCAAGTGGCATAGAGATTTAAATTTGAAATCTTCATATAAGTATATTAAAAATAAAAAAAATAAAAAAAGAATTCTCACACATTTTTTTCATTGTTATACACTCTTTTCTATAGAACCGATCCTTGGTGAGCATTTACATTATACATTACGTCTCTTAAAACATAGCACTACAAAGTTTACCAGAGCCTTAGGTCCCATCATACGAAAGAGGTCTTAAACTTCTTTTTCTCTTAAGGGGATTTAGTTGTTTTTCTCTTTCTTGCAAGAAAAGCATAAGGAACGTTTCCCCGTTTAATCCCCTCGGGGGGAATTACTCCTTAAGTACCGAGAGAGCGTTCGTGCGTCGCATCCGTGGCTCACTCTCTCCCTTGCAGTTGGAATCTCGTAAAATCAAGGAGTTTGTCATACATTGCATTCAAGACAAGGGGAAAGAAATACTAACTTGAATACTACTCCTTTATTACGTTCGACTCCTGTAGGGGAGTCTCACTCTCTTTCAGTTAATTTAAAGGGTTACAATATAATGTTTTCAATAAAACAACGAAATATTCATGAGGATAATCCAATGGTCAAATAATTCCAAATTTGTTGATTTTTTAAAATGGAGATTGAAAAATTAGACAGTTTATATCCTTGAATCACATGTGAAAGTGACCAAAAAAGTAATTATTTCATGCATATTATCTACAAAAGAGTTAAATTTGTAATTAAATTTTAATTTTTTATACAAGCGATAGTCTAAATTATTCTAAATTAATTAAATTTAAAGGAATGGAGGTTTGAACTTAGATACAAGGAGGCGGGCTCACTTGCATAACCCACATCTACATGTCATTCTTATTAATAAATTAAACAAAAGAGCGTAAACAGAATATGAGACGAAAAATTTAGAGATAAATTATGGTATATGTATACACATATATACACGTCACTTAACGAATGAAAGGGATGAAAAATGTTACTCTTTTTTTTTCTTTAATGAAGAAAATTTTTACACTTTATACACACACCAAATACCAAGTCACATAAGTTTGGGGGAAAAGGCAAACATTTCAACTAGCATGGAGGTCTCAGTGTTACACTTATTTTTATTTATTAATATTATATTCTAGACTCATAAAATATCAATTATGTTGTCCATCTATCTATATATATATATATATATATATATATATATATATATATATATATATATATTTACAAAAATGATGTTCTAAATTACTCCAATGTACAGATGAGCAGGTTTAAAGTGTCTCCACCCATATTAATAGCGTATCAAGACATTGTACACCCAAAACCTTTCAATAATTGACAAGAAAACCACACCCCTCCCCCCAACTATTTGGATGAAGGCTATCGCTGTCGAATTTGATATCCATATGGCATCTATCTACAAGGGGATGCTTATCCCAATAGTCATAGGTTTGATTCTTATAATCGTTCCCAATAGTCTTCGGTTTGATTCTCATAAGGACAAACCATGTGCTCTTCATGTTTGTATGTCTTTGAGTCTGAGGATTCTATTTCCAACATGAATTTAGGGATTTTAGTTCTTATTGTTAAAAAAAAAATGCTTCACCACGTTGGCCAGCGGAAAAGTTGAATTATAGAATGAATAAAAACACAAACAGAAAAGTTGAATTATTCCTTTCGATCACTGTCCATAACAACACTGGCAGATGAAGCATTTTTACTATTATCACTTGCAAAATTCCATGCTTTATTTGCACGCAAAAATCTTGTCCATGTATATTAGTATTACTCGATTGTTTGACTTAACTGTAGTTATAGATGAAATTACATATAATACAAACTAGAAAATGATCAAGTAGAAAAATGATCAAGTACAACATGCAACACTTCGAACAAGAGAAACGTAACTCAAAACCCAGAAGAACATGAATTTGTTAGATATTTCATCTTTGGGAATCAAGTATTATTTTTAAGGAGAGTGATTGGCTTAATGCCAAACTATATATCAACAAAATATTAGCTAAAATATCGACAATGTACCATATACTGTAGACATGTTAGTATTCGATACCAACAAATTCTTTTCCAAAATTAAGACCCCTGTGGCATGTGACTTGAAGAATATTAGAATACTTTTTCATGGTCCAACATACGAGCAGGGGACCAAGCAGAGCCCTATATAAATGGGATTGAATTCATAGTGCAAGTCATTCAAGCCCTAGTTAATTCCTTATCCTTGGTAGTTTTGCAGTTAATAAATTAGAAGAAGATGGTTTTCTATACAAAGGTCCCGACCAACGTTCCCTACACAGAGGATCTGATAATGAAACTCTTCAAAAGTCATGACAAGAATGGAGATGATCAACTTTCCAAAGTTGAGCTGAACGCAGCCTTCAAAGAACTTGGCTCGAAATGGCCTTCTATTAGAGCTTCGTTAGCTAAACATTATGCAGATGACAACCGCGATGGCTTCATTTCTATAGAGAAGGAGCTCAGCAAGCTCGTCAAGTATGTCCTAAAATTGAACTATACACTTCATTAATTATAGTATTAGTGGGTAACTAGTTCTTGTACGCGCTCGCTAGATATATATATATATATATAAGATAACTAGTTCTCAGCAAGCTCGTGGACTATGCTCTCAACTGAAGCTCTATATATGTGTGGATATATAAACATACTGGCGGAGCTAGACTTGGTATCTTGGGGGGTTACAATCACTTCAGGCCTATATATGACTCCGTTCGTGTGCAAGCATATTTAATTACTTGTAACCGTATTACCTATGTTACTATATGTATGTGTGCAGGGTAGAGGGAACGAAGGAGGTGACTTTTCGGTGCCTCTCGTTTCTGGGAAAGATGAATTTGAACCCTGATTATGTATAATATATAGTGATTAACAAAAATAAAGTAACAAAACTTTGTGTAGTGACATCTATTAGGTATATGTCCGTGTGTCTATATACATGTGTATGTTATATATATTGTAATACATAAATATATACGTACACAACTCACACTGATAAAGTGTCATGCCCCGGACCCGGGGGTCGGTGGAAACCTCGCGCCCGGTGCGTGAGAAAGTGAAATAAAATAAAAAGATGTTGAAACATGGGTTTAAAATAAACTTCTCTTATAAAAATAGCTCCAAAATCTTACAATTTTACATGAAATAAATAAAGCTCCATTACTCCCATCTAATTCAACCTCAACTAGTTTAGTCCTTGTCTTGCTCATTAATTCATCTGAAGAATTAATCATGGTGAAGGGTGAGCAACCACCGCTCAGTACGGACATGAGACCTTACCATAGTAGATTGATATAAATAAATTAAGTGACATGCAATCACACAACCAAATATCACATTAATAATAATAATGCATGAATGCTCTTCATCCACTCTCGTTAATTCATATAACTGGACAAGCAGACCTGCACGTCCTATACCATACTTATACCATTTGGTCATGAATGCCCATTTATATGAACTAACACCCATCCCGATCATCCCATAATTCCCTTTTTGTTAGTCATCTTGTCTAACTCCCTGTTGCTAGTCCTGCATCACCCAATAAAAACTATGTGCACTGTGGGATCCCTGAGACCTGGTACCTACTAAGAATTAGACTCAACTACACAAAAGATTACTTCCATTACCCTATTTTCCATTATTTTCTCAACCCAACAACTCTAACCAATTTCCATGACATGATATAATTATGTCCTTCACATATCACATATATCTCACAACAATGTAACCATTTCAAATATCACTAATGTATATATAATTATGCCAACATTATTCAACCAATCAATAACACATAAACATTACAGGGAAACCATTCCATTGTAACAAGAACATTAACCAATAATCATATCGTGCATAATATATTGCTCACGAAATTTAATTAAATCAATCTCTGTAAAGGCTCCCAAGAAACCCCCTACCTTGACACCAAAGCTTTTGCTATAAATGTAAGGTGTTTTTCCAATTTTCCACCGCATCCACAAACTCAGTCTCTCACCCTTTTTCTTAACAATTCTTCTTCTCTCTAAATTTTTTCTAATTCTCATGTTTTGAAACTATAAGGTTATACTCCTTTTTATAGTGGTGATAGGGATATGATAAACTTCAATATTAACAAGATAAGAATATCCAAAAGATAAATATCCTAACAAGATAAGATCATCCAAGTTTATCTAAAAAATAATATCGTCCAAGTTTATCCAAATTATAAATATCTTCTTTTATCTGTTTAAAATACGGTCTTCACATAAAGTTCCATGTTATAGAGATTATTACAATCCACTCACCACCACATGTGGAAAGATTCTGATATGAGCAGATCAAGAGCAACCTCACATGCATCCATATCAATATCTTGCTCAAGTGGCATAGAGATTTAAATTTAAATCCTCATAAGTATATCCAAAAAATGAAAGAACTCTCACAAAACTTTTCATATTGTTATGTACTATTTTCTACAGAACTATTTCGTTTGGTGATGAGGATTTACATTATACATTAAGATCTCAATGAATACAATGTTTTGGCTAAAACAACAGTGTCCCTCTTTTCGGCCGGTTAGGCCGACGAAAGGAACTTTTGGTTCTTCTTATTTTTTTAAGTGTGGGGTGTGCCACCACCAAGTCACGAATTTGGCTTGAATAGAATGTGAGTGTATGTTGCGTCCGAGATCTAACTTTAATCAAACGATTATTCGGTTGAGCAAGAAACCTCCTCACGGCCTAGGTTCTTTCACTACCTCAGGGTCAAGGCTTTATGTGAGCAACCAAATGATGTGGAATGAATGGAGATTAAGATTGAAAGTGAAACATAATGAAACAAAAGAACAAGTGCGTAAAGTAAAGGTGCTTAAACTTAAATATAATTTAAAAATAAATGCGTAACGTAAAGTGCGAAAAATAAATAACGTAAAGGCGAGAATTAAAGTGCAATAAAATAGATCAAAGAGATAAATAAATAAGAACGGTAAACTAAATTAAATTTGAATTTAAACTTAATGAAAATTCAATAACAAGAAAAAGAAAGCAATTGAAATAAACTTGAATTTAAATGACAAGGTAATGTAAATTGCAAGAATTTAAACTTACACTAAAGAAAGGAAGAACTTACTACACTAGATGCTTGAAAAGTAAAATTCTAAGTCTAGGAAAAGAAAAGTGCGAGACGAAAAGTAGGTTTGTCTGCCCGATGTTGTGCGTCTTCTGCATTTGTTCGGTGAAGTTTATACAGGGCGTCCGTTGGCCCATGGGCTGGCCATTGAATGGCCAAATGTCAACTCTTTTAAAACTCTTTCCTTTTGAGGCCCTTTGAATATGTGGGATTACATTGGTGGAAATATTCTGATTGCTGGACTCTCTCTTGTTTTGGAATATTCTAAACTATCATCAATCTCCTGATTTGTTACCTTACGAGGCCTCTCATCAGTTTTCTCCATCCTATTGATGTTGATCATCATCACCCTCTACTTGTGCTCAGGCATCGTGCTAAATGAAGACAATTACCGCTAAATCAAAAGTTAATTAGCTAAAATAATTTGGTAAATAAAAAGAATTATGTGTATTCAACTCACTATTTTGTCTCAATCTAAACATCTCTCACCCTTAATTCGCAATGTATAGAGAGAGCAGTAACGATTCTTTTCCTTTTTTTTTATTTTCTATTTTCTTTTAGTAACCATTCATAGAAGGTACTAAAATTGAATGTACGTAAGCCGTAGGTCAAACATTTCCACAAAGTTCACGTTTATTTCATGATTAATCAGAATCTAATTCCGTAATTAAAAAAGACTAAACTAAGAAGAAAGAGTGAGAGTGAATACAAGGACAGGTTATAAATATATGAATGAGAAGTAGGAGATTTTCAGGCTTTCACAAACACAAAAAGGTATCATATTATGGCAATTAAAAGTCGGTGCATCACCAGCGATGGCAAACGTGTTATGACAACCGAGGACTTGAAGCGATGGCTGAAGAAATTTGATACGTACAAAGATGGCCGTATCAGCAAAGAAGAACTCCGACTGGCAGCCGGCTCGGGTTACGGTCCACAGACGCTAATCACAATGGCTTCATTGATGAGGATGAACTCAACAACCTTGTAGATTTTGCACAGAAGCATTTGGGTGTCAAGATCATACACCTCTGATCACCTCTATCAAATCTAGTGTACATGCACTCCATAGAGTGAATTCATAAATAAAAGAATGGTGCTGGTGACATATGTGGATACAAGTGAAATCAAACATAGGACCTCGGGTGTATTGATGTTTACTTGGAACCCATGTGAGAAAATGATATTACATTTGGAAACAAGAACTTTCCACACCAAATATGTGTATGCCTATTTTACCCATGCGACTTCCAATAATACTTACAGATTGAACTGTTCATGGGCAGACTATACAAAATCGGATTTAACGGAATTATAAAAAAAGGGAGCAGGATAGAGGCGAGACTGATTATCCAACTCTTCCTTGCATATCTTCCATATATTGTTTCAGGTCGCTAATAAATAAGCCAGCCCAGCAATAACGCAACAAAGAAGACATTTAGCCAATGGTTCCAAGCTACATACGACCTGTGAGATTTGCCACCAAAATGTCTTGATAAAGCATTGTCATTCTACAACCCAAAATCACATGCATAGTTTCTGACAGAGTGTAAGAAAATGAGAAATCAGGATTTACCTCACCAATGTTAGAACTAATCATATGACAAAAGTTATCTGTCCCCATATCTAGAGAGGGATAAAGAAAGCAATGAACTCTCTTCAACACCTCAAACATCGATATCAGGCGGTGGGAGTTTCCAGAAATTCCACGAATTATAGTCCTCCTGTAATGAACATGCCAGAAAGAAATTAGATATTCAAACTTGCCGGCTCTAGCTTTTGAAAGAAGGCTCCCCCCAACTATAACAAACTTAAAATGAAAATGTAATGCAGAACCAAAACCTGCTCAGATGAGTTTGTGGGTGGAAACATGCCATTCACAAGAGCATGAAGGGAGGTATATGACTTCGTGTCAATACGGCGGTTCACAGCAACCTCACCCTGCATACCCAAATATCACAAAGAAAAGTTGGCATTTGGCATAACTAAATTAGAAATATTTACATTGCTGCTAAGGTATGAAGAAGATCTTAATTACCTTGGCATTAATAATGAATATTTTTCCTTTTGGGATTCCAACCTTAAGGTAGCTGAATTCATCAGTATCTCTGTTTCCAAAACCAGCATAGAACGGATTGCAATCAGAAGGGAAGAGTGATTTTATATCCTGGAAAACAGAAATGTAAGATATTAAAATACTGTTTTTTTATTTTAAAAAACAGAAACAGAAAAATAGGTGAATATATCAAGATAAATATGTAACAGAAAGTAACCTCTAAGCATGAAATCTTGAATTCATGAGGAGCTCTCCTGATAACTGAGGAAAACAGAATGTCAGTCGATGCAATAGAAATTAGATAGGATTTAGTGACCGGAAAATTACATTCCTGGTGATCAAATGAAGTAATTTCTTTGCATGGAAAACATTTATATCACAGCCATTGAAATATTTTTCTCCACTAATGCATTATTCAACAAGATAAGAATGCTCCTAAACTCTATGGAAGGCAGTTTACCATTTCAGTTTATTGTCAAGATAAGTGCAAAATGAGAAATGGAACAAACATACAAGATGCTTGAAAACTAAATGGCACATATTGCAAATAAATTCAACCTCTCTTTAATTTATAGAAAAAGAAGTGCATGAGAGACCACTTACCTTCCCGAAATAGAGAAGGAAAAAGTCCATCAGGGGAAATAACAACGGGCCCATCTGGTAAAGCCTTCCCATCCTGCAAATTTGAAAACCAAGAAATAAATAAACATGAGGTTTTGGTTTCTTGATATTGATTTATCAAATGCAAGTCGAGGATTTAGCATGAATTAATTATATAACACCTGCTTAAGGTTGAATAAAAATTGTCTGGTGTGATAGGCCTGAGAAATGGCACGTGCACTCAAAAAAAGTAATTGATATCCGTTCTCCTGCAGTATGTGGAAAAGAATAATCAGATCCTTGGAAGTTTCAATGTCAGTGTACTGAGTGTAGTCATGAGTTCATACAGAAAGCACAATGAAAGGTGAGATGAGACAAAAGGAACATTATAACAAAACATGAGTCTTGTAATTTTTAGGGTGATGACACAATACAACTGAATAAGTGGGCCAGAGATGGGGCCAACAGATTAGGTTGTGGGAAGTCACCAAATGAAACTTTAACTAAATACGGTGGCTAAATGAACTGGCCATCCCATCAAATGGTGTGGAGCCATTTCACCCAACCCACCAGAGTGCTTAATATTCATATTGCAATCAGTCAATAAACACAATTTGAAAATCCTGAAATTAACATAAGATGAGAACAAAACAAACCTTAATCGCTGAAAACAAATGTGCAACACCTGTTTGTGACCAATCTACCCCAACCATGGGCATGAATTGACCTAGAACATCTGATCTGCAAAACCGATGCAAATCAAGTGGGATCAGACAAATCAGGAGAAGAACTGGGCCATTGTAGTTGTAGAAAACCTATTGTCATACTTCGATCTTATGTTGTTAATAATTTTCTCAGTGTACAATTTTGAACCCGAAAAATAGAAAAAGATTTGTTCTTTTATGAACAGCTTACTTGGTTATTGTCCCATCCACATCTGAGATCACTATACGAGTGTTCCATTTCCAGAGATAAATTCTGGCATCAACCTGTTGAGTGTCAAAAATGAGAAGAAAGCACAGTAACCTATTTATGGGGAAAAAAAAACAAATTAATCAAATAAAAATGAAAACCTCCAGCCAGAACGTGAACCCAAATAAAAATCACAACAAACTACCTCCTGCTTCCCCAGCATTGCAGTAGAAAATCTGAAGGTTACTGTATTCCTCCCTTCCTTCAGGTTCAAGGACGCCAGCTGCTCAGATGTTGGAGTGAGTACCCTTTCTGTTTTCTTCATCCCCTTGGGTGAAAGCATATCCTTATCTCCATCCATTCCAACGGTGCTCTCTGAAGCATTCTCGGCATCGGGATTTCTACCGTCATTCAAATCTGGCTGTATAGCCTTACTGGAATTTGATCTCCTGAAAGCGAATGGCCAGAGTTTCCAGCTTCCAGTGGGGGCAACACTTGCATTCAATGGATCTCCTGTAACAGTTTTCTCAATTGCGTGAACAGCTGTTATACCTTTTCGCTCAAATATTTGCTCTTTCCCAAAATAAATCATCCCTAAAACAATTCGAAGCAACCACAACCCATGGAAAACAATGACCACTAATTCTTACAACAAGCCTATCATATAGATATGGTAAATTTATGAAATCCAGTTTTTTGGTGTCAAATGCTTGAGAAGCAGTGTCAGCTCCCATCCCTTCCTATAACAAGTGTTTGCAGAGAGGTATCTTTCCATAAAGCAGAACTTATGTGGCTTTCTACAGTTTGCAACTTAAGGAATATATATGCACCAAAAAAATAAATGAGATCATTGCAATTTGCATCACCTTGCAAACTCAGGCAATAAGTCTAACTAAGAATGAAGTGAAGGAAACTGGTTAGTGAGTCGAGTCATCACCAACCAGACTCCAATGGCAGAGAAAAAGAAATTCACTCTGACATGGAATATATCACTTCTTAGCACCATAATATAATCTTTACCAAGAAAAAAAAAACAAACAAACAGTCTATGTTCAATTGCCAGAAAAAGGATATATTTCATTCCAGTGCATGAAAATACCCAAAATGTAAAATATCATACAAGTCAAAATCCAAGTTTCTTACCAACTGGACTGGCAGGAACATCTTTGAGCTCTGCTGAACCCTGAGCATTCTCAATACCAGGTATTTCTAGTGCTAACTGTTGCTCTTTGTCTCCTTCCAACTTTCTACAGCTCAAATCATGTTTACCTTGACATATCCACTTCAAGGGGTTGGCACTTGAATCCAGAGAACGGCTTAAAGGATAATGAAGATCGAGTACACTCAACTTGTCAGTCAGAGACCTCATATTGGGTAATGACTCTACCAGCCTCCCAACTTCCTTATCAGCAGCTTTATGTCTTCTAGGAATACCAATTGCAGCCGATGTTGCCCTCAGATTTTCAATTGATTTCTCAAAATCATTAGAGGGGTTTTCTTGAACAAACTTTTCTGGAGATGAATATGATTCATAATTTGTAGTGACCGATTCTTTATTGTCTTCTGGACTGCATGAGAGACTATTTTCTCCATCTATACATGATGGAGAACATGACTCGATGCACTGAACTTCGGTCATTCTGACTTCGTCATCACTGAAGAGGAACTGTTGTTCCTCTAATTTCAGTGGTGGCACCACACTTGCTGCTTCTATCACAACACCATTAATAGACCCAGAAGGGGTTTGTAAATCACATGTGATATCTTCATCTTTTCTATCTTTTTCATCTTGAACTTGATGGCCAGAGTTGTTTAAACTAGATATGGTCTGTGACTCAACTTCTTCGACTGAATCAGGTAATGGATTTTTATGGACCATTTGCACAAAGCATTCTGGAACTTTCGCTGGCCCTTCAAGGTCCATATTATAGTTACCTGTGCATGAATGAGAAGCTGTTTCTGGAGAACAAGTTTCAGTACCCTCCACTGGTTGCACCTTCATGGCAATATCTTCAACAAGTTGCTCAGTATCTATATCCTGATGAAGAACACTAAACACCTCAGTCTCAACGACTATTAAAACCCAGGTGCATGCTTTGTTGAGAACAATGTTAGCTAATTGATAATTTCTAACCAAATTATGTTTCCTTACATCGCATAATAAGTCATAATAAACATTCCATCTTAAAATTCCTAAATAGGTTAAAAATTCTTCTGGTTACTATTGCCACAGATTTGATAGGGAGATTACCTTTGATAGAAATTCAGCTATGGCATGCACTGTTTCAGCATGAACATGAACTTGCCCGCTTCCTCCTCTAGCAATGTACAGTCTTTCATGAGTTTGTTCGCTGGAACCATCCATTCCCAATACTGAGCTCTCTGATGATTCACAGTAAATAAAAGAGTGAACTCTATCTATCCCATCCGCCTTCTCGGAAATGTCACAGCCAGGTAACAGAACATCTTTTTGTTCAGCAGAATGCTTGCCAGGACACGCTCCCAGCTCAACTGAATGTACAATTTGTGGATCAGAACCTGTGATATTAGATATGACTGCAATTGCCTTCCCATCATGTTCAGTTGCCTCAATCATAGATTCATCAACATCACTAGATACTCTAGACATAGGCAGAGATGAGCTCGCCCTGGTTTGCTCAGAATCAATCCGCATTTCTTCATTAACCAACATATTGGGAGAAGAAAAACGGGAAGCACTATCCTTCCTGGGTTTATTAGTGGCAAGACTAGTGGACCACTTCACCTCCAAAAGGTTGGCTGCAAACTCTGCACGCTCCAAAGAATCCACCCTACTTACGGTGCTATCATCACCCTCTTCCTCCTTACACTTGCGCTCCTTCATTGACCTGCTTCCAAATAGCCCAAGAATTCGTGACTTTCGGGAATTAGTCCTGGCCAATATCTTCCCATTGGGTGCATCAATCTGATCAACTGTTGCTAAACTTTCAGCACCATAATTGCAACTTTGGGTCTCCAATGGCTGCCTCTTTTCTTGAGATCGCTCATCATTCTCATCACCGGAAGACGAAGGATACAATACAGCTTCCCCTTCTTCTACCTCCCTAAGAAAGTAAGCTTCCCCTTTATGATTCAAATACATGTGGAAATTAGCATCCTCCCCATTCACATTAATGTTGACCACCTTCTCTTTTGTCTTCAAAACCCCTTGAAATTTCCCAAACTTGACATTCCATACTGACGATTTGAAGCTCCCATCTTCTTGCTCAACTACAATAATATCTATAGCCCCGCCAAAAGGGTGAAAGGGGCCAGAGACGGTGTACACGCCTCTGGATATGTAGCTCCCTAGCCTCCCAACCGCATACATCTTCCAATATTTGATTTCTCAGACCACCCAATTAACAAAAATCTCAATACTCAATCATAATTTACGAACCCTGTTGATTGCCTCAGAAAATCTCCAGGCTTTATAGCTTAAAGCAACAAACTTTAACCCAAGTACGTCCACACAACCACCAAAACTACCTCAAAATTCAATTTAGCTCAAAGCAGTTATTGCATGGATCAGAAAGGAACAAGATTTCTCTCTAGGATCCCATTCTTTAACACGAAGCCCCACAAACCATTGGTTTTTAGATACCCAACAAGTGAAAAATTGAGAAACAAACAAGAAAGCATCAATCAAATACCAAAAGATGGGTCAAGAGCCTGTCTCTGCCACTATCAAAGACAAACCCAATTGAAGAAAGTGCGTGCCTGTCTGAGGAGCAAGATAAAATGAACTCACGGAACCGCCAAGCAAGAGAATAGCGGTTGGCGCAATGAAAGCATATTCCGTGTTAATTATCCGAATGTGCCAGACCACCAATCAACATTAAAATTGCAACAAATAAAAGCAGCGCATTTCCTTCCCTTATCTCTCTTTTTCCTTATTCTTCTTCTGACCGCAGTGCTGGTTGATCAAAACCCAAAAAGAAAAAAAGAACACATTAATTAATTTTATCCAACTAAAATAATAATATTAGAATTAAGATTTGAGAAATGGAACTGACCTGAAAGAAGAAGGTCAGGTTGGAGAGAGAAAGAAATGGCCAGGGGCCTACAGTCTCGCTCTATCTCAACGGGGAGAGATAGCAAGAGAGAGAAAGAGAGATATTGAGAGATTCTTGTTTTCTTGGCAATCTCTGTTGTTGCATTTGGAGATATGATTTAAGTGTCAAGTTTATGTTTTTTTTAGTTTTCTTTTCTGGGTTTGAGTTAGCAATTAAGTTAGGTGAATATTTGAATTATGTAGGCCCATGAAAGCCTCCCCTCCTTTTATTTATCACGTCACTTTTGCCGCCATGTGGGCTTTGTCTTTTACAACAGAAAATATGAATGCCCTGTTACTTACCTATTTACCTCAAAATCTTCAAAGCGCTTCAATTAGTACCACATCCTACTTTATGATTGTTATTATATTTTGGATCTTATTTATATGTGTTATAATGGTCAAAATTTACTTACGCGTGCATGAGCGATTGTTTTATCTTAATACTGTTATTCTTGTAATACTCGTAATAGTTTAAGAAAAAAAACTATAAGCGTTTCATTTCATGTGATAGCAATTAACAGCGTTTGAATTACCCTAACGAACGCACCGAATTTTGAAGACAGCATATTCGACCTCACCGGCAACACACACCACAACATAGCGCTGTTGTGTTGCATATAAGAGGATGTCCCAGTTTATTAATTATAAGATGGAAATCATCGGCAGGCTGTTAGGTGTTGACCACAACATGCAAGTAGGTTTATCTTTCTAAGATATTTCTTTCCAATTTCTGATTTTGCTACAGCAAGCAACAAGGGTCTTCCTAGTTTCAAGTTTCAAGTTTCAACCAGAGAGATAGAGAGAGAGCCGTAGAGACTGGGGCTTATGTTGGTAGGTTAATCAAACCGTCAAAGGCAATAATAGAATTGGGCTGAGTCCCAGCTAAGACTAAATGTTCCTTCTTGATTGTACAAGATGGGCCTGACTCACTCTTGCACAAGCAGGCCTCCTCCATTTTCCAATCAAAACCATGTCGTTTTGCCATCACTACATTTTGAACGGCATGTAGTTTGGTCGAGGGAAGGCACCACCACCACCACTAACCACATGCCCAATGCTTTAGTTCCAAATCCAATCATTGAAATTGTTGATATATTTGGGATACGGGGGATACATATTCTACAGCATTTGGGCCTGTGATGTTCAGGCCAACTTCTTAGGCTTTGAGCTGTGTAGTAAATCAGAGAAAGAAAAAATAAATAAATATATTTAAAAAACCAGAGGAAGCCAGCTCTGATTGGCTGAAAGGGGTTCTCTACAAAAGCGAAAAAACTTATACGTAACAAGGATAGCATTGTTTTGCTATCATCGACCAATAACGCAATGATACTTTAAAAAGTTATCCTAAGTGTTTTTGCGTTATTGACCTAGAATAGTAAAAAGTGTTATCAGGTTTACATGAGAGTTTTTCTTCTACAAAAAGCGCGCACACACACGGAAAAAAAACAAGAGACCACCTTGTATGCTTTTAACGTCAATTTATGGAGGTTTAATCATGAGAGTGAGCTCCCCATTGAGCCAAGCAACAAAAACTTTCATGCTGTCTTCCTTGGTGGTTGGAAAAAAAATTGAAAAAAAAAAAACAAGTGGTCAAATCTGATATGCTTTTCAAAACTCATATCAGCCATCATCTGCAGCTGAGACCAAGACTCTCTCTCAACCATAGTGTGCACCGACACACATTGCACTCTCACAATGCATATATGTGTGTAACTTCCAGTTAGAGAAAAAAAAAAATAGGGTTTTGTTGCTGTGCCCCTCTTTCTCTTTTTGTAGGCTTAAAATGATTAAAAACGCATGCACTTTCAACTTTCAAACAGTTTGGTGGGTTTGTGATTGCGAATATAACAGTCATAACAGATTGAATTGAACCTCAAAACGAGAATTAGTCTTTCAGTCACTTTCTGCACCACATGTTTAAACTCAAAGTATCATGGTTTTAATTACAGCCATAAACTCACCTGATTCACTCATGTTTTGTGATGTGTCAAACCAGATATTATCATCAAGTCCCTTCTGCATTATTGTTATCTTGTGTCATCATTGTACCTGTTTGTTACTTTTTTCTTTTCTTTTCTTTGTTGTTGTAAAAGTTTTGCGGCCATCAACTCCTTAGAATTTAGACTCACAGACAACCACTTTGAGGAGAAAAACTTTCTTGTACCGGCCATCATCTTCGGTCAATAATGCAATGACATATGAAAAAGTTATCTCACCTATCATAGCAAAAAGTGTTATCTCCCGTTGCATGAAAGTCTCTCTCCAAGCCCCTTCTCTTTTTCATCTCTAGCCCCCTACAATTATGTTTCAGTACACTTTTCTTAGAAGAAAGGAGTTTCAGTTGTTTCTCATTGCCTCTTTTTTGGTGGGGACGAGGAACTGATTAAAGCTCACTTGTTTCTTTTCATGTCAGTCTTCCCCTCGTGTGACGATTTTATAGTCATCATATATATTACAGACTTAATAATTGTATTTGTAAATTTTTTCCAAAACTTTGGAAGATGGAAATTGATAATGAGCCTACTTTCAATGAACTGGCAATGTCTAGAATGTCACAGGGGAGAGAGAGAGAGAGACAGCTAGTGTTTCTAGAGCTAAAATGTCATTTTGTGGTCAAATGCTAAAAATGTCTCTCCTCTCAAAAGAAGAAGCTAATAATATACAACATCATGTAGAAAGAATGACAGAAAGGATTATATATTGCTTAATAGTAACAGGACAAATTAATTATAACCTACACAAAAGACAATGAATTAAATCAAATGATTCAACATTGAACTTCCAGATGCAGTAATATATTGAACCATTCTTTCAACTCATTAAATACATCTTCTTCATATATATATGAAATCCACCTTCTATGCAAATAATATGTAAAACATAACAATTTCCCCTGTTTCCCCCTCCTATCTAACCCTAGCATTTGATCTTCTCTTCTGTGGCACTGGCAATGGAATTCTTGCAATGAGCAATTGCAGCTTGAATTGCTGCCTGCAACTCTTCCATGGTGCTGTCAATGGTGGAAGAAGGAAGATTAGTTGCTGATGTTGCAACAAGAAGGCCACTATTTGTTGGAGATGTTCTCATTGATGCTGGGGCTGAAAGCTCTCCTCTCCTTCCTCTCAGCTCATGCTTATTTCTCAAGCTTAGATTGCCCGAAAACGAATAAGGTTGCCTCCGGAATTGGCCCTTCTCTTTTCTTCCTCTGAATAACAATAGTGGCCTGACCATTCTCACATACCTCTTTAGTATATGGCTCACATCAAACCTCATCTTCCTCTTGTGCTTCATCTCCTTGTCTTCTTTTTCTCTGTCTTCACAATCTTTTCGCCATTTCGGTAACCCGAATAATGAGAAAGACTTGGACTTTGTTCTTCCCCTTGCCTCACTTTTGTTGCTGTGATGTGGGCTTCTCTGGCTTATGCTGCTGCAGCTGTTGTTCTTGTTGTTGATGATATTCTTGTTGCTGTCAATGCTGGTGCTGCAGTTGTTAGCATTGTTGCTGCTTTCTTTGGTTGGTCTCTGATAATCATCTGATAAGTCTTTGATGGAAAGAGTGAAGCTGTCCATGGAGTTGGTTGATGAGCGAGGAGAGACAGGAAGGTGAGAGAGCAATTGGAGAGGAAGCAAGTGGCCATGGAAGAAAATGTCATCTGCAGGGGACAAATCAATAGCGAAAGAAGGTGGGGTGGATTTGGCCTTGTTATGATGATCAGGGATTGATGTGGAAGAAGAGTGTTGAGAGATTGTGAAGGAGAATTCATGAGAGGGAGACGCGGAAGCTGAAGGTGGTGAGGCAGGAGCTGTACTTGGTTGCTGCACTTGCTTTGCTGCTGCTTGCCTTAATTCTTTTCCAATTCCTTCCACTTTTAGCCTCTCTTCTTCATGCCTGGTTCCTACAGCTTTTTCTCTGGTCTTTTCCTGCTGATGGGTGCCCATAACTCCAATGATTTTTTTGTTCAACCCTGATAAACGGATCAGAACCAGTGTCTGGTTTTTCTCTCACTTTTCTAAATTTTGGTTCTTTGGATTGTACCAAACCTTTGGGAAAAGAGAGATAAGGAAGCAGTGGAGAGAGAGAGAGAGGGAGAGAGAGAGAGAGTCTTGTCAATCCTGTGCAGTTGGGCTTCCAATGTCTTTTATGCAAAGCAACAATCCATATTGCCATGCATTATTTCTCTTTTGACATAGAGAAAGAGAGAAAGGTTGTGGTGGCCAATGACACTAGAATGAGATGATAAATTTAGCTGTATTGTTATAGGCTAGTGGGTCCTTGTCAAATCCAACAGCTACCGGGAGCGAGTTGTGATTTTGGGAAATGAGGTCAGAAAGATCCAAATTTTCTCTAAAAAGGCAGATGGGATTGGGAAGGCAGACTTCATTTTGAGTATGCGACTATTTGTATTTAGTTGTTTTGCCAGTGAGACTGGTCCTCCCCGCCCCAAGAGAAGAAGTTAAGTCATGTTCACGTACACACTCAAAAATGCAAAACCCCGAAGAGCCCCCCCATATCGAGAAGAATCTTTGAATTTTTAAACCAGGCACTTATATTCTCCTTCCTTGAGCTTTTCCCATGTTGTGTTTTTATGATTTTTAGTATTTCTATGTTGTGATGTCAGATACCACTCAAATGGAAAATTGAAGGCCTTTTGATCGAGAAGATAAGATTTCAAACCAAGCAAAAAAATTTGAAGAAAGTCTCAGTCTTATCTCTCTCAAATTCAATTTCAAAGAAGTTGACATAAGTGATTTAGGCTAATTGGTTAGGGCAATGAGTTCATCATTTTACACGTAAGTTCGATTCTCCTAACTCAACGGAAATCAGCTTTAATTTACAAATAAGTAATTTCAAGTTTTAACTTCCCATGATAAATTGGTAATCTGTGTAGAAAATACTCATTTCCTTATAATATAGATTGTTGCCATGTATTGATTATAAAAAAAAATTCCAATTTCAAACAATCTTCTTGACCATTTTCTGATTCTTAAATCTAAACCTCACGGGCTCATATCATCTTCATCATCTAAGTTGTGTGATCCCCGAAGTTGTCTACTTCCAAGTGATACTGTGATCTTTTTATTCGAGGTATTTGTAGAACAACCTAATTGTCTAAAACCAAGTTGCGTGGAGAGACAGAAGAGTGGTCTTTGTATACACGGATACCATACATATAGGATTAAGATATATATGTACACTTGTGTAAAATGTCTAAATAATTTAATGCAAATGATTGATTATTCAATGTCGGAGAAAAAAGGGACCCATCATGGATATTTTGTCGTAATTATTTAAATCTATGTTGAGGAGTAACATTAACCATGAATCCATGACATAAAACAAGTCCAATATCGGATTCACATGGTTCACCCCACCAATCAATTCGAAAAGAGTAGAAGAAGCCCTATAGTTGAGAAAACCGGAAATAAAAGAGAGAGAATAAGGATATATAAAACCGGAAGATGTAAGTTTTTCCCATATGATCATGTAAGTAACCAATTAGAACGGTCCTAATGATGAATAACACGTGATTAAAAAAAATAGAGAAATGAAGTGTGTGAAGCCGGAATAGGTAAGTTTTTCTCCTTCGGAAGACTGACTTTCCGTATGATTGATCATGCGGTCAAGCCCTTTAGACGGATATATCGGACGATGATGAACACACACAACTAGATAACGGATGGCATAAGTGATAAACAAAATTTTAAAAGTTAGGTGGTTGATGGTAGACCCAAACACACGTGCACATAGTGGTCCAGATGATACATCCATACTAGGGAAATTTTGTTCTTATAGTTCAGGTCAACATCTCAATCATGCAAGCATTATTGTGGTGGACTAACTCATCCTCACCACTTAACCATTCAAAAATCATATTGTAATTTTCTCTAAAGGATAAGACTTAAGAAGCAAACATGGCATGAAACAAAGATTTCGCACTCAGTCCATATGGGAGGGAGAGAGAGAGAGATCGATCTTATTAGGCTTGAAAAAGTTTCCCTTCCCCTTTATGCTTTTGCCAGCAGCCACTCTTTCTTTCTTTCTCTTTCTTTCTTTCAGAGACTACGCACGAGGGTCATAGGAAGGAACCCAAGCCATCAAGAAGAAGCAGCAAAAGGGCAACAACTAACAAACAGAAGCCAGCGTGTAAGATTTTCGCTTTTGCATCCCCTTTTTTTAAAATTTATTTATTTTGTTTTGATCGTAATTCACATAAACAACAAAGACGATTATTCTTTTGGTTAAAACAATTAAGATCAAAAGAGTCCATCACTATATACAACTTCATGTTTCGGCGTTCATCCCTACACCACCGAGAGAAAAACTGGCCTATGACCGATTGTATATAACTAATTACACCTATCAACGGCGAATTATCGACAATAGAATGTCTTGTATGGGACTATAGTTCTCTCAGCATAAGTTTTATTTATTATTTATATGTAAAAATGGTCCCTTCTTGGCTCCTTGAAACAGGAAACTAGCAAAGCTTACATGTAAGAGCATCTAGAATCATGCTCTCTATATTCTGGTTAAAATTTAGCTAAAAATACTAGAAAACTATTTTAGGAGCTCTCTATAAAATTTCAACTCAAACCATACTCCATAGTTTAAAGAATCATAAATATTTTTAATGTTTTTTTAATTCAATTTTTGAATAAAATGTAGACGAAAGCAACAATAAAAAATAGTTTGCTTTAAATAATATTAAATAAAGAAATATTTAATTATAGAGAGTCACTATGAGTCATTTCTCTCTTCTTAAATTTCAAGGAGCTCCTAAAGGTCTCCGTATTTTAGGAGCTGAATAGAGAACATGGTTGGAGGTGGTTTTTTTCAATTCCTCCTTAAATTTTAGCTAAGGAAGTGATTTAGGGAGCCCATTGTGGATGCTCTAAGTGTAACTTGGCTCCTTCAAACCATCAGCAAAATGGTCCCTACTTGCTGACGAGCACAGCCGTGCTCAAGGAAGCTACACTACCAATTGACAATGCCAACTCTAAACAGGCAACCTTGTCACTTTGATAACAAAATGATTAATTAAATTATACATTAGAAATATAGATAATGTATGGCTGCCAAGTCAAAAATTACTGTCAAATGATGCGTCTTTTTCCATTTATAAATTACAATTATAGCAACCCTTTTAACCATTTGAAGAACAAAGGCACGAGACCATGGAATTGTACAGAGAGAAAATGGGCAGCTATCCAGTAATTTAACTGAGATACTAAATTATTACAAACAGGGGAAAGGAAACATCATTAGAAAAGAATGAAAAGATAAATTTCTTCAAAAAAGAACAAAAAATAATTGTCAATCTTTCTATTTAATAGTTACCTTCCTAGTTATATGGAAGGATAGCTACTTTGAACAAATACAGAAAAACCGAGAAGACAGGTTTTTTTCAATCTCCTAATGCGTAATGAATCTGCCTGAGGTTTCATCAATTTCACCTATATAATAATATTACATTGAAGAGTGGTTTGTTTCAATGTTAGCTCTGTAAAATAGAAGGGCATGGATCCAGAGAGAAAATTACCTCCAATGCATAGTTATGCACAAGTAAGTTCATCCAGCCCTTCCACGACCCTTTTCAAGGGAGGCAGGCACTGTTTTTACGTCACTCTGAAGTCAGAAAACAGAACTTAAAAGAAAGCATGCAGCTCTATCTGGGATCTTCTGATTTGAAACATGAAAACATGAGAGAGAAAGAGAGAGATCCAGATAGGTTGGTTCCTCCTAAGTTGAGTGCCAAAACGGATCGTAAATCCCCATTGAGAAATTGAAGGGAACTAATATCAAGAGAAGCACCACCTTCCCACTTCATGAACAACTTCAAAGTAATTGTTAGTGCTCTCAAGTTCAAATGAGGGTCGGCTAATCACTATCGCTATCACATCTTCCTGAAATAAACAAGCCAAGAATAAATTAAAGGGTGTGGCAGAAATTTGATAAAATAATAACAATTTGGGAGTGGGGAAGGTTGTCATACTTCCTGAAGGTCTTTTTCCCTCCATAGCGTCTCTCTTCTCTTGGCAACTCGAGCAAAGGAATGGGCCATCCCAAGGTCGTAATTTTCCTGGGTTAGATGATCCACTGTGTATCGAAATACCCTCTCCCGGTTTAATTTCTACTTGACAAACTGCGCACATAAACAACTTGAACATGTTGCAGAGAGGGTATTTTGAATCTAACCTGCATTCCACGCGAACATACTGTCAAAAACCAGTAAACCTACACAAACCCCCTCCATACAAAGCTCCACCAATAATGAAACAACCCCATCATACCAAGTTCAACTAATAACGAAAGAATGTTCCCAAAAGAAAAATTCAGTTTTAGAAAAGGGAACAAAAAAGGAAAATAAATAAAATAAAATACTAAGCAAGCAACAAACACTTCTGCCTGACCCAGAGATCAAAAATCAAGTTTAGGACATGAATATGATTTGTTAAGCACAAACCTCTCGGAAAGCGAAGCAGAACCTTCCTCAAATAATTCCTCCACCATGTCTGGCTCAATATACTCTTTTTCAACATTAGAAGATGAGTCACAGGGCTTTTTCCGAAACATGGATTTAAACAACACTCCTTTTCCTTGCTTCTTTGGTTGCGGTAACGGGACGGGTAGCTTCTCATGTGGTAAAATATCAATCACAATGCAGGTTGTATCATCCCGAAGTCCCTTGTGCCCTACAGCATCCTGGAAATAGAACAAAAAGTCAGACATAGTATTGAAGTAAACAAGAAAGAGCCCTCCCAGCACAATAGTTCTGGCAAAGCATCTAATGCATTGGTCAAGGTGCAAAAGCTATAAACTATATATTACACATATAACATAACTTAAAGGAAACTGAAACTTATAACTGCTATTTTACCTTAACAATCTGTGCAGCTGCAGCATCTGGTGCCATCCCACGACAACAATCAAGAGCTGTTTCTGCAGACAAGGCATCCCAGACTCCATCACTCGAAATGATAAGTCTACCACCTGCTGAAGACAACTGTAGGAAAAACAATGAAAAAAATTCTTTAAAATAATGATTTCAAAGTGAAGACATTATAGAAAATTATTGTTCCAACAATGAAAAGCAATAGGTAATAAATTAAAATTTTCATAATAGTATAGGGGTTGCTTTTACAAATGTCTGCTGAATGTTTTGGCACTAACATCTAAGGGGGAATCAAGCATATGGAGATTAAAACATGGACGCTGAAAGTTGTAAAATGTGACAACAGTAGAAACATACCTTCATTTGCTTTACATACGGAACGGGGACAATGAACTCCCCAACATCCATATCACCAATAGATCGTGACAGACACAAGCCACCAGGCCAACACCTCAAAGGACCGATCTACAAAAAAAGAAATAAACAAATCATTTCGTAAATTAGTAAGGCCATTAGAAAATACCCAGAATTCAACACGTGGAAAACCAATAAATTATAACAGATGGCAGACTGATATCAACACTTAAAAAATTTCATCTCAAGAGCAATATTTAGAGCACAATTTCTTCAAGTTCATAATCTTATTAACATCAGGGTCCGACAATAGATTCAACCTATCTTTAAGCACACTTGTCCATGTCATCCACCAGGATTTGATATCCCTATCTTAACATTTAAATTTGTGCTTGTAAAAATATACTTCCTGGAAAATACTCAACAACTTAAAAACAATAAGCATAAGTAAGGCATGAAGAAAAGTTACCTCTGCCCCACCACCAGTGTTAAGCCGACCAACCTCACCCCCACTTGCAGTGATACGCAACCGCCTATTCACATATAGTTGGGGTGGAGGGTTAATAAAGGATACCGATTATTAAGTAAGTTAAAAACACATTATACAAAAAACTTACTCCTCTTCATTGATTTCAAGCCTATGGTCTGCTGATAAATAATAAACTCCACCTTCAGCAGGTTCAAGTATGCAACGAGAATCACCAACAGATGCAACAGATATTACCCATCCTTCTATAATCACAAAGGTGACAGTTGTTCCTGAAGTTTGAGCTGCAAGATGAGAATAACAATGCAATATCAGAAGAAAAACATTAAGACTTAATCAATCTTAAGGTAGACCAAGGGCCATCAATTCAATATCATAGGGTCAAAGTAAAAGCAGATTGAAATTAACCATACCCCTCTCTTGAAACTCTTTGTCTGTCTTGACAAATCCTGCTACAAAAGCCCTTGGCAATGCTGCTACCCATTCATCTCTGTTAAGATCTGAAGGCATAGCAGCTAAAACATTATTTAGAAGATTCTCCTTTGAATAAATAGCAGCAGCAGACCCGTTATGCCCATCAAATAGCTGCAAGACATGGTTCAGTAAGAGCAATCCAGAGCACTTAAGCAGTAACCATCAAGCTTTGAATGATTATCAATTCATTAGTAGAGGATACCCATGCTTCAATAGTCATTTCGGTAGTATCAGTAAAACTTGGAAATAGAAGTAAAAGAGTTCCCAAGATTAGGTAGAAGGGGCAATCAAATTAAAACATCAACCTAAGAGATCCTACAAAATGTAACAATAGTTGTTTTGGCAGACCTAGTAGCACAAGTCTTAAAATGGCTTAAAAGAACTTGTTTACAAAACATATGCACAAGTTTAATATTCCCAGCATTATTCCCACATCCTTGAGCAATAGCTAGTCTAACAATCACCGCTATCAACTGCATATTCAAATACATCTAGTTTATCTAAACATGAAATAGAGCTTATGCTAAGTGATAACATCATAAATTAGAAAACTACATATATCAAAAGACAAAAGAGGGAAAGCATGTCAACAAAAATCCACCAAAACCAGCTGATCAACAAACTCAAACAAACCATTGGGTAACAGTATTTTCCCTTTTGATTAACATCAATATTAACTTCTTAGCCAATTCTAAATTTTCTTCAATATAAATGGCAGACCAGGTAAAAATGATAAAAACAGAAGAAACGGAGAAAGACAGAAAAATACCCCAAAAACTGAATACGTCGAAACTCCATCTCCCACAACTCTTTGACATTCCGTCTTTACCAGCGTAAAATCCTCCCCCTTCTTGCTCTGACTCGCCTGACCGTGCACAATCTCAGGTCTCTCAATCTTCTCATTGGCCAATTCACGCTTCAGCAGCACCGAGAGCGGAACCGTCTGATGATTCTCATTCTTGTTGGACATTGTTCCCCCACACCCAAACACCTCAACACAGTCTCAATATCCTCCTCCTCCTACAACCTCTAATCTTCCATCTCCGATTCTCAAACCAAATCCTGCAAAACAAAGCCAGCAAAAAAATAAACGCACGTAAATCAAACGCTGCGTTTCGCGCATTCTCCAATCTAATCATCGATCTCGTTAATATTAATAAGAAATCGTCGACATCAGTGGCTAAAACAGCCACGACGACAACGAAATCAGCGAGATCTTCAAACGAAACGGCGCTCGGCGCTCACAAAAACGAATCAAGCGATTTTTATTATCTCAAAAATCGTAACAGCAAATGAAGAGACAGTTAAACAATAGCAATGTCGATATGAACACGAATTCGAGAAAGGAAAAGAGAAGAAAAGAAAAGAAAAATTACAGGGAAGAGGGAATGATTAGCAAATGGCAAATGGTGATTACGCGCGAAGAAGATGAGCGTAAGGCGCGAGGAAGACGAAGGTGGTGGCGGTGAGTCGCTCTGATCGAGAAACGCGGATCCCGGCGCCCTGCAGAAATTCCATTCTCTTCAAAAGGAAGAGAGAAAGAAAAAAACAGAGAGCGAATATATGAAATGAAAAAGCGCAAATGAAGCTGTTCTTCTCCTTTTCTTTCTTCTTTTTAAGAAAAAAAAAGGAAAGAAAAAAATTTAATTAAAATAAATTACTACATTACTAAATTTCCTGGCGCTGACGTGGCAGAAAAACGCGCAGTTTCTCGTTTCGGCGCTCCGAGCCGCGTTTGACGTTGTTGTAGCAAGCCGTTTGACTTGTATGGTGCGCAAGAGTCAAGAGCAAAAGGATTTGTTCGTGACTTCTTCGTGGATCTCTCTCTCTAATTCTGTATGGGCCCACAATGAAGTATGGGCCCCAGCGGGCCCCTTGATTGTAAGGAATCTGATGTGGTCGACCAGTTGGGACAAAACATAATGTGATTTTTTCTAAGCAACGAGGAGACCTCAACTTCAGTGACGACTCGGTCAAGCAAAACAACCCCTCACGGACGACATGCAAAAAATTATAAAAATAAATAATAAATAAATAATTTACACAATGAACGTTTTAGCTCATGTACGGGGATTGTAGCTCAATATTTTATTTTAATCTGTAATTAAGTGGTTACCAGGATTACTCATACATCAGGATTATATGTTCGAATCTCCTTCTTTTAATATTACTTGTATATATAAAAAAAAAAAGTTTTAGTTGTTTACTTTAATAAATGGTTTGTTTATACTCTTTACTTGTTTGCGTTTTCTAGGGAATTTTTTATTTTAAGTTATCTTTTTATAAATTTTTAAAAACTTTTCTTTTCTATATTTTTTGGTTGGAAAAAAAAAACTTTTCTTACAGAAATGTCCATTGTTGACCAAGGAAACAGCGCAAATGAAAAACAATAAGCACTACGTTAATGTCACGTAGTTGAACATAGGAGGATTTTGATTAAATGTGGGGCCCATATAGGGCCGGGGTCCACGGACACATTTATTTCGGGGCACCACTTTTTTGCTTGAAACCTAACCCCTTGTCATCCACCTGGAGAATGCGGAATTTTCGGCGCCAATTAACTAAACAACCAACTCAGCGTAAGTGAAGTCCATTAATCAGTCGCGCTATTAAATATTAATGAGCGGCTCAGAAGCTCGAACGGGTCGGGATTTCAATGGCTCATCGGCTTGGTCTGGTCTGTGACTCACCCAGGGACCCCACCGAAATTTACATAAAATAGGCAGTGCTGTAAACAATCAGAGCTCGTTCATTCATATTCATACATACATGACATGTTACAGACGTAGAAGGCATGTTCGATTTATTTGCTTTTTTGCAAGCTGGAAAAGCTAAAAGCTTTTTTGGCAAGCAAAATACTAGCGTGTGTCCATTTGTCTGTCCCACAAGAAAAATATATAAAAACAACAACAAAAAAACCTTCAACCACGGCAACAGCTCACCACTTGGCTTTGTTTAGTCAATGCTTGCCAAAAAAAGAAAAAACAAATTATATATATATATATATATGATGTGGTGAAATGGGAAAAAATATTGGCTTTAAGGAAAATGTGGTGTGCTGTGATTGGCAATGAAGTCAATTGCTTGTA
Organism: Prunus fruticosa; assembly: GCA_018703695.1. Lineage (NCBI taxonomy): Eukaryota > Viridiplantae > Streptophyta > Magnoliopsida > Rosales > Rosaceae > Prunus > Prunus fruticosa. The sequence goes on from CM031917.1 coordinate 53,071,153, forward strand.
TTGATTGCCATGGAAAAGTTTTAGGCTCTGAATACCCACATGCCCATAACATGCAATATAGCTGTCTTTCTTTTTATGAATATATGGAGAAAAGGGGGAAATTAAAGATAAGAATTAGCTCCTGTCCATTCATATTTGCTCATCATGTGCTCACACATACATATCCCTAGAGGGACACCAAATATGATTGGGGATGATTGACTCATCTGCTCAAAACTACAACTATCCATAGAACCTGAAATTGGTATCTATGTAGAGCTTACAATTAAACAAAACATGTACCCCATTGCTAGCATCATCCCCCACGAATGAACGCGTGTGCGACTCACCTCAACATAAGTCTTATCTCAAGTCAAAAACTGTTTTACCTGCTAAAGGTAAAAGGGTTGAGTGAGAAAAGGGAAATAGAGAGAAGGGAGTGAGGAGATAAGAGGATTAAACAAGGAAGAAAGCAATTTGAAAACAAAATAGGATACATACGGATTTTGGAAAGAGACCTATAAACCACAATTTGGTTCACTTACGTGAAGGCAACTTTGGTGCATTTGCATCACAATTTCAGTCAAGCCAATACAAGGCACATGGTTTCTATGCATATGCAAGTTGTTTCATTTATAGATAAAGACATCACATAGGCTCATGGCATACGCGGATCTTGATGCCTGAGCAATTCTGAGACCTCTTTGAACAAATATGTTGTTCTTATGCATGTATGGCTAGAACAGATGTGCCCCCGCACCCGAGTTCACCTATCCCAAGATGATCACAGCAGGACAGGCCATGTGCTTGATAGAAATATTAACAGAGTTTGAGACAGTATCTTTAAGTATAGAATTTTGGGTTTACATAACTTGACTAGGTCAAGAGACAGAAACCAACCAGATCATAAATTGTTATTTTTATGTTGGAGAAAAACAAGAAAGAAGCAATAAGTAAATTCAACCACTACAAGAATGATCTGAAATAAATTACCTAAGCTTCTGATCCTTGTGCCTGTTGGAGTGGTAGGTCCTTCCAGGCATCAAAAACGTGTGAGAAATCATAACGTCACTGACACTAGAGATTTGCAGCTTTTTTGTTTTTTGTTTTTCAGTTTCAGAGCCCCAGAAGAACCCAACTCAAAAATACAATTTTTAATGCCATGGCCTGAGAAAGTGAGAATACAAAAGAAAGCAGAGTGGGATGAGAGCTGTCTTGAACTACGTTTTGAGGGAGACACATAGATTGAGAGAGATAGGTGAAGAGGGAAAGAGGTGCTGGGTTTTGGCTTACAGGGGATCGATGAGCCTGCAGAGCAATCTGAGGCAGATTGAGTGCTTCCATTTTCTTCCTGTTTTCCTCCACCAAACACTGCTGAAAAGAGCTCTCGTATGATAACTTAGAGTTAGCCGCCGCCATTTTTCCCGAGAACCAAACGGAAGATCTCTCTGCCTCTGTCTCTGTCTCTTCTTCTCCTATTTTTCGTTGGATGGAAGAAAGAAGGGAAATGGAGGCAAAATAAAAATAAAAATAAAAAACCCTCTTTGGTAGTCGACCGTTAAGCTCCTTTCCACTGCATTGAGTAACGGAGGCATCACAGTTGGAAGCTGATTAGTCAGCAGCAGCCATTCTTTTTTCTTTTTGTTAATTATTTATTTTCATGTATTACTTTTTTTTTTTCTTTCAATACACTATAGAGAAAAGGATTTCTATGTATTACCTTTATCCGCAAACTGATTACATGCACCTAGGTTTTTGCTTTAACTGCTGTAAAACTGGTGTTAGAGCACTCCATCAATTAATTATCATCAAATCTCAGAGGGTTCAAATTTAACGTCTCTAGTGGCCTATTAACTTGTAAAACTGGTGAAATGTGTTAATGCATCGGGAATTTGCGACAGGTTATTTGAATTTTGAAAAAACAAAGCCGTGATTGGCATGAAGTCAATTGCTCATTTGCTTGTCCTCATTGCCAGATTCTGAAGCACATGAATCTTCTACAATAGACAACGTATATTCGTATTTGATCATAGCTTCAAATTTTTTGATGTTAATAGAGTTGTAGACAATATAGAGTTTGGGAAACCATAAGCCAAAGAGTGAAAGTATGACTTTGTGGTGAAAATATAGTGAATTGGGGTGTTGTGATTGGCAATTAAATCAATTACTTGCACTGATTGCCATTTGCAATGATAAAGTTTTAGGCTTTGAACCCAACCCACATGCTCATAACATGCAATATAGTTGTCCTAGCTGTCCTCTCCACTCATATTTGCTCATCATGGGGTCATATATATATCTCTTCAGGGCCACCACTGGAAATTAGCATCAATGTAGTGTTTTCTATTAGAACCTTTCGAGGAACAAATAGAGCTCACTGCAAAACAAATGCAAGTCTTATCCCAATCCCCAAACTTCTTTTTACCTGCAAAAAATAAAAGGGTTGTAAGATAGATGAGAGAATCAAGATCAACAAAATCTCTGCAAGGAAGAAAAGCCGTTTGAAGACAAAATAGGCCGCCTATGGATTTTTGAAAGAGACCTCTCAACCAAAAATTCATTCACTTGTCACTTGTGAAGGCAACTTTGTGTACTCGCATCACAGTATGTCAGTCAAGCCAATAGAAGCTACATGTTTTCTACATAAATACAGACAGATGCATGCCCTACGCCCTCACTTGTGGTCCTTTGCCTATGCAAGTTGTTTCATTTATAGATGTAGTAACTGCCACTCTACATATGATCATGGCAGACGTATACCTTGATGGCTGAGTAATTCTGATACTAATCTGGTCTCAGGTAGATAAGTTCTTGGAAATATTGTTACATTTTACTTCAGCAGAACAAGCCATGTGCTTGATAGAATACTTAAAGAGTTTGAGACAATATCTTAAATATAGAATTTCTGTATCCATAAGTAATTCTATGACTGGGTCAAGGCACAAAACCCAGATCATAAATTCTTATTTTCATGTTGGAGAAAAACAAGAGAGAAACAATAAATAAATTCAACATCTACAAGAATGATCAGAAACCAATTACCTAAGCTGATCCAGCTGAGCTGCCGTCAGATCTTTTTACTCTTACAATGTACACCTAAACAGATAACACAATCAATGAAATTATATAAAAAATGTAAAAGTAATGTATCCCTGAGACCCCAAATCAAAATGTGAAATAATCAATCACCTTAAATGCAGTAGGCCGGATCAATTGAAAAACCAATGCATCCCCTTCCACCAAAGCACGAGCAAATGCAAATTCTTTCCATCCAGCAGAGAGTCCAAATCTTTGGGCCAAGTATCGAGTCGGGTACTCGTTGCCATCTACATCTACCAATGTCATAACTTCATCACCCTTTGGGAGGTTCTCCATGCAGAACTGGCGTTTAAGACACTGTTGCCAAAATCAGATAGATAAATTACTCCTTACAATTACCCTCTATTGGTTCATCAAATTGACTTGCTTAATGTTTTACCAAAAAGAATCCACCACTGATATAAGATGGGATTATCGTTTTCACAATGATCGGGTTATCGGATCCCAAACCCGACTCTAATTCCTGAGCTTCATGCAATGCGGCAGCTCTGGCTTCATCCGAAGCAGAAGCGTTTGTTCGGTTCCACAAACCCTTCTGCCAACTAGAGTGGTAGGACATTCTGGGCATTCTCACTCGTTCAACAAAAACCTGTGAGAAATCATAACATCACCAAAGATTGCAACTTTCTTTGTTTCATTCAGAAGACATAAAGATTGAAACTTTGAGCAATTAGTAGAGGGAAAAATGAATCGGCCCACCTCTTTGTAAACCGGGGAAGAATGATTCGAGACGCGGGTGGATCTCCGGACCTGAACAAGATGCTTCTCGAACGTACGAGGCCTCGCGAGCTCCACCTGAGAAAGTGATCGAACAAGAGAGAGAAGAGTGAGAGATGTTTTGAGTCAGAGAGAGAGAGAGAGCTGAAGGGGGGAGGAGGGGTTTGCTTACAGGGGCTGGATGAGCCAGCTGGGCAAGCTGAGGCAGATTGAGTGCTGCCATTTTCTTCCTATTTTCCTCCAAGTTCTGCCGACGAGACTCCTCGTATGACAACTTAGGTTTGGCCATCACCTCTCTCTCTCAAAACTTAGGCCTAGCCGAAGCTTTTGCCCTGCTATGGGGTTCAGGAGAGTTGTATAGACAATAGTGGAGGGAGACTCTCCAAGTTTTTTTTATTAAAAAAAAAAAAGAAAATTCTCGAATTTCCGATGATAATAATTTCATAAACATTATATAGAAAGAGGCTTAATATCACAAAAATTCTTAAGGTTTACGAAACTATCATATTGCATTTTTAATGTTCTCTTGTGTCATTCATGGTTCTCAAGGTTAGTATGTGTGATCACAAATGATCTCTCTACGGTTAGGTTCCATCAAAAACTCTCTTAGTTTGCTGACGTGGCATATATGTATATTACAAATCATCCTTGAGGTTCACGCACTTATTACAAATGGTCCATGTGAAATTTTTTAATTTAAAATTCATAAAATTTAAAAACTAAAATTTTATGAATTTTAAATTATTTAAAAATATATATTGTCTTTTAAATACACGTGACTGTATATTATTAGAGATGTGGGCTCCATATATATGACACATCAACAAACTAATGGAGTTTTAAAAAAATAATTTAAAATTCATAAAACTTAAAAATAAAAAAAAACCAAGGGAATGGTTCATAAATGGTTCTCAAGGTTAAAATTCTTCTATAAATGGTTTTTTCATTTTAAAATTTTATGAATTTTAAAAACTTCATTAGTTTGTTGATGTGGCATATATGTGGAGCCCACATCTTCAAAAATATAGTGTCACGTGTATTTAAAATACAATATATATTTTTACATAATTTTAAAAAGAAAACCAAAATTTTATGAATTTTAAATGAAAATATGAAAATATTTCACAATGACCATTTGTGATAGCTACGTAAACATCATGAATGTTTTAAGGACCATTTGTCATTAAAATAACGGAGTTTTTGACAGAACCTAACGACAGGGATCATTTGTGATAACACATACTAATCTTAAGGACCACGAATGACAAAAAAAAACATTAAGTATGCAATCTGATAGTTTCGTAAACCTTAAGGACGTTTTGTGATAATGAAAGATTTAGGCTGCGTTTCACATTCACTTTAAGACTTTGGACCCCTTGGACATGGTCTATTATTGGTCCAGTTACTTGTAAAAGTGGTGAAATGCATTAATGCAGAAAAGAATTTGTGATTTGTGACTGCCGCTTCTTCAAATACATATGATCGATCATTTGTGAATCCATAAGCCAAAGAGTAAATTAATCTAGGTCAAGAGAGTACATAAGAAATATGATCATTTGTGAATCCATAAGCCAAAGAGTAAATTAATCTAGGTCAAGAGAGTACATAAGAAATATGCATTTACAATTTGTAGAAAATGTCATTAGTGGTCGATGCATAAACTCTACATGAATGATCCTAAAACAATCACCGACATTGACCCAACAGTTAAAGCTTTTTGCCATCTTCCACCCTTAAAATGTACACCTGAAAAGATACATAAGATCAAAAGTAAAAACGAAGTTTCCTAATAAATCGTGGTGGGCATCGGAACCGCAAAACCAAACCAAATTAATCCGAAAAAAGCCGTATTGACCGGAAAAGTCAAAACTTGAGACAAATTCAAACTGAACCAGTTCAGACCGATTCCGTTTCCAGGTCCAATAGAATTAATTTTTATATTATATATATTTATATTTAAAATACCAAATTTTTTAGGCCCAAACCCAATTATTTCAATATGCCAACAAAAAGCCCAAATTTTCCGAGTCGCCATATTTTAATATCCTAATCCTATCAAATCTCACCTCACTCTCTCTCTCTCAATTTCCCAAAACTGACGCAAGACATGCTTTCATGTTTTCAATGTTACTTTATTTTTCCTGTCAGATTCATCTTTTCATCTCCCCCACCTTTCTTTCTTCTTTCTTCATGTTTCTTTTTCTCCCTCACGCTAAGTCTCTTCTGTGTCTTCTTCCATTCATTTTATTTTATTTTCTATCCATCTCATCTTCTTCATTTTCTCTTTTTCTCCCTCTCTCCGTGTCTTCTTCCTCTTTTTTTCTCTCCCTCTCTCTCCTTCTCTTTTTCCTCACTCTTTCTCTGGTGCAGTTTTCTTCTCTTGCTCTGGTTTTTCTCCTTCTCTCTCTGCGATTTTCTTCTTTTTCTCTAGTGTTTGGTTTATTTATGTTTCTCTCTCTCTCTTTCTTCTTGTAGATCTAAATTAGATATGTGGGCATTTGTTTGTTGAATATGTTTAGAAATTTAGATCTGTTATTTTTGAATATGTTTTTAGCTTGGTTTATTTGTATTCCTTTGTTTATGTTTTTGGGTTGCAGAGGAAGTGATTAGGTTAGGTCTGGATTGGTTCGGTTTTTTCCACTTATTTTAGTTAAAAATTGGATTGAACCGGACCAGATGAACAGTGCAGTTTTAATTACAATTTTAAATAAAAACCGATTCAAACCGGACCGTGCTCAGGCCTAAGCAAATGTGTTGGAAGTTAAACCAAGCCCAAGCCCAATTCAATATTTTATCGTACCCTAGTAAATGCATCAGGATATTTTCCTTGTGCCTAGTTGTTTTTTATTTCTAAAGGAGCAGAGGCATGCTCCCGGTTTTCGGGGTTTCCAAGTCTCTAAACTGCTTTCTCTTGCTTGGTAGCACAACATCTCTCAAAAGGTGGTGTTGTCCAATTTTGTATTCCAAGGGTGTGGTGCTGCCGACGCGTATAGTGGAAGCTGTGTATTTTGTCCTTAGAGATTCATTCAAGACTTGATTCTGTCCTTTGCTCTGGTTCTCTCTCTCTCTGTCTAGTTATTTCAGTTTTGTGTGTGAGAGATATAAACGATTCTTGCTTGATTTTCTTTGGGCTTTATCTGTGTGCTTTGCTGTGTTGTTTGGTTTGTTCTGGTGTGGGTTTTTAGTTCTACAAAATGGTATGTCTCTTCATAATTTACCTTGAATGATGTACGGCGAATCAACTGAAAAACCAATGCATCCCCATCAACCAAATCATGAGCAACTGCAAATCCCTTCCATCCACCACTGAGTCCTGTCTTCCTCGCCAAGTATATGGTCGGGTACTCGTTGCCATCTTCATCTATCAATGTCATTACTTCATCACCCTTTGGGAGGTGCTCCTTGCAGAACTGGACTTGAAGACCCTGTTGCCAAAATTAGACAGAGTTATTACAAGTTCCCATCTACTGTTGAATCAAACTGACTGTTCCTACATAGTTACACAATATGTAGCACACTGTAACAAAAAATATGAGGCAGTACATTGCTCTATAACACACATTAGTTTACAATTTCGAACCCGATAGAATATCCATTAACAAGGAGTAAATTGGTCCTTCAACTGGTTATGGGGCAGTACATATGAAGCAGCACATTGTAACCAAAAAAATATGAAGCAGTACGTTGCCATAGAAACACTTAGTTTACAATTTCGAACTGGATAGAACATCCATTAAGGAGTAAATTGGTCTTTCAATTGGTTATGGAGCAGTACATTGCACAAATAAAGTAAACTACAGTGTTCAAAACATGTGGGATTTTAGCTAGGGGTGGCAATTTCCGACTCAACCCGTTACACGACTTCGAAACCCGCACGGGAAAAACACGACCCATTAATAAATGGGTAATTTTTGGGTCAACCCACCACTGACTCATTTATAAACGGGTGAGTTTGGGGTCAACCCGCCAACCCGTTTAAATACCCTGTTTAACCCGTTTATTAAACGGGTCGTGTCATGGGTCGTGTCAACCCGTTTACTACCTGCCAACCCGCGAAAAAAATTAAGAAAATTGAACCTTTAGCACACCCACTGGGTTTCGAACCCCAGCCACTAACACCCTTCTCCTTGCTCCTTATCCATCTTGGTGTTGATCACTTTGTGATTATATATTACAACATTTGATATTTATAATGTCTTTACAAACTAATGATCACTTAATTATAATTATTACATTTTTATTCCCAAATTATATTTGTTAGTAATTATTCCTTATAATTTGAGTTAAGTATGTATCTAGGGTTTAGGGTTTAATGTTTTAATCCCTAAACCCTAAATCCTAGTTCCTAAACTCTAATCTCTAAACCTAAAACCTAAACCATAAACTATAAACTCTAAACCCTAAACTCTAAACTCTAAACCCTAAATCCTAAAGCCTCAAGGACATGTAACACATCCTTTTGTGAACATTGCAAACGAAATTAATCAAGGACATGTTACTAGTGAGGATATTTAATAATTTCATTACTCTATTAGCTTAGCAAAAACCTCAATAAGTATGTGATGCATTGATATGTGAAGAATACACAAATAAAATCCAAATAAATTCATGGTCATCCTTGCCGAATTGTTGGAGAAGGCTATTTATAATAGTTAAACACTAGGTTCTCTCTTTGATTTCTCCCACTAAAAAGCAATTGATGGCGTTGTTCAAAATGCAAGAATTATTTTCTTTGTTTCTTCTTCATTTTCTTCATTTTTTTAATTTCTCTTTCTCAATCTTTATATATAGAGAGAGGCAAAATGAAATAACTATTTTATATATTAAAAAATATAATTACTTGATTAAATTATCAACATTTAGAATTTTTTATTTTTTTTAAATTTGCTATTACTTAGCGCCGTTAGTGGGTTAATAGGTTAACCCGAAACCCGCACGGGAAATAAATGGTTCGACACGAAACCCGCACGATTATTAAACGGGTTATAACGGGTTTACCCCAAATTGACACGAGAAATAAATCTGGGTCACTAACCCAACACTAACACGACCCATTGCCGGCCCTAATTTTAGCAAAACAAACAATGCCACACCAAAAGAACACAGAAAAGTAACATGACAAAGTGAAAAAGGTGAGATTGTGAGCAAATAAAGCGACTTGATTACCAGCCAGAATCCACCAGAAACATGAGACGGGAGCATTGTTTTTACAAAGATCGGGTGATCGGATCCCAAACCAGACTCTAAATTCGCAGCTCTCTCCATGGCTTCGGCTCTGGCTTCATCCGAAGCATATACCCGGTTCGACAAATCCCTGTGCCTACTAGAGTAGGACTTTCTGGGTATCATCACTCGATCAACAACAACCTGTCACAAATTGTAAGATCACAAAAGATTGCAACTTTCATATGTTTTTTAAAAAACAGAAACTTCGAACAAGTAGTGGTGGGAAAATGAAAGAACCCACTTCTTTGTAAACAGGGGTAGGCAGGTTTGCGACACGAGAGGACCTCCTCACCACAACCATCTGCTTCTTGACTGTCCGAGGCTTCGTCCGCTTCATCTGAGAATGAAAGATAAAGTGGAGTGAGATGTTTTTGCATAATGGAGATAGGTGCTGACTGAGAGAGGGAGGGGTTTAGGCTTTAGGCTTACTTACAGGGGAGGGTTTGGGAGAAGATGGGGTTTTAATAGCCTGAGCAAGCTGAGGCAGATTCAGTGCTTCCATTCTCTTCTTGTTTTCCTCCAATCTCTGCCTACGAGACTCCTCGTAGGACAGCTTGGACTTGGCCATCACCATTTTCCCCATAACAAAGCAGAAATATTTCTCTCTCTCTCTCTCTGTCTCTGATTTTTGTTTCAGTTTTGAGTGGAAGAAGGACGGAAGATGGTGGCAAAGTCTACATTTAAAAGACCTTCCTTGCGAGTCGACCGTTAAGTTCCCACTGCTTTGAGAAATGGACGAATCACATTTTGAAGTTGATTATTATTATTATCCTTAAATTATGCTTGTGACTTGTCAGTGGACGTAGTTTTATCCTTTTACTGCTGTAGCAGTCAATCAATTGGCGTCAAATCATATCAGACGATTCAAATTCAAACTTTCAGATTTACCCTCTCTAGTCCGGGTCTAGTAACTTGGTTCCAAAAAAATATTAGTATTCCGGTAACTTGTAAAACTGCTGGAAGAACAATTGTAAAGAATTGGGGTGGCAGTGATTGCCATTTTCAATGGAAGACCTCAGGTTCTGAAGCACATATAGCTGTCTTGGTTCTTTTTTTTCTTTTTCACATAAAATGGTTTTTGTTTATTTTTTCACAAAACAACATGTACAAAGAACCAGAATTGGTATATATATATGGTGGTTTTGCAAGTACTTCAATCAAGGCTTTCTTTTGATATGATTGTTTAACCTATCTCAATCTCACAGCAGAAGGAACCATGTGATTGGTATGTCAATAGAGTTTTAGACAATATCTAGTATATGGAATTTGGAATCCATAAGGCAAAGGGTAATTCTATGACTAGGTCAAGGAAGTACATAAGAAATGTACATCTACAATTCTTAATGTCATTCATGGTCTAAACGACGACGAAGCGATAGAAATCGGGTCACAAATTGCTATTTCTTTGGTCAATGCATAAGCTGCAAAAGAAAGAGAGAACCAATACGTAAATTCTACCTCTCTACAAGAAAGATCACAAAACAATAGTAATCTGGTTGCCCTCTTAAGTTCTTTCCACCCTTATAATGTACACCTGAAATGATGATACAAGCACATAAAGTTAAAAATAGAAACTGAAAGCTGAAAACAAAGTAATAGGATGGTCTGATAAACGTAGCACATGATTCGTCCGGCACTTATCTAGTTAGAATAATTTGTATCTATTGAAGGCAATATACTTATTTCCACCATTGGCTCAAACACCATTTCTCGTGTATCCCTGAGTCCCCAAATCAAAATTTAGTAATCAATCACCTTGAATGTTTTAGGCCGGATTAGTTGAAACACCAATGCATCCCCATCCACCAATTCGTGAGCAATTGCAAACCCTCTCCACCCACCACTGAGTCCTCGTTTATTGGCCAAGTATACAGTCTGGTACTCGTCACCATCTTCATCTACCAATATCACCGATTCATCGCGCTTTGGGAGGTTCTTGTTGCAGAAACGGATTGGCAGACCCTGTTGCCAAAATTAGACACAACAATTACAAGTACCCCTCTACCGGTGAATCAAATTGACTCTTAATGCACAATATGAAGCAGGCAGCATATCACTTAGATAACGGGTGATCAGCATCATAGGATATGCCACCTCCCTCTAACTAGACCTGGCTAATCAAGTAGGAGATAACCAACCATTCACCTAGAAAGACATAGTTTACAATTTCGAATATGACAGAACATCCATTACAGAGTAAATTGGTCCTTAAAATCAGTTACAGAGCAGGGCAGGTACGAGATTATGGCCATTACACGCTTAATGTATAATAAGTCCGTAACTAGAAGCAAAACAGGACAGAACAACCCAGTATATATAGAAGCCAAACAGGATGAATATGCTGTTCAAATCATGTGCCCTTTTGACAAACAATGTCATACCCATACCAATACATAAGAAGCATACAATGGAAAGGTGACATTTTGAGCATATAAAGAAAAGCGACTTGTTTACCAGCCAGAATCCACCAGTGACATGTGATTGGAGCATGGGTTTCACAAAGGTCGGGTGATCGGATCCCAAACCCGACTCTAATTCCTCGGCTCTCTCTGTCGCCTCAGCTCTTGCTTCATCTGAAGCATATACCCGGTTCGACAAATCCCTATGCTTCGAAGTAGAATGCTTTCTGGGCATCCTCAATGGATGCACAGCAATCTGTCACAATTCATAACATCACTAAATATTGAAACTTTGTTACTCAAAACCCAAAAAGAAAGAAAATTTGAACAATTACTAGATGGAAAATGAAAGAACCCACTTCTTTGTAAACAGGGGTAGGCAGGTTTGCGACGCGAGAGGACCTCCTCACCACAACCATCTGCATCTCGACTGTCCGAGGCTTTGCTCGCTTCATCTGAGAATAGAAGATAAAGCAGAGTGAGATATTTTTGCATAACAGAGATAGATGCTGAGAGGAGGGGTTTAGGGTTTAGGCTTACTTACAGGGGAGGGTTTCGGAAAGGACGGGCCTTTTAGTGCCTGAGCAAGCTGGGGCAGATTCAGTGCCTCCATTCTCTTCTTGTTTTCCTCCATCCTCTGCTGCCGAGACTCCTCGTATGATAACTTGGCGGCCACCATTTTTCCCTAGAACCAAACGGAAAATTTCTCTATCTCTCTTGCTCTCTGGTTTTTTTGTTTTTGGTGGAGGAAGGAAAGTGAAATGGTGGCAAAGTCCTTATTTTAAAAAGATTCATTGTATTTTTATTTCCATCTACAGTTCCTATCATTTAAAATAAATTATGCTTATTAATTGCGAATTTGTGATACATCAGTTAAAGGGTCTGCTTGCTTGTGTTCCCTTCATTGTTGTACGACTCAATTAATTAGCTTCAAATCCGATCCAACGGTTCAATTTCAAAATTTCAAATTTTACCGCTGTCGAGCTGCCCAATGATTTTGTAACTTCTGCAACTGGTGAAGCAGTTTGTGAGAATAACAGTGTTCACCTTAACACTTGGAACTCACAACATATCAACGGTCAGAATTCCCCCATATACTTGTAAACCAGTAATCTTGGCATCACTTCACGAAGACGAATAGATGGAATACATACTGAAAGAAAAGTTAAACAAACTAAAAACACCCAACTTGATATCAATGAACCGATCTTTAGCGCCACATCCCATCAAATTGAAAATGTTTACTAGTTAACCAGAGTCACATAAAGCAAACAACAAACCCCACCCTCGTCAAAGTTTATGCGATCAATATTTGATCAAGCCCAAGTTCTTGAGCCAAGGCAACACCTCCCCCAATCCTTCTTTCAATCCTCTGGGACTATAATCCAGCTCCTGCTTCTGTTGTAAAACTAAAAAAACTGAGTTTGCTGCAGAATGAGTAAAAGGAATACGATGCTGATTCATTGACTTGAAGTCTAATTAAATACAAAGGCAAATAACAGAAAGCTAGAAAATAAAGCAACCTCTATCCCACGACTAACAACTCCTAATAATCTGGGATTCTCCTAAGGAATAGGTAAAAGCAACAGACTTCCTAACAGATAGGAATTTATTAGAAAACAAATATCTAAATATCTTAACACCCTCCCTTAAACTGAATGCCATCTATGCAATCAGTTTAAACAGGAACTTGAATAAACTCCAAGTAATCCACGCAACTTCTCAAATGCTTCCAGCTTTAGAGGTTTGGTCAGGATACTGCAACTTGGTCTTCACTTCGACAATAAACCAAATCAATGGTTTCTTCAGACTACAAGATCACGAAGAAAATGATACCTCACATCTATATGCTTGCTTCTACCATGTAAAACTGGGTTCCTGGAGAGCTTAATAGTTGAACTATTATCACAATGAATCAAATTCGGCCCATGTTGATAAAACTGTAGCTCTTCAAGAATCCTTCTCAACCAAATTGCTTGACAAGCAGAGGTTGCTGCAGATACGAACTCTGCTTCAGTTGTGGACAAAGTTACAACCTGTTGCTTCTTTGATGCCCATGATATGGCACCTGACCCCATCAAAAACACATGGCCTGTTGTACTCCGCCTATCATCCAAATCACCAGCATAATCACTGTCCAGTGAAAACCAGTCAAAATAGGTCCTCCATTTTTCTTGTAGAAAATACCAAAGTCTGTTGTTCCTTTCAAGTAACGAAACACTCTTTTAGGCTTTGAGATGTAGCTCCGTTGGTCTTTCCATATACCTCGAATTAGACACACTGCATACATAATATCAGGCCGAGTGGCTGTCAAGTACATTAAACTTCCAACAATTTGTTTGAAGTAAGTACTATCAACCCTCTCTCCATCAAGATCACTTGAGAGCTTCAATCCCTTTAGCTTGGAGTCCCAACTGGATTACAATTCTCCATGTGAAACCTTTTCAAAACCTCCTGAGCATATTTCTTTTGCCCAATAAAATATCCAGAAGCTGTTTGTACTACTTCTATACCAAGATAATATTTCATCTTTCCCAAATCAGTCATGTCAAAATCAGCCATCATAGAATTCTTAAAATCAACAAACATAGCCTCATCATTACCCGTAAAGATAAGATCATCAACATATAAGCAAACTATCAGGATTTTACCTTCTGCTCCAGACTTGATGAATAGGGTGTGCTCATATGGACATTTGTTGAAACCTGCCTTTTCAAAGTACGCTTCTATACAACCGTACCAGGCCAGAGGTGCCCGTTTCAGGCCATATAAAGCCTTCTTTAATCTGTAAACCTTATGCTCACTACCCTTTATCACATAACCAGGAGGTTGCTCAATGTAGACTTGCTCAAGTAGTTCACCATTAAGGAAGGCCGATTTCACATCAAGTTGGAAGATGGGCCATGAGTTCTGTGCCTGCTAATGAGACTACCAACCGAACTGGATCCTGTCTTGCGAGAGGAGCAAAAACCTCTTGATAATCAACTCCGTGTTCTTGATTGTAGCCTTTCAAAACCAGCCTTGCTTTGAACTTGTCAATTTCTCCCTTTTCATTCAGCTTCGTCTTATAAATCCACTTTACACCAATGATTTTTTGCCCTTCAGGAAGATTGGTTAGCTCCCAAGTCTCATTTTTCTCTATAGCTTGAATCTCTTGCATCCATGGCTTTTCTCCACTTTTCTTCTTTCACTGCTTCTGGAAACAATATAGGATCGGAGCCTGCAAATAAAGCGAAATAAGCAGTTGTATCCTCATCAGATAATTCATCTCCACTCACATAATCTATCATCCAAGATGGTCTTTTTCTTTGTCGCTGTAGTTCTGAGCTAGGTGCCTGAACTTCATCTGGAATTGAAGCTCTTGCTGAAGGACTTGGTGAAGCTTCTCCAAGGGACTACCAGGAAGTTACACTTGTGATTCAGACCCCTGACTTTCAAGAAGAGGTTGCAATGGCTTGTGTGATTTCCCCACCAGCTTCCTCAAGATCAATTAAAATTTGCTGCCGTTCGGTGCCTTCCAATCCCATGTGTTTTCTTCATCAAACAAAACATCTCGAACTGATAATTATTTTCTTGGTAATGGGATTATATAACCTGTATGCTTTGGATTCTTCACTAACCCCAATAAAGACACACTTCACACTTTTATCATCAAGCTTTGTTCTCTTTTCAGCTGGAACATGTGCATACGCTATACACCCGAAAATTCTGAAGTGATCGACTGATGGCCTGACTTCGCTCCAAGCTTCTTGTGGTGTTATGTTTTTTACAGCAAGGGTAGGGCTTCGGTTGAGTACATGAATACTCCAATTGACTCTTCTGGCCAGAAAGTCTTCCGAATGCCTTTTTTGACCATCATGCTTCGCACCATGTTCATAATCGTCTGATTTTTTCTTTCTGCCACGCCGTTTTGCTGTGGTGTGTATGCAGCAGTAAGTTGCCTCCGTATTCCATGCAATTCACAAAAACTTGCAAAATTATGTGAGTTAAATTCACCACCACGATCTCTGCGGAAGGATCTGAATGTACTTGCCAGATTCTTTTTTCAACTTGAGCCTTAAAGCTTTTAAAAACAACAAAAGCTTCAGATTTCTCTTGCAAGAAATAAATCCATGTTTTTCGACTATAATCATCAATGAAGGTGATGAAATACCTTTTGTTTCCATTCGATGTTGGATTGATTGGACCACAGATGTCCTGAATGAACCAACTGGAGGATTTGCTCAGCTCTCCATGCTTTTCCTTGCGGGAAGGAATCACGATGTTGTTTACCAACAATGCAGTCTTCACACATTTCTGGGACAATTAATCTTAGGCAGTCCTTCCACCATGTTCTTCTCATGTAGGGTTTTTAGGCCTTTGAAGCTCAAGTGACCATAACGAAGATGCCACAGCCATGTTGGATCTTGCACTCTTGTTGAGAAACACTTCTGGGCATCATCCTGAATGTGCAGAGGGAACATTCGATTTGCTGTCATTTTTGCTTCTGCTATGAGGCCCTTCTCTGGATGATGAATTTGACACCGGCTTTGTTGGATGATGATGATATAACCCCTTTCTTGCAGTTGGCCCATACCTGATGAGATTACTTTTCAAATCTGGATATAAAACACACTAGAAATTGTCTGCACAGGATTATTTTTCATATGGAATTTGATATCCCCTTTTCCCATGACAGAAATGCAAGAGTTGTTCCCAAGCTTTACAGTTTCTCTGAATGTTTCATCTAAATCAAAAAATAACGACTTGTTTCCACACATGTGATTGCTGCAACCCGAATCTAAATACCAAGTATCACCTGATGAAAGCTCCTTCTTGTCGATGTAAGCCATCAAGAGTATTTCTCCTTCAGTCTCGCGAAATGTACCTTGGTTTCCTTCTCTTTGTCAGGGCATTCATATTGATAGTGGCCAAGCTTGTGACAGTGATAACATTCCACACTCGCTTTGTCAAATTGTGCTCCTTGATTGTAAGAAAGTTGGCGTCCTCTACCTCTGCCGCTTCCACGAAATCCTCCACGTCCTCTGCCTCTTCCTGAAGAAGTAGTTCCTTCATAGGTACTGACCTTCAAGGCTTGCTCCTCCACAACATAGCTGGTCATCCTCTGCTCATGAACTAACAGTGAGCTTTGCAACACATCAATCGAAAGACTATCAATGTCATTCGATTCTTCAATGGAACACACCACATAGTCAAATTTGCGTGTCATTGAGCGAAGGATTTTCTCAATGACAGGCAACATCTTTCAGATTTTCTCCATGGATGCGCATCTTGTTTGCAATTGACAGTGTTCTTGCAAAATAGTCATTCACTGACTCTCCTTCCTTCATGTGAAGAATTTCAAACTCTTTGCGAAGAGCTTGGAGTTGTGCACGTTTCACCCGTGCAGTGCCTTGGTACTTCGTCTTCATTGAATCCCAGATGTCTTTAGCAGTGTCCTTCTTCAGGATGGTTTCGAGAATGGCACAATCTATTGCTTGAAACAAATAATTCTTTGTCTTCAAATCCTTCAATCTTTGATCCTCCAACGTCTTTCTCTCTGCTTCTGTCAAAACAGTCTCACTAGTGTGCACATCGATGCCCTTTTCCACGAGAGTCCAGGACTCCTTGGATCGCAGAAAATTTTCCATCAACATACTCCAATGATCATAGTGACCATCGAAGCGTGGAATCGCAGGTTGAACAAAAGCGTTTTTTAGAAGCCATGAATTTAACTCACATAATTTTGCAAGTTTTTGTGAATTGCATGGAATACGGAGGCAACTTACTGCTGCATACACACCACAGCAAAACGGCGTGGCAGAAAGAAAAAATCAGACGATTATGAACATGGTGCGAAGCATGATGGTCAAAAAAGGCATTCCGAAGACTTTCTGGCCAGAGAGGTCAATTGGAGTATTCATGTACTCAACCGAAGCCCTACCCTTGCTGGAAAAAACATAACACCACAAGAAGCTTGGAGCGAAGTCAGGCCATCAGCGATCACTTCAGAATTTTCGGGTGTATAGCGTATGCACATGTTCCAGCTGAAAAGAGAACAAAGCTTGATGATAAAAGTGTGAAGTGTGTCTTTATTGGGGTTAGTGAAGAATCCAAAGCATACAGGTTATATAATCCCATTACCAAGAAAATTTTCCATCAACATACTCCAATGATCATAGTGACCATCGAAGCGTGGAATCGCAGGTTGCACAAAGCTGTTTTCAGAAGCCATTGAATATCTTGCTGCGGCAAGACTGAAAGCTGCTGCTTTTCCAAATCAGACCCCAGTGGGGGGCTCTGATACCAATTGTTGTAAAACTAAAAAAACTGAGTTTGCTGCAGAATGAGTAAAAGGAATACGATGCTGATTCATTGACTTGAAGTCTAATTAAATACAAAGGCAAATAACAGAAAGCTAGAAAATAAAGCAACCTCTATCCCACGACTAACAACTCCTAATAATCTGGGATTCTCCTAAGGAATAGGTAAAAGCAACAGACTTCCTAACAGATAGGAATTTATTAGAAAACAAATATCTAAATATCTTAACAGCTTCGCCTTCTCACATGAATATGCCCATTGATGCCTCAAAACATAAACAGTCTGCAACCAAATGAACCAACCACAACAAAATCAAAACCCTAAAATTCATGCACAACACAAACATTATCATCAACAACAAGATCAAACACAAAACCCACATTACATACCGGAGGACTAATCAGAGGAAGCTTCCCTGTAATTCGAGAGAAAAGAACAGACGCCCATCCGTACACCTCAATCAACCACAATGGGATCCCAAATTTAGGCCTCTGCGTCTGAGTGATCACAGCTGCTACATCGAAAACGTGCTTAAACGACGCGTTTTCACCTGTTAGCAGATACCTCTCACCTGTTCGACCTTTTTCCATAGCTCTGATATGGCCCTCCACAACATCATCGACATGGCTAAACGAATACCTATCGTTCCCGGAGCCTATATATCCAGGCAATCGGCCGTTGAACCGCTCGACGATCATCCGAGCGACGACGTTTCCAGCGGTGAGCTTTCCGGGCCCGTAGATCACTCCGGGATAAAGCAGCACTAACGGCAGCTCCTCTTGCTGCGCGGCCTGTAGCGCGATTTTATCGGCGGCAGCTTTCGATTTCTCGTACTCCGTACAGAAGAACTTCTCGTGATGGACCTGAGCCTCGTCGGCGACGTGGCCATCGGTCGGTCCGAGCGCGAAGAACGACGACGTGTAGATGACCTTCTGTACGGTCTTCGTCTCTCGAACCGCTCGCAGCACATTCTTCAATCCCCCGACGTTGACCTAACGGGATCGGAAATTGAAAAGGAACGAACTTTACGAATCAAATACACAAAAAGGTGAAAACTTGAATTTTGATTATATTTTGGGAGAAGCGGGAGCATACGGAGAAGAACTTGGAGGGCTCGGGAAGCCAGGGTTCAACCACGGCGGCTGCGTGGAAAACGACGTCGCAGCCTGAGAAGGCGGAGAGGAGGGAGTTGTAGTCGGTGACGTCGCCGTAGACGAGTTCGAGGTCACCGTTACCGGTTGGTGACGGTGGAGGCAGGGAGGAGAGGTCGCTGGTTGGGCGGACCAAGGCTCGAACGGAATGGCCTTGTTTCAGCAGCTCGTGGCACAATCTGCCTCCTAAGTAACCGGAGGCGCCGGTCAACAGTATCTTCATCTCTCCTTTTTGCAAAATTCAGCGATTCAGAATTGTTTTGACTTGTTTTGACTTTTGAAGAAGAGTTTATATTCAAGGAAGTTCATTTGCGTAGAAACCAAAACATATTTTCTTTTCTTTTCTGTTATTTATTTATTCATTTTTGTGTTTCGAAATAGATTGGAATTTAAATTACAGAAGGTGAGTAGGATTCAACAAAAGCCAGAAGATTATTATTACTAATATTAATTTATCTATTTTTTCTCTTTGTACATTTACAAGTTCCTCTAATTTTCATTACAATGATTCTCATCACCCGCCTAAGGTTCTTCAGTGAAGCCACTGTACATTTTTACGTAGGAGAAAGAGATCATCATACTCCTTATTACAAAAAGAAATAAGAAAATTTTCCCAATTATACCCTTCTATAATCTTGACCGACGTATGCACTTGATTGGATTAAAAGGGGCATGCCTTCTTCTTGAAGCCAATGAACTGCGGTTCCCATTCAAAGAGCCCGAGGATGATTTTATATCCCAATCCTCAACGGTTTTCGGAACACAGACGTCGAAAAGGATCTGACCAAGGACACCGTGGACATTCATGGTTGGCGTTGGTGGGTTAGGCAGGTGAATCAAACCTTCCTTGCGCTCGTCTTGCATAGACCCAACATCTCTGCCTCCGTCGTACTCCATTGAGCCGGGCGTGAAGAAGTGATCACTGGATGCCAGAGTGACTCCTCGAAACCCATTTGAGCCACCAGCAGCTTTTCTGAGACTACTCATCGGTTCATTGTCAATGATCTCTTCTTGTGCTGCCGGCATATCCAATGTTTCTCCTTCCAGTCGTCGAATTCTTTGAGAATAAACTCCAGCTGCTTTACCAAGGAGCTCAGTTACAGCAGCCTTGTAATCAATTGGATAATGCCTGTAATGGCCTGCGAGTCACAGCATTGAATCAAGTTGTAGGATTTAGTAATTTACACTATTCTCTAAATAAGCATTTTACTAGTAAGAAAGCTCTACATACAGTGAAT
Organism: Prunus fruticosa; assembly: GCA_018703695.1. NCBI lineage: Eukaryota > Viridiplantae > Streptophyta > Magnoliopsida > Rosales > Rosaceae > Prunus > Prunus fruticosa. Next base: position 53,091,265 of record CM031917.1, read on the forward strand.
AGTATTTGTTACTTAGTCTTTAAGTTTAAGTTTAGAAGCGGACCTACGTGAGGAGAGCCATTCCATTTTACTAGTTTAACATCAGCCCCAAGTTCTCGTAGGCGTTGAGCAAAATTATATATAACTTGAAATGGAGCAAGATCGTCGTTCTCTGAGCATAAGATTAGATACGGGGCCTGCATGCCCTGCACAAGAATGATACTGAATAAATGGAAGAGAAACAAATATGAATTTTTTTAAAATAGAATAGAATATAACCTGGAGTGCAACTAGTAACTTACAACAGTGGAGTAGAGAGTCTGCCAATACTCGGCACGGTGTGACTCAAACCTGTTGAGGAAGAGGGCATCAAGGCCAGAAGCAATGCCATTCGCCATCCAGGATGCAAATCTCGGTGGATGGGATATTTTCAGGACAGTTGGGTGAAGAACAAATTTAGTACCCAGATCACTAGTAAAGTCCACTGGACTGGAATCATAGATGTGGCCAGAAATACAGTCCCTAACCAGTCGACAATCATCCTTCAAAGCCAAAAATGAAAATTAATAAGATTACGAAATGGAACACACTATATTGCCCTTAACATAAAAATATAAACAATTACCTAAAATCTATTGATAGATAAACAATGAGAATGACAACATATTCTTTTTTGGTCCCCTTATTTGATGCATCAATCTCTTTTAAATTTATAATCCATAACAAAATTACATTATATATTCTTTTTATTAGTTAAATTATCCTTAACGGAATGCAAAAAAAAAAATATACACACACCAGATTCAGTTTTGCTTCACAAGTTCCCTCAATTATCTGCACAAACGGAAAATGCAGTCAAAACATCGCCTCAATCAATAGGATGCTACTTTACATGGACCAGACAAATCCTTTCAACATAGAAAATATGAAAAAATAGGAACATACAATACTAAAAGGAGTTTACCTGAATAACTTTGTACATACAGGCTTTTGGACCACCAGAAAAAGAGGCAAAGACCACGGGGCAAGGCTTAATCTTCAACTCCTGCATTTAAGATATAAAATAAAGCAATTAGCTTTACCCCGGACAATCATACCACGACAAAAATTCAGGTTGTTTGTTTACAAATGCCAATTTTTTTTTATGGAAACAGATCATACAACTATGGCAGTCATTTTCCCTTTCAGGAATTGTGAAACTTCTACTTAAATGATTATGGTTTTGGATCTCAGACAGGTTCCTCAATATCATAGCCCAAACACAAGTTCTTCGGATAGGTTAATCAATCAATAAAGAAAACCTTTAGTCCCTGTGAAGCTATAGTTGGAGAACTATAATAGAACTAACCTCAAGAAGTTCATTCAGAATATCAGTCGCTATAGTTGTAGCCTTCTCAGGAAAGAACCTGCAGGAATTATGTAAATCAAACCTTAGTCCAACATCAAAAGGATGAGTACAAGCTGCCCTTCTATTCTAGAGGCAGCAATTGTACATAATTGAATGATTGCAGCCATTATAACAGATAGATCCACGCATAATAACTCATGTTCTGCAAAAGTATATTGAGGAATTCAAGCCACCAAAGCTACAAATTAAGTTGAACATTGGAACATTTGAAGATTGAGGTCAATATTTATATCACACGGAGGAAGATATAAAACAACCATGTATCTCCAGGAAAAGGGGAAGAAAGTGTCCTCAGAGACTCAGATATGCTTGTACAAAAGCTTAATTTTGTCAATTTACTTAACGGCAGTCCTTCATTTGTAACATGATTGCTATTGATAGCAAGAATGTTTCCATAGTGCCAAAAAGTATAAAAAAAACAAGTTGCATACTGTGAAAACATACTATTTCTCAACGACATAGGGTTGAGAAATAAAAAAAACAAGTTGCATACTGTGTCAATGATTCTATTTTGGGAGATTCACATTAAATTTAGAGGACTAGGACTGCAATTCCGCATAGGCTCTCCACCTCAATCATAAAACTACTAAAGTCAGCAATGGCAACCGCAAGTTCAGCTATCTGAAAATAGTCCTGATTTCATAAAACAAGGAAACGGGGGCTCAAATGCATTTCCCACCCAAAATGAATCAAATAAGGAAAGATAAATTGCACTGATTTAACCAGAATAACTCAGCAACACTCAAAATGCTAAGCAACCAAGTTCCAAGGACCCAAAAAGCAAAAGCAACCAATTATAGCAAGCTAGTCAAACCCATAAAGGTAAACAACAAACAACGCCCATACTAGAAAAAAAGAACCTTGTATTTTCCAATTGGGAAAAAAGCAAAGCAAAAACCTTGAAGAGAAAAACATCAAAACTAGCTAAAAATTGGAACTCGCATATTGAGAAATTGGGAGTGGCAGACGAGTGTGTTCCAACCCATAGACGAGTAAAGCTCCACATAGCTCTTCAAGTGCCGCTCTTGGCTCGACATCCATGCAAACACCACCACTATCCCTTCAATTTCATCACTCCTCTCCTTTCTTTCCCAATAATACCTACCCCCAAATCCCCACATCTCCTCCTCCTGCACCCAAGAACCAAACTTTTTGCACAATTGCTTGAGATTGAGCTTCAAGAAGCTTACTTTCTTATCTGGGTTTCTTCGGAATTTGCAGAGAACTAATTGGGTTCAATTCAATCAAATGGATGAGAAGCGGGGTCTGCTTCTCTGGTTTTCACACCAAGTAAAAGTTTACAGCTTTTTATACAGGGGAATGGGAGAGGCCAGCTCGGACCCTTTTGGACTTTCTTCTGCAATTATAGAGAGAGAGAGAGAGAGAGAGAGAGAGAGAGAAAGCTTCATCTGATTTGTCTCGACACTCGGCCACACTTCGCCACAAAAAGCGGGCCAAATTTTGTATGAGCCATTGAACTTATGCCGGCAATTGAATTACGCAATTACCCTTGTGTCAAACGTGTCGATGCTTGATTGGATGGATATTTAAAGGACTTGGGATAGAGATATATAATACCAAATTGCCAAATTTGTGTTTTTTTTCTTCTGAAACGAAAAATCGATATCTTATTTCCTTTTTCTGTTCGATTTGTTTGGGGGAGATTAATCGCGGGGGGGGGGGGTGGGGTTGTATGTTGTTGACTTCTTGTCGTTTTCTCGCAGTGTTAGAAGTCTATCTAAATCTGGTTTGGTTGGTTTGCTATAGACGTAAACGCAAACAAATTGCCTTGTCTTTCCAGTTGAGCTACGCTTCCATGCATTTCGGTCTACGATAGGCAGGAGAAAAGCTAGCCCTAGCTCTCATTGTTACTCGGCAAATTTTGAAAAACATCCAAACATTGGACGATTTAAAGACATTTTAGACTTTTGATTCTTAGAATTTCAACCACCCGAGGGAGTCTCGACCACGTTGGAGAGAATCTGAGCATTGCTTAAGGATGGTAGAGCCCTTGTCGAGAGGTTCGAGCATTGGTCAATGAGTCGCCGAGTGTTTAGATTACTAAATTCTGACCACAATAGGCTAAAAGTCAATAATGTGCTATTTTTAGCTTGCTTATGTCTATCCTTTCACGTGTATTCCGTAGCCTTTAATATGTTGAAAACGAAAATAGTCATTTCTCATATTTACAGCCTTAGGTGAAAATAACACGCACGTGATTTATCTTAGCAAGTTATCTAGCTTTCTAAGGAGGCATTGAGAAATTTGGATCATTGCCACTACTATCAGGAGGACTTCAAATCTACATAATCTTTGAGGCCCGAATAGTTTAACAAGTCACTGACTGAGATCCGCTATGAGTTTTTCAAGTGCCTCATTTGTGAGAGGGATGTGCAAGCAATCCTGGCCATCAGAATTCCTTTTGGTCTTGACCAACTCGTGATCTTTGAATTCTGTCAAATGGGAGTTAAGCGTAAGCTGGCTGCTCACTAGGAAGCGCTCTCGACAGCTTGCATACAGATTATCAACGGGCATACCTGAGAAATCGATACGTATTCAGATAATGTATGATCAATGGATTAGAAAGGTTAAAGCTTCGAAGAGTTCATGTAGGCTTTTATAGCTACTTACCTTCTTCATTAGAATGAGATAGTTGATATTCTGCAAGAACTTTGAACACACTCTGGGCATTGGATGTCAAACTCTGCAAAACTATTGTAGCACTTTTGGCGCTTTGGGTGGTATTTCCATGTGCAAGAATCAGGGGAATGAGCATTCCTTCAACCTTGTATGGCGCAAAGGTAGGAACATGATGCCAGCACCAGTTGAACTGTGTGTGAACCATCTTCTTGTCCCACACTATTAAAGGCAAAGAAGGTGTGACTAAACTTGATGACATATGCAATTCTTTGATGCAGCATTTGTTTCATGCAGACAGTTTGTTATCCATTATATAACAAATTATAGCAAGAATAGACTTACAAAGAGGTGCATTCACATGATCGATAGAGGCCACCATGCGAATATGGGAACAAGAAGCAACTCGTGCAAGAACTTGTTGGGTTTCAGAGTCCCTTAATCCAGGCCCATCGATGTTATGAATGACAACACATACAAAACATTCGTTTGTCCTATCCTCATCCAAAAATGCAAGAAGATCATCCATGGATCTAGAACTAAATGGTTGTTGAACTTTGGAAGAGCTCCCGGGATTCTTTCTTTTGGATTTCAGTTGATCCCACAGAAGTTCAGCTAAAGCTGCCACAACCTGTATTTCAAACATTAGATAGCATGTTAACAGAAATGATAATGTTGAATGTTGCCGTTCACAAATTAGCCTTGAGGGCATATGCCTGTCCTGGGTTTGGATCTATTTCCAATTCTTCTCTTCCAGGTTTTGTCATATTTTCATACGAGGAAGATGGGCTTGGCCACCTCAGAACAACTTAAGTGCGCTCAAGGTGATCAGCACATTGTTCACAAAGTTCATTGTAGCTTGCGTATGACATGGTAGGGCAGGAATCAAAAATCATATTGCCAATAAGAATAAACCACACAATTGGTAAATCCAGAAAACTAGCATATTGCTTTGGAGCGGGCATAAGCTCTTATGTATGTTTACATGATATTATGGGAAAACAAATTATGACTATTTTGTATCCCAAGTAAATAATACCTGTTTTATATTTATTCCCGGAAGATATCCATTGACAACAACCACAGAATACTCGGTCAATGATGTTGAAGCAAAATCTTCAAGCAAGGCCTTCTTCGATCCAAATCCATACATAAGAAGGCCAAGACCGCATCTAAGAACAATAAAATGGGTGAATAAGAACATACAAAATAGATGTTCAACAACAGTACAAATAGTATAAGCTAAGAGATAAGTGTAAGACAAAGCCATCTGCCCACAAATTAATAACTAAGAAACAATAAAACAAAGGGAAATCTCAAAACTTTAAACTACAATTTATATCGAAACTGATTCATAAATAACAGGCATCAAGTCCAGAAGTCAATCAATTGCTAAAAGAAAACAATGCAATTCATCCTGGTACAAAAATACTAGTCCAATTGCCCATCTAATAAATGCATCAGGGCACCAATTGCCATAGGCAACACTCTCGAGTACAAAAAAACACTACAATTTGTAGCATAAGAAGCCAGAAAGATAATTTATTTTCTCTATTGGCACAAAAATTAACTTGAAAGGAACCTTCCTACATTAGATCCCAATCTACACAAATGATAATTTAAAAGAAGAGCATTTGAGACATTGCTGATTAATCTACAAGGTAGGAGAATACCTTAGCTCAAAAGCCCATTCAGTGTACGAACTCTTATAACTGTTCATCAATTCCTTGACCTCTTTCTCATGTTTTGGTTCTATTTTAGATGCTGCTGCAATCAGTTCCTGCACATTAGAAGAAAACAAACAATAACCAATCAGCCAAAGTTTCAAGGTTTAACCAAAACAACAAAATAAATGGGAGATTTTGAAGGAATTGAAGGCGACCCAGCATTACCGGTTCGTCAACGACGTCAATATCAGAGAGCTTAGAATGAGATCTCTTGCCGGAGCCACGGAGCTCCTTTGCCAGAAAGTAATTTCTGGAGAACCCAAACTCTTCGTTATCGCCATCGTTCATCTCCATGACTTCGAGTTCAATTTGATGGTAGCCCCCAAATCACTCCAAGTCTCAACTCAAAGGGCGCGCCCTAATAAAAGCTGCTTCTCCAGTTCTGCATTTTCCCGCGATTTTTCCCTTTCGGTGCGAAAACTGGGCTTGGGCTGAGTATCAGCCCATTTATCCTTATTAACTATTTTGCGTGTACGGCCCATTCATTGTATTGAGTTTGTTTCAATTTTAATTATTTTTTTTCTGAAAGTTTACTCTCTTTTTTTTCTAATACAATTGATAAAATTCATCTAATATATGAGAGGGGGTGGCAATTTCCGACTTTAACCCGTTACACGACTCGAAAATCCGCACGGGAAAAACACGACCCGAACACGGCACGATTATAAATGGGTAATTTTCGGGTCAACCCTGTTTTATAAACGGGTGGGTTTGGATAAACTCGCCAACCCAATTAAATACATGTTTAACCCGTTTATTAAACGGGTCGTGTCATGGGTCGTGTCAATCCGTTTAATACCTGCCAACCCGCGAAAAAAATTAAAGAAATTGAAGCTTCAGCACACTCAATGGGTTTCGAACCCCAGCCAATTTCACCTCTCCTTGCACCTTATCCATCTTGATGTTGATAATTTTGTGATTATATGTTACAACATTTGATATTTATAATGTCTTTACAAACTGATGAGCACTTAATTATTACATTTTAATCCCTAAATTATATTTGTTAGTAATTATTCCTTATAATTTGAGTTAATTATGTATCTAGGGTTTAGGGTTTAATGTTTTAATCCCTAAAACCTAAACCATAAACTCTAAACTCTAAACCCTAAACCCTAAACCCTAAACCATAAATCCTAAACTCTAAACTCTAAACCTTAAATCCTAAACTCTAAACTCTAAACCCTAAATCCTAAACCCTCAAGGACATGTTACTAGTGAGGATATTTAATAATTTCATTACTCTATTAGCCTAGCAAAAACCTCAATAAGTATGTGATGCATTGATATGTGAAGAATACACAAATAAAATCCAAATAAGTTCATGGTCATCCTTGACGAATTGTTGGAGAAGGCTATTTATAATAGTTAAACACTAGGTTCTCTCTTTGATTTCTCCCACTAAAAAAACAATTGATGGCGTTGTTCAAAATGCAATAATTATTTTCTTTGTTTCTTCTTCATTTTCTTCATTTTTTTAATTTTTTAATTTCTCTTTCTCAATCTTTATATATAGAGAGAGGCAAAATGAAATAACTATTTTATATATTAAAAAATATAATTACTTGATTAAATTATCAACATTTAGAATTTAGAATTTTTTTAAATTTGCTATTACTTAGCGCCGTTAGCGGGTTAATAAGTTAACCCCGAAACCCGCACGGGAAATAAATGGGTCGGACACGAAACCCGCACGATTATTAAACGGGTCATACGGGTTTACCCAAAATTGACACACGGAAAATAAATGGGTCGACACGAAACCCGACACGAACACGACCCATTGCCAACGGGGCTCATAAAATAAATAAAAAAAATCTATAAAGAGAGATACTTAAACTTGGGTGCAAACAACCCTGGCGAACTCGCCTAATTCACCCATATTTGCTTTCACTTTTTTTTTTTAACCTCTAAATGGGATTGCAACTGCTATTTGATTCCATGTCATTAAAAAAATTATTTGCCCTTTGATAAAATTGAAACACTACTTAGTTAAGTCAGTGGGCTTTATATTGTGATGGTTGACTTTCCTACAATTACCAAAAAAAGAAGTTGACCTTCTTACAATTACCAAAAAATAGTTGACTTTCCTACATCACAAATTTTTTACCTTAAGTGGGTAAGCTTTGTGCTTAATTGGATTGTGATATAGTTCAACATTTCCTTATTTGATACAAGGAAAATCGAATTATATAACAGTTTTACTTTATTTTATACACGTGGCTACTATAATTTTTTTTATTATAAACAAAACCATTTGTGGAAAATAAATAACTAGATTTTGTGTTATAGTTATACCATATAAGATAATATTCTATTAATGGTAAACTATTCATGATTTCAAACCATCCAACTCAACATATAGAAAACAAGATTTTAGATGCCACTATTAATCCGTGCACGGTGCATAGATGAGAGAGAAAACTATGTATCGTAATCATATCCTCCTCGTCCTGTTTAAATAAAATAAAAACTTGTATGTCGCACATCACATCTTTCATTGTTGTACACAAAAAAAAATACAAAAATGTATAAATCGCGTGATAGGTATATCTCATGTAGGGTCCAAAACTATGATGCAACCCTTTAATCACGAAATAAGAAATTCAATACGCGTTTAATTATAAAGTTACATCAAGCAATAAATAATGGTTTGCCTATTTTATGCAGTATAGTCAATGTTGAAGATTTTAACCCAAGGCTCTTTAATTTGCAGCATCCGAATTAGGCAACTAAGTTAGAAAATGTTCCACAATGAATTCAGATATTGGATTAGGTTAGGGATTTAAGTGGACTAAGAATTGCGCTCGAGATCGATCGAAATTGGCTAGAATCTTATTGCTACCGTGGTCACAATTAGATTTGATCAAGGCCATCAGAAATTTTTGTGTACTTTTTTCAATTAAAATGTTGCTCACAAAGTAGCTTTGTATGGTGATAAAGTTGTTATTTTGGGCCACTTTAATGATAAAGTTTGTACACACAAATTATTGAAGGAGATGAAATGGAGGGTTAAATGTTTGTGCCAACAGAAAAATGGAGGTAAATAGTAAAATGTTACCTTTTTTAAAAGGAAAACACAGGACCTACACCTAAAGCGCACGTTAGCACAAGGCACAGGAGGCACGGCAAACAGGTTGATTAGGCTTCCACCACTACCGAGCAAACAGCAACAATCACGGAATCATCTGAGAAAACACCATAATCAATACCTATCTTCCTAATAATTCCCTCCCCTGGGCGCCTCATTGTTCATTAATTTTAACCATTATTTTAATAGCTTTCCATCCCCAGTAAATTTTTTTATTTGTTTATAATCACTGCATAAGGACGGCTTTGCATTAATTCCACAAAATCGCAGCAAATTAGGCACGACAAGAAAAACCCAGAAGCCAAAAAACACTCATTTCACCGCTCCGTACGAATAGCCTGAGCAAAAGAAGACCTGGGTTGTGTCCTCAACAGGAGCCACGTTTCGAAAGTTTAAGGCTTTTGGGTTTTGATCTGTCTCTGATGATGATCGATCTGTGACGAATTAAGTGGATATGGTGGGATGAAGGAGAAGACACGAAGGAATGGCTCGGGTAGGAGAATGGGGATTTAAAGGTAGAGCGAAATGGGGCTGTTCGTACAAGAAGACCACTCTCATCGTTTGCTCCATTAACATTGTTGTTGCTCTATATGTTCTTCGTTCTCTCTACGCTTCTCTGTACATCTACTCCGATAGAGATTCACGTCCCAGTACGTCTCTCTCTCTCTCTCTCAGCTTGTGATTTTATAAGCTTTGTTCAAATCTTGTTGCTTTGAATGGCCCACTTGCTGTTTGAGGTCTTTTTGTGAGAACCCAGTTTCAAATTATGAGGTTTCTCAATGTTGATGCTTGTTTAATTAAGGAAATGTTCTGTTAATATATTGGTTCAGCTCTTGAGTACACTCCAGATCAGATTAGGAAAATGGAGGAATCAGTTCGGATTCGAAAAGCAGCTGAACCGGTTGAGCTCATTAGATTGGTAAGATGCATTTTGAGTGTTTTGGTGGTAGATCTGTTGGATTGAATCGGTAGAGCGGTTTGCTTTAACTTTTTAAATTTAACGGAGGACTCTTTGTTATGCTCAAAAGGTAAAGGCACTAAAGAAGGAGCTTTCCAGAGAGGTAGTGGTTGAATTGCCACAGCCTTTGAAACTGAAGATAACCAATGAGATAGTTGAGAGGTTGAAAACCTTGAGGCCCAAAGCAAATGTTACTGAGCAGAGAGGTTAGTGCGCCTCAATTTGATTTTTTTTAGCTCATCTCTTTTTGTTAACTGCATTTCAAGGCAATCTTTATTTTGCACTAGAATAGTTAATCTCCATGCAATTGCGCATAAATGGTTTAAACCATAGATCATCTTACAGTGACTGACAACTCTGTCCTTGAAATTGATAAGATTATGAATTTATGTTTTCTTCTCCGTTGAGTTTTCGTCTATGAAATCTTAAACTAAAATTCTCGAAATCAATTCATTCAGCTTTCTTAGCGAAATTATCCCATATCTGTATTCTTTTCAGAAATTGAACTAGAATTTTAGGATTGAAGGAAGAAAGAGAATTAAATGAGGTTTAGGTAGATTTCGTATGAAAGGGGTGTAGAAGGAATATCCTGCTGTTTGTTTTGTCTCAAGGAACAAATGGCTTTCTGTTATTCTGGTAGCATGTACATTTTCTCTATATATTATGACAGATCATTGGAAGAAAAGGATTTGAGTGCAAAAGGCTTATTTTAGGCACACCCTGTATTTCACTAGGCACTACAAATAATTATAACAGATTACAGCAGAAACTTCAAGGTTATTGTGGCTTTTTCAGTGCCATGTTTCTCTTTTGGGGTGGGCGGTGCTTGGTGGCATGGATAATTCTTGTTTCAGTTAACTTAGGAAATACTATATTTATATAATTTTATTTTTCAGCAAGATTGGCCATAGTTTACATATGTGCACATTTGTGTTTAGTACTTAGATATGCTCCAGAGTGTAAAGTGCTTACACTTTTTTCTAGTATTCAGTGCTTCTTTCACTTGTACCTTACAAGTTTATAACATTTTATGTTTAACAATGAAATGCTGGTAAAGCTTTACTCCAACTCATTCTGGAACTTAATTGGATGTAAACCCACCCATATTCTCCTTGTAAATTGCTGTTCTCACTAATTAGCTTGACCTTTTTCTAATCTATAAACTTTAATTTAAACTCACATGTCCACACTAAGTTCTTTAGAAGCACTTATCAGCTGTTAATAATTAAACTGACCAAATATGACGAGTGTAATGAGATAAAGCATACAGAATAAGTGTCATATAATTCGTTATGTTATTGGTTTGCTGCTGGTAGTTATCAACTTCTCTTGTTGATGCTGTTTGCTTAAATAAACAGAATTTGTCGAAAGATGGTGCAAGGAAAAACTGAAGGAAGCTAAGCAGTTGGTTCTTGAGACAGACGCTTCAAATTCAAAAAATCTTCATGAGGAAGCAGGTGTGGTCATTATTTGTGAACTGTGTATGTTTCTTTTTTGGTCAAAATAATCTTATTTGTCTATGATGCAGTAGTCTATTGACGGTAATAATTCTTGTTTTGACCGACCTCTGGTGTTTTGTATTCTGATTCTCTCTCTCTATAGAAATGCTAGTAAAAGCTTTGGAGTCTGATTGGACAGTGCTGTTGGAAGACATGGGCCTTTGGATACCTGCTGAAATTCTTAACACAGAACATCATGATAAACCTGAGGGTGAAGAGGAGGAGTTAGGTAATTCATTAATTTATGCTCCTTGCCCTTCTCTCTATCGTAAATAAACCTCCTATTCACATTTTATTTTCCTTTACAAGAATACAAAAGTCATGATACTTATCTGCTAGTGTTGAGAGATTTACTCTATTGTCTGGTAGAGACTTATTCCATGTGTTGATGTATGTATTCCTTTTTTCTCTCTATAAGATCAAATTTTGCCGGGAAGGCCGCTTCCACCTGAATGCCATGCGGAAGTTCATACCGATTATGATGGTGCTGCTGTAAGATGGGGGCTTAACCACCACAAAGATAGTGCAGCAGACTGTTGTCAGGCTTGCTTGGATCAAGCTAAACGTGCTAAGCCTAATGAAAAGAGATGTAATATATGGGTATACTGCCCGTCCGAAAGCGGTTGCCATTCTCCAGATATCTATGAGCATAAACTTGGAGAGTGCTGGCTGAAATATGTAAGAATGAAACAACCTCGTCAATACAATGACACATTTTGTTTATTTTTCTTTTAATCTGAGTTAAGTTTCGTCCAGATTAGTCTCGATTATGTGGATCCAATCCAGTCTAATATTTGTTGTTTTCATTTATCAAAATGCAGGCAGAAACACCCAAACTCAATTTTAAAGACAGGTATCCTGAATCATACAGAAACAACCATCCATCTGCACCACTTGTTGTTCCTTGGGCCTCTGGCATTGTTGGTGCATGATAGGATTTCTCCAGAAAAAAAAAAAGAAAGGACAAACCCTTGTCATTGTAATGTGACCTGCAAAGGCTAACCATGTTCTGGAAATATCACAAAACACATGCATATATAGCTTCACTGGAATCTCTAATCATGGTCTCCCTGGGTTTATATATTTTTGTTCCTATCAAATTGTTTTGTGAAAAATAGAAGAAATAGGGAGAAATTCTTTGTAAGAGATAGTGGGGTGGAGTCACTGAAGGTTAAGGTATGCCCCATGCTGCTTGTTTGTTCACAAGTCATTTTTTTGTAATACGGATTGTCATCGTACGGGTGCTGACGGTTCAAGGTGAAGAAGTCTTGGTCGGAGGCAAAGTGAGCTTTGTTGTTAGAATTGAAACTTTCCCTGTGAATGATTGATTAATTAATGGGGAATATGAATTTCTGTCTCTGAACATTGTGCAACACTCTAATTCTTTTGATAAATATAATGCTCTCTATCTTTTCTTAAGGGGACAAGTACACTCGAACAAATTTATTTTCCAGAGAACAAAAATTCTTTCTACCAACTCTTATTAAGTGTTACCACAGTACAAAATTGAGGGGTTGCCAATCTGCTACTAATATCCGTCTAAATACAAAATTAAAAGGAAAAGAACTGACTAAATACAAAATGAAAAGGAAATAAACAAGAACACCAGTACTAGCTTCAGCTTCCCCATTGATAGTTTGGAACTTGACCCCTCATTCACGTCTAAGTGCAAGCTTGAAAAAGGTGGCTGTGAGTGGAAACTTGGATTAGGTGGGATGCTCTGCTCGTTCCTGAAGAAATTTTCTGGATCAACAGCAGTTTTCACCTTCACCAACCTATCAAAATTGTCCTGAAGTACTTCAAGCCATACACCTTCCCTTGTTCATAGCTTCTGTTGCCAAATTTATTGACACCAATGTCAAGGTCCCTGTAATTCAAGAAAGCACGCCTTGGGTTCTTGGACACAAATGGGGTCATGAACCTGAAAAGCCTCCTGGTGTCTGTGGTATAATTCTTCTCTGCTTCAGCCCCTGCTTCCCCCCAGCTCACTGAGTACTGAACTTTGAACAAGTTACCGGCACGGTGTGGAAAAGGCGTGGCAGAGGCCGGAATCCGACTCATCATCCCACCATATGGATTGAAAACCAACCCTATTTTGCCTATTTCAATCATCTTCTTCCACAGTAACTCCAACCTACTTTTGGAAATTGGGGTTTGAACATAATCAGACTTTCTTTTCAGGAAATTTGCATGATCAGGATTTCTGTCAAGCAACACATTAGGGGAGGTCCCATTATCATAGTTATCCCACCAAAGCACAGACTCAATCCAGCTCATCTCCTTACAGTCCTCCTTTTTCAAACCCAACTCAGGAAACTGCTTCCCCAACAATGACACAAGTTGGTCAGCATTACCTAGAAACTCTGCGATGATTGTGGCTTTAACAGTGTTGCTCCCTGGCTGCAGTAGCATCCTCATAAACAGACCGTCATCTGTGGTTGGTGCCACCTCTTGCCACCTCGAAACAAAGTCGGTTGCATTCTCTTCCAACGTTCTCGCAGCCTGGAAAACTGTAACAGTTTCTGGGACAGAAACCAGCTTCAATTTGTATGCAACAATGACACCAAAGCTTCCTCCACCCCCTCCTTTAATAGCCCAAAACAGGTCTTCTCCCATTGCTTTTCTATCAAGAAGTCTCCCCTTAGCATCAACAATCTGAGCATCAAGGACATTGTCAACAGCAAGGCCAAACTTCCTCAACATGTTTCCATAGCCGCCACCACTAATGTGCCCTCCAATACCAACTGTGGGACAAACACCAGCAGGAAAGCCATGAACTTTGCTCTTCTCCGAAATCCTATAGTACAATTCTCCAAGTGTGGCTCCAGCCTGAACCCAAACCGAGCTGTCCTCAATGTCTACAGTCACAGACCTGAGGTTAAACATGTCAAGGACAATAAAGATCTGATCAGACCAGTAAGAAAGGCCCTCATAATCGTGCCCGCCGCTTCGGATTCTCAGCTGTATGCCTAGCCGTTTGGCACAAACAACAGAGGCTTGAACATGAGATGCAGCAGAGGGTGTGACAATGAGGACTGGTTTCGGAGTTGAAGTGGTGTTGAACCTTGAGTTTCTGATGTAGGCTCTTAGAACAGATGAGTATGAAGGGTTGTTTTGGGCATAGATAATGTTGGACAATTGGGTTGATGATGGGTTTGTGTTGGTGTTTAGGCATTGAAGAAAGTTGTCATAGACAGAAGCTGAGGCTGCCCATGAAGCAGAAACATGAAAAACTAGAAGGACAACAAGTGGAAGCATCATCATCCTAGGCATTGCTTCTCTCAGTGTCTTTGACAATTTGTTGTATGTTGTAAGGTTTTGATCCTATATATACATAGATAAGACCTGTTTGGAAGGGGAATTGTCAACTGTAGAAATTTAAAATCAATTCCTTGACACAAAAGGAAATGTTGACAGAATGGGAAACTCAATTCCAGCAAAACAAACTAGGAAAGTTTTGTTTCCTTTTTTGTTTTTCCTATCAACAACACTTACTAAATTCTAAAGTTTTTGGGAAATCGGCAAACCCAGCAATATAACACGATCAATCCATCTTTTGTTATCTGGGTAACAGGATCAATATGTCTAGTGTTGATAGGAAAACGCAGACCGAAAAAAAGTGTTTGATAGGAAAACCAACAAAGAGAAAGAAAAATCCCCAAAAAAAAAGGGAAAAAATTGGGGTCTTTTTGAAAAGTATAGAAATTTTGGGGTCAAAACGTAAATTTCAAAACTTGATTTAATCACACCCAGCCTTTCTTCTCGACAGAGGCTAGGGTTTTCCACTGTAAAAGTTTCGGCATTTGCTCCACAAAGTTTTTAATTTAATTTAAATTCTTTATCTTTCTTCTCCACTGCATCTGCCTGCTGCACTTAGTTTGCATCTGCTCCCTCGGACAATGCCTATTTTTCGTAAGATTGGATTTTGCTCGGCCCACCAGATGAACTTCGAGGTGAGCTTATTTCTGTGTTTCTCTTTGGTCTTTGTATTTTTAATTTTCCTTTTGGTTGAATTTGTGCGTCGTTGGTTCATGAAAAGCAACAATTTGGTTCAATCTGGTTCTGAAGTTTGGCGCTTTGATTTCATACTTTTTTGTTTAGCGATTCTGGAATTTCGAATCTGTGCTATTATCTCTGATTTAAAGCTTCGATCGTTGAAATTGAAATTTTAGTTAGTTTGCTGCATTGGTTTCCAAAACGAAGCTCAGATTTTAGAGTGTTCGAAAAATCGGCCTAGGCGGCCGCCTAGTCGCTAGGCGGGAGGACACCGCCGCGATTTCACCCTAATCGTTAGGGGTAGGCGCCAGGGAGTTAGTCGGCGCCTAACTCAAGCATCGGATGAGTGTGATGAACTTGATGGTCTCTTAGGTTTTCTCATAATTTTTTTTTGATTCCGTATGCAGTGAAGCTAATCTGATAGCAAGTAGCTACAACCATGGTTCTTGGCACCTACTCCATTCATGAAACTCACTATGACATACTATCTGTGAAACAAGATGCCAGCTATGAAGATATCCGAGCAAGCTACCGATCTGCCATCCTTAATAGCCATCCTGATAAATCACAAAATACATCTGGGTCAGGAGATAGGTTCTTGAAGGTGCAAAAGGCTTGGGAAATCCTTGGCGATTCGAGGGCTCGTGCACTTTATGACATTGCCCTTCGAGCTTCTAGACATGATGCTATAGTTGCAGAAGACATCAGCTTAGAAGATGTGATGGCTGAGGGTGCAGGAGAGGTCATTCAACTCTATTACCAGTGCCGATGTGGTGATTATTTCTTTGTTGATTCTTTGGAGTTGGAGAAGATGGGGTATGCTTTGTTAAGAGATGGAAGCAAGATATCCTTCGAGGCACAAAATGCTTTGCCAGCTTCACTTGTCCTTCCTTGTGGCTCTTGTTCCTTGAAAGTTCGGATATTGATCAATTCAGATCATTTTGTTTCAATCGATGATCACCATTGAATGGAAGTAAACTTTTTGGTGTCAAGAGTTTGTAGCTTGAGAAGTCAATTTGATATGGAGTGAAATTAGATGTAAATTTTAGAGATATGTCTAAGAATATTAACAATCTAAAATCATATAATGGACAATTGATTTTGAGATTTGTAAGTTTTTCTTGCCTGCAATTGCCTGCAAAGCAAGTGAGATCAGAAACAAAGATGAAAGCAAGGGTCGTTGAATGGGCCTTTGTACATGTTTGATTTGGATCAAGAACTGGCCCATCTGGGAGGTCCATATATGTCTATCATTTTGGTTTCTCTTCCTTCCAACCAAAGAAAAAAATAAAAAAAGAAACTAACAAAACTAACAAGAACGATACAAAATTGGAAGATAAAAAATTGGGTCTACGGTTCTCAGAGAGCAGTTCAGGTTTCAGGATCTGCCACCAATTGAAGAAAATTGAACGCCCACTTCTCTCATTCTAGGTACAATTTCTTCCTTCCTTCTTCTTCTTGGGTTCTCCACAAAAAAATTTAGGGCTTTGTTCTTCTTGTGAAATGAAAGAAATTTAATTTCATCAAAGGTTGTATTTTTGGGCAACAAGAAGTAAAATTCACAATTGGGTCGTTCTTATAATCGGAAACAGGTCCTGAGCCAAACTCTTGAGATGGGTTCTGCAGAAAAAAGCTCCCAATGGAGGAGTGTCTTTGATGGTGTGAAACTGAAGACTATCAAAGCCATGCCGGAAGCACTCATGGCAGAGATCAACACAGCAATTTGCAATCTTGAATATGCACGTGCCACTGATCTGGTCGACTCTCCATCTTCTTCTTCAATCTCAAAGTTTGAGAGCTCTCCTCAACCTGAATACAGTGCTCGCATGGCGGACCAAGCCTACAAGGCAGGGTGTGCAGCCTTGGCTGCTGGCAAGCTTGACGAGGCTCTTCAATCTCTGAACGTTTCTCTCTCCAAATGCCCTCCTGATCAGACTTCTGCTGTGTCTAAGCTTCATTCTCTCATCTCTCTCACATCACAGCAGCTCCAAAAGTCTACAAGCTGAAGTTATTACGACAACACAGTTTTTGGTTCTTTGTGTTTATGGCACTTTGACTTGAACTTCTTATGACAACATGCTTTTTGGTGAAGAAAAAGTTGAGGTTTCTGTTTCTATGCTTTCATCATGCAATGTGGATTTCGGCAACAAGAATTGGGGGCTATTGAATGGAACAATTAATTAGGAAACATGAGGACATGTTGACATTATTGTTTTGAAGCAGATTTCACGAGGTTGGTTGGTAGGTGATAGGTTTAAACTTTACAGCTGAAGATAAGGTTAATTCCTAGTATTAGCCTGTTGTGTACATAATTTCCTTCGTTTTTGTTTTAACCTTGGTTTGATTACATCAAAGTTTCCCATGGGAAGGGAAAATGAAATCCAAAGGGGAGGAGGGTTACATTTTCTTCCCTATTTTCCTATGTGCCCGGTAACCATTTTCTATGCCGGGCTTACCAAACATGGGCAATTGATTTCCCATCTCCAAGCATCCTTTCCCATGAACCAAATGCAGCCAAAGGGTTTTTAAAGAACTCCATGTCTTATTGTTTTACTTTTTGGATTGGGCAACCGCACTTTTAAATTTAACTATTTTGATTGCTTTCAATAAAAATGAAATTTGGGTGTGTTAATTTGTTTCTGTATCTTCCATTGAAATCAGGGGCAGGCTTTCTCACTTTTGGCAAATTTGACATATAGCCATTTCAGTTTGGTAACCTGTCCTAGTTCACCAAGGCTTCAACTTTAAGTATAAATTTGAAAACTACAGAAGAGACACTTAATGTAGGAAAAACGAAAGAAACGGATGAAGGGTCTTCAATGGAACAAGTAAGCGTTGTAACCTCAAAGGGGGGTTTGGAGTTTTGTTAAAACGTCTAATGCTTTCTTTTTAGCTTTATCTTTACCCCAAAGGATATAAAGCAATATTCTCCATTTCTAATACGCTGGGAGGCCACTATCACATATGCAGGTCAATTTGGACATCAAGTCGTGTAAGAAAAACACACACCAACGCTAGTTTTGTAGATATCTTTTAGTCCCTGTGGTTTGCAAACCTACGCTCAACAGAAACTTTTAACTCCAACAAGAGCATCTTTTATCATGAAGAAGAGCCACCAAATCCTTCCAAAAGATGCAAATTTCTCGCTGCTTGTCTCACAGATGCGTTTTCCAATTGCCATATTGGCAGACAGCTTCCAACTTCGAGCCCAGAAGCAGAGGATCAGTACATAACAAGTGACTTTGATGAGGAACAGGAAGTATTCACTAAGCACCTGCATGAATATTTAGATATGATCTTTTCATTCCCTTGTTAAATCCATGAGAGTTTCGTAGGTTGCTTTTATAGTTTTTTGGTGTTTTTTCTCAGGTAATTGTATCAGCAATTCGAAGTGCTGCAATGGAAAAGCTGAGGCGCAAGCCTAGCAGTTTGACAGATAGCTTTTCATTTGTCTATTCTTCAAAATCAGGAGATTTATTCATAAGCCAGAAAGGAGTGCAAAACAAAAAGGATCATGGTGAAGAAGATGATGAGAAAGAAGAATTTTTATCTGTTAAAAGTTGCTTCTCTTGCTGCTCAACTGCTGCCACAAGTAGAGATGTGTTTCTTTCTGTCAAGACAAGTTTGTCCCGCTGTTCGAGCCTTAATGGGATTGATTTTATAGATTTTCCGAGGCAGTCTATAATTCAGCAATTCCGTCATTGTGAGGGCTGGCCCTTTGGTCTTTGCCGGAAGGCTGTGTTGCTTCCACCTCTGCCCAAGTCGCCGTCTGAGTCGTGGTCATGGCGCAAAGCCACTAAATATGTCAAGATGGTTTAAAGGCAGAGCTCCCCAACCCCACCACCACCACCAAAGGTCCAAAGTTCTGTCCTGTTTAGATAATTGAATGCGTTGAATAAGAAAGCAACTAGAATAAAGTTTCTTTGTAATGCCGTATCACTGTGAGAAGTAAAGCCTAATGGGAATTGAAACTCTCTCTCTTTCTCTCTCTCTCTCTCTCTCTCTCTCTCTCTCTCTCTCTCTCTCTCTCTCTCTCACATGAATCATGATCACATCGTATATTTTATCATCTGCAATTTGGCTCTTGCAAACATTGAGCTTTACACATGCCGAGTTGTAAAGGGAAAGACCACTTGCCTTGATTGCCATAACAATTATGGTTTCTCAGATTGGAAGGTTGAATGTAACAATTATGTCTAACTTTATATCGTCAACTTTTATTTTTACACATCTTTTAAGTTCTAGGACTGGCCATCTCCAAGAGCAACAAACAACTTAACATAAGGACTAGTCCCAGCAAGCCCATAAAAAAGAAGAAAAAAACTGCCCCAGAGGGACAAACTGCAACCAAACCAGAAGCCTAAGAAGAACACCAACACTCAAGGGACTATTCCTAAACGGTAAGTCTTTTAGACTGAACCTGGGAGTTCATTTCCAAGCAATCTCTGATTTGAGTGATTAATAGTCCCTCATCGCCACTCCCAATCTCTAATTCCTCAGAAACCTTCTCAATCTCAAAGCATTCCTTCAATCTGTCATACACATGACTTATTTCTGGCCTTTCTGTTGATGTTTTAGACACACAAGCCAAGGCAGTTTCTATAGCTTTCTGTGCAGAAGAATACTTGTATGTCCCTTGTACTCTCGAATCCACTATGCTTTCAATTTCCATTCTCTCAAATTTAGCTCTCACCCAATCAGATACATTAACATGTACAGTTTCTGATTCTGTTATTATTGCTGGTCTGCCAGTTATAAGCTCTAGCAACACAATCCCAAAGCCGTATGAATCACTCTTTCTGGTGAGCTGTCCAGTTGTGCAATATCTGTTACAAAAAAAATCTTTGTTGTATTATTATTTTGTTTTTGGACTGACTCTTTGTTCTAACATTATATTTAGGGATATTTGTAGAAATGTCACATGAACTTATACCTTAATTTCAATTTGTCACCTTTAAAAAAAATTTAAGAGAAATGTCACCTTAATTTTTCAAAATCCATGATTTGTCATCTAATGTTAACACCATCCAATTTTCCATCTATTTTCAAGGGTAATTTAGTCTTTTTATTTTTAATGATATTTTAAAAATGAAAAATTCATTTAAAAAAAATTATATATCTTTTAAATAATTAAAAATGAAAAGAGAAATTAGGAAAAAGAAAACTTCTCTCTGTTGAACCAAAAAAATTCACAAAAAAAATTGGTTTGTGTTTGGCTAAGCCCACGTCCAACAAGCTTATCTAATTGATAAGTGTTTCAAAAAAAAAACAAAAAAAAAAGTAAAGCCAATTATCCAATAGGTTTTCCAAGTCTCAAAGCCAAGGGATAAAACAATTCAAAGGTGGGTTGATCCCACGTACAAATCTCCTAAAGACTCTTAAAGGAGTTTAAAAAAAATAGGAGTTTGACCGACCAATGAAAACTCTCAAGAGAGTTTGGTGGTTCCTATTTTAGTGGAGTGATTATTGCATGAAGAGTCCTTCACAATCACAAAAGTGATTTCTTGCGGCTAGCCTACAAAAGTCAAGGCTATGGAAATAAAAAGGGGTTCACAAGGCCACCAAAAAAAGGGGGGGGGGGGGGGGGGGAGCCGGCAGGCTGCAAGCTGGGGGAGGCTAAAGAGCAAAAAAAGCCTGCAAGGCCACGAAGGTGAAGAGAAGAACAGCCGAAAGGCTGGGAAAAATACAGAAGCAAACAAAGATGCATCTGCCTCTCTTCTCTTGAGGTTCTCCATGTATGGGTGGCAACCCTTTAATCAAGAAAATGGATGGCAATCCATGTGGGTGGCAACCCTTGAATCAAAATTCTTGGATGGCAATCCATGTATGGGTGGCAACCCTCAAATCTTTTTCTTGGATGATAAATCCATGGGTGGCAACCCTCAAATCAAATACATGAACAGCAAATCCATGAAAGGATTCCTGTTCAACAAAGATCTGCCGAGCAAAAGGAAATCCTAAATGGTGTTCTGAGAGTTCATTCCAAAAGATACAAAAAAGAATGGGAATCACCTCTTGGACTCTCTGACCAATCCTCTCCATCTCTGTTTGAGAAAGCCTTTCTTTTTCTCTCAGCAAACTTCATATGTTAGTCTTGAAGAAAAGAATAGGCAGAGAAAAAAATGGAGATCTGCAAGAAAGGGAGGCCATGTTTTTTTTCTGTCACAGCCTCTCTCTCGGATAATCCTCTTGTTGGGCATACAGTCAAAACAAAACAAAAAGGAAAGAAAGAAAAGTGGCTGTACGCCACTTTATGTTTCTGAAAAAAAGAGAAAGATGAAACAGCAATGTTCTTTTCGTTTGGAGGAGGGTGTTGCTGGCACATAGCTGAAATAAAACAAAACCAAAAAAAGATGAAGGCAACACGTTGGTTTTGTTTGCATGGGCTTGGTGTGGCAAATAACAACAACAAACAAAGGTTAAAAAAAAATGGACAGCCACTATAAATCAAGAGAGGAAGAAAGGTTCAACAAGGAAATCAAAAGAAACAAAAGAAGGAGGTGGCGTAGCCACTCTGTTTGAATCTGCATGCAATGAAAAATAAGCAAGAAGGAAGTCAGCACAAGATTGGAATACGCAGCAACAGACAAAAAAGCCACCACGAGAAAAAAAGAGAAGTCAGTAAAAGACGGAAAAAAAAAGGAAGGCACATCTCTCTGGGTCTTGGACTTGTTGCTCTGCCTGCTTTGACAGTTAAAAAAGGCTAGCTGTCAGGTCCGACTGCGGAACAAAAGAAAAGGGGCCTGGGTTTTGGTTTTCAAATAAAGGGAGAACTCTTGGCAGTGGTGTAACTTTATCCCAAATCTGTCAAAATCACAATTCCTTTATGGTAAACCTCTGAGGTCCTAGTCCAATCGTGATTGGTTTTTGATAAACCAGATGAGCCTTGTGCCGGTGACCAAGGTATTAAATATCCCCCATATTATCCCGATAATATTTGATTTTTAGGGTTCGATATTTTAACAACTAACCATAGTGTTATTGTCAATATATCGATATTATCCCGATATTATCGGGAAGATATTTTCAATATTTTTATGAATGATTTAGGCAATATATCGAGATATTATTGATAATATCCCGATAATATCCTGATAATATATCCCAATACGAAACCCAAAAATATTTATATACATGGTATTTATGAAAACCATTTTACTCCTTCAACACCTTAACCACCATATCACTTATGTTTTTGTGAAAATACTAAAATATTTATATATATACATGGTTTTGTTTTGAATTATTTTTGTAAGAAACAAATTTTCACATGAGATGAGTAGTAACTATGGTTATACTCATAACTAACCATTTCCCTGCTCTTCATATCCCATTCCTGTTGGGATGGAATCAAGTGACTCATGGAAAGAATTCGAGATTCAATCTTCAAATGATTTTGCTTATGAACAACGTCAACCAATTTCGGATCCATATGGGTGGCATGTTAACAATTACATGCAAACTATTTTGAGGATTTATGATGACTACTCTTTAAAATATACTTACTCTACACATAGAGATGATGAAGATAGCGAAAATTTTGAACCTCATAGGAACTTTATGTGGTACTAAGTCACTTATGTATCTTACCATGCAATGTATAAAGTGTAAAATATTGTAGTAATTCATTATATATAAATGATTATGGTGTGTTTAATCTTTTTTCATTAATTACTACATATTTTCTACACTTACGGTGTTTGCCAGCTCGCTATATAATCAACTTAAATCAATTAAATCCATCATGCAATGCATTTCATTCCAATTTTTTTTGTGATAAACTAATAGATAATTGACTAAATAAACATCCTGCAAAGTTTCAATAAAAATTTCCAAGTTTTTCTTACAATTTCCGTGGTTTTTATTCAATTTTTTCCGATACCGATAATATCTCGATATTTCCTTCGATATTTCCGTGTTTTTTGACTTCCGATATTTAAGACCTTGGCCAATCACGGACCAACAGATAAAAAAATATTAAAGGGCCCACCAGATGAGCCTTGTGCTGGTGACCGATCACGACCAACAATAAAAAAATATTTCTCCAAAACCCAAAATTTCTAAAGGCTCAAAATATTTAATGGGTGACACAAATAATTACTCCTTAAATTTACAAAAGCCCATGTTGCCTATTATATGGTTCACTGATTAATTTAAAAATTCTCATAGCCATATTTGGGTCCAAGTCCAAATGTCAATTTTAAAAAATTAGTGGGCTAATCAAAATTGCTCATTATTTTTCTTGGACATTGATAAAAAGAAAAATGGTACAAAACCATTCCGAACTTTCTCATGGATCATCTACCCATGCAAACTCCAACGAGATTAAATTCAAATATCTCAAACACAAATTCTCAATTAATGGGCCACACTTACCCATTAATTTCCAATTTTTCCCATAGGTCATCTACCTATGAAAATCTCCAAATTGTCTTAAAGACACAAATTCTCAATTAGTGGGCCACACTTACCCATTAATTTTCAATTTTTCTCATGGATCATCTACCCATGCAAATTTCAACGAGATTAAATTCAAATGTCTCAAAGACACAAATTCTCAATTAGTGGGCCACACTTACCCATTAATTTTCAGTTTTTCCTATAGGCCATATACCTATAAAAATCTCCAAATTGTCTCAAAGACACAAATTCTCAATTAGTGGGCCACACTTACCCATTAATTTCCAATTTTTTCCATAGGTCATCTACCTATGAAAATCTTCATACAAATCTTTTTGGAACTACGCCGGTTTGATCCCATCAAAGGTACGTAGGCAGTCTAGCATACCAATAGATGCAACCGGAATCAAATTCCTACCAATCAAATCTTCATACAAATCTTTTTGGAACTACGCGGTTTGATCCCATCAAGGGTACGTAGGCAGTCTAGCATACCAATAGACGCAACCGCATCCACACCAAATCCCAAGTGGTACAAAACCACGCCAAAATCCCAAGAGGTACAAAACCACGCAAATTAAACAATCTTTTCCGAACTACGTTGGTTTGATCCCTTCAAAAGGGTACGTATGCAATCTAGAGATTCAATCTAGATGCAACCGCCCAAATTTCAAATCCAAACAGAATCCCTGGTTATTCTTAACCAAATTCATTCCAAACACACATCAAAATCGAATCCCTGTTTTATTCAGCTAAATTCACTCAAACACTTTCTCAATCAAATTCGCACAATATTTTTCCTTTTGCAATGAGTCATCCATTCATTGCGAATTCTTTGAACTACTAGTGGCTTGATTCCCGCGAGGGATACGTAGGCACCCTGAGGTTGGACTTGGGAGCAGCCACAAAACCAAACACACACGTTCTGTTTCTTTATGATGGAATCAAAGGGTTTTCCCTTGAAGTAAGGGATTGTAATTAAGAGACTTGCGTCTCGAATGGGTTGAAACCTAAAACAATAAAACCCCATTATTTAATTAGTGGTGGTGAAATTGTGTTGGGAGGTTCACATTTATCTTCAACACTCTCCTCCAAATTCAACAAGCTTTTTATGTTGGACCTTTCAACCTAGCTGTTGCTGCATCCCTCCACTGCCGAAAGCCATAACAGCCGCAGGCGACGTTCCTGGTTGCCTGTCCTGGCTTGACAAACAAAAGGCTGCATCCTTCGTGGTGTATGTTAGTTTTGGGGTCGCAAGGCCACCGGAGAAGGAGCTTATGGCGATGGGTCAAGCTTTGGAAGCCAGCAGGGTACCCTTCTTATGGTCTCTCAAGGATAGTTTTAAGACACCTTTGCTAAATGAGTTGCTAATAAAAGCAACTAATGGGATTGTGGTGCCCTGGGCTCCCCAGCCACACGAGGAGGAAGAGAGAAGTTTTTTTTTCCTAATTTTTCTTTTCATTTTTAATTATTTAAAAGATATATAAATTTTTTATAATAAATTTTTCATTTTTAAAATATCATTGAAAATAAAAAGACTAAATTACCCTTGAAAATAGATGGAAAATTGGATGGTGTTAAAATTAGATGACAAATCATGGATTTTGAAAAGTTAAGGTGACATTTCTCTTGAATTTTTTTTTCAGGTGACAAATTAAAATTAAGGTATAAGTTCAGGTGACATTTTTCTACAAATATCCCTTATATTTATATGTAACAAATATCACCACAATGGCTAGCAGGAATTGTTGAAAGTGCTTACTCAGGATCCAGGTACCCATATGTTCCTCTGAGGTCTGTTAATGCATGAGTGGCAGTATCAGTTGCAAGAGCTTTAGAAATTCCGAAGTCTGCTATCTTGGCTTGCAACGTCTCAGTTAACAAGATGTTGGAAGGCTTCAAATCTCTGTGCAGTATCGGCGGTTTGCAACCATCATGCAGATATTCCAATCCTGCAAATTTCAAAAGACAGCAACCATCATCTAACGAAAGATGTTTTTCACAAGAGTTTATATATGTTTATTAATGTGACGATGATGATTTGTGTTTACCTCGTGCTGCATCTACTGCAACCTGAAGTCTCTGCTTCCAAGTCAAGCCCTTGTAAGGTATATCTGCACATGAGTGTGATTAATATAGAATAAAAATGAGGTTAATCAAATGGAACATACATCCGAATCATATATTAGTGAAGTACACTATATAGTCAATCCAAATTGCATTGAAGCAAAGTATATATATAAATACTAGAAAAATGATCAGATGTATAGCTATCGGTCTTTTCTTATTCTTTTTTGTAACGTTGGAAAATGACCCAAATTCATATCACCTCATCCTGTTTGTTCTTTTCTTTTTATGATCCACTACTGGTTGAGTAAGGGATATACCTGCAGCTGATATATGCTGTTGCAAATTTCCATTTGTGATGTATTCGTAAATAAGCGCCATAGTGTCACCTTCGTCACAGTAGCCAATTAGAGAAACCAAGTTTCTATGATGAACTCTCATCAATAACTTAACCTGCAATCCAATGTGGCTACTATACTTTCAGCAAAAGATAGAAAGAACTGAATAATACATATATAGATGTATGTAGTTGGGCGACATCCACCTCATTTTGAAATTCTTCAGAGCCTTGACTTGATGATAAATCAAGTATTTTTCAGAACCTTTTATTGAGCCACGGAAATCGTTCTTAGTGTGGAAAGTTATGCATGGCAGGCTTCTCACAGAGGATTTTCTTCAAAAACGTGGTATTGCCCTTGCATCTATGTGCTTATTTTGCAGGATGGCTTCAGAGAATATTAATCATTTATTTTCTGAGTGCCCCTTTGCTTGTTCCTTATGGAGTTCTATGTTCATGTTCTTAGCAGTTATTCTTTCTTCCGGCCCATCTACTCATTTTAGCCCTCAGCTCATGGATCTATGGCTTCTTATGTTCGGAACTACTGTGTGGTTAATTTGGAATTTAAGGAACAAGTTGCGGTTTGAGGAGAAGGTTTCTACGGTTTCTTCTGCTTGTCGTACCATTATTAATCATGTCCGTGCCTCTAGTCCTCTGTCCAGGGGTCATATGTCGAATAAGGTGCGTGATCTGTGTACTATTCATTCCATTGGGGTGCGCTGTCGTCATCGCCCCAATCCCAAAATTGTTGAGGTTATGTGGCATCCCCCTTGTTTTGGCTCTGTCAAAATTAATCCTAATGGAGCGCGCAAAAGTGACTCTGGTAAAGCAGGTAGTGGTGGTGTGTTTCGTGATTATCAGGGCCATGTTCTTGGGGCTTTTTCGGCCAATTTAGATGTTCCTAGTGTATTTCATGCTGAAGTGTTAGCGGTCATAAAGGCCATTGAGCTTGCTTGGCTACATGCTTGGCATAATGTTTGGATTGAAACTGATTCGTTGTTTGTTACTAAATTCTTTCGCTCTCCACATTTGGTCCCTTGGCTTCTACGAATTGATTGGCAAAATTGCTTGCATCGTCTCCAACACATGTCATTTAAGATTTCTCATATCTTTCGTGAGGGTAATCATGCTGTTGATGCTTTGGCAAATCATGGTGCTTTGGGCTCTGGTTTAATTTGGTGAGATACTGCACCTTCTTTTATTTTGCCTTTTTGTCAGCGAGACTGGCTGGGCATGCCTAATTACCGGTTTTCCTAGTTTCTTTTATTTACTCTTTCAGAGCTTTGGTCTCTTAGGTCAGCATGTTGTTGTGCTTTTCTGTCATTGTCTTTCTCTTCCACAGGGTTTGGTTCGGTCCCCCTATGTTTCTTTTATGTTTTTGTTTCTTATTAATAAATTATGACCAAGGGGACGGGCGGGGGCTTCCAGAGTGTTGGTCCCCTCTTTGAGGGTGGTGGATGTTTGTGCATCCTATGATCGATACTAAAGAGCTAATCTCGCCTAATCCCTTGGTTTATTTATAATAAAAAAAGTATTTTCACAGCAACTTGAGTATCATTTTCCAGAGTGCCATGGTAGACTTCTCCAAATCCACCTCGTCCAATTAGTGTAGAATTTCTGGTTATCTTGTCGATCTCTGATTTTGTAAATTTTCTACCCCGTGGCTCGATTGGCTCTGTTTGGATGAAAATGTTTATGACTTTAATTAAGAATATTTATATAGAACCGGAATCAAACTCATAAAAACGAAAAGAAAAACATTAACAAGTATCTGAAGTCTTACCATCTATTTCTTCACTTTTACATCTCCGCCAAATAGCTGCTACAGTTAATAAGAGGATGATAGTTCCAACACTGGATACTACCACGGGGATAGCAACATTGTGCTTCTTCCTTGATTTGCAAGAAACATGTCCGAATTCGGGTAGATTTGAATTTTCACACAGACTGAAACAAAACACAGAGTGGTTGATGGAAACTGTAGTAAGATTTTGATAAATCATGTTGACATGAAAAAATATATAGTATCCCTATATAATATTTTCAAATAACCAGATGGAAAAAATGGTGGCATCTTTGTAAAGTGGTGGCATATCTGTTTGTTGTGAATTAATACTAACTCACTTCCCCTTAGGACCTTGTTGTTGATGAACTTTGTGACAAACTCAATGATGGATGAGTCTTACACACACACAGAAATTTAACCAAATAGAAATGACACAAGTGTTTATAGAGGTTCAGCAAATTGCCTACTTCCTCTTTGGTGATCTCCTTGAGAACTTTCACTAATGAAGATAGGTTACAACTTTGGTTTACAAAGAAAGGAAACCCCTTAGAACACTACCCTCACAATCTGTTTCTCTCTCACCCTTGCTCAACACCTTGACACACTTAGAGAACTCTCTTGCTCTCCCCTTGGTATTTTCTGAACTTACAAGTTTCCAGCTTTTCTACAACTCTCTATACTTTGCACAAACTTATGCACTTAACAACTTAATGTTCTCTTGCTTCCTCTTCCCTCTTATATAAGCCTTTGGACACCAAGATAAGGTATCATTAAGTTCTGCACGTTCTAGCTTTAGTTATCCAACTTTAGACACCTGTTATGGCAGCTCACAAAGCAAGTGATCAATGGTTGCTAGCTGCCATCAATCTCTTGAACCAAGAGAGAAAACACTCATGAAACAAGTTATCAATTTGCCAATGTGTTCTCCTTAGCTTTCCACCTGCTTGCCACCTCTTAATATCTCATAAGTGATTAGAAATATCCTTGCAAGTCGATAGGAAGTGGTAGCACACCAAGGAAGACTTGAAAACGCGTAGAAAACTGAAACAGCATCGTCGGGCGACCGGTCGCGGATACCTTGCGACCGGTCGCTGAGACCTTTTGGATACCAAACGACCGGTTGCTGATACCTTGCGACCGGTCGCTTTCAGCGAAATTTCCAGATTTCGAATCTGTGAAAAAACGACCGGTCGCCCAAACCTTGCGACCGGTCGCTCACTCCTTCACTTGTATACTAAATGTGAGCCATTTTTCCAACACTGTTAACCAATTAATTTATGCTCCAAGTAAAAGAAGAAAGCACACCTCAATGATAGTCCATCAGTTTTATTTCTATCAATGAGCCCTGCTGGAACTTGGCCTCTGAGCTTGTTTTGCCCCAAGTTTCTGCAAAAGTCTCTATCACCATGTTTAACTTGTAACGAATATATTAGGATTATATGACTAACCAAATAATAACTTACAGGACAGTTAAATTTGGCATGTGAGACAAAAAGTCTGGAATTGGTCCTGTCAAGTTGTTGTTTGATAAATCCCTGAAATGTTAAAGCAGGTCAACTCATCTAATTACTAATTATTCCAAATGAAATTCTGACCATTTGAGACTCTGCATACTTACAAAGCTTGTATCATTGAGAGATTGGCTATAAAAGGAGATATCTGGCCTCTTAATCCACTGGAGGACAAGTCCCTGCGAGTGCATTGTAACTTCAAATGCCAAGACTCAAATGGGATTAAACTGAAACCCTGGTGTGAGAGTGACATAGATATACTTACAAAGATATGATTCTTGGGGGCCTGGATTCATGATAGCTACAATTTAGTCCTTCCCACTGGTAAGCTTGAGGGCTGCATGGATCTCCTTGCCAGTTCTTACTGATTTTGTAACGTAACTAGATGTTTTCGATTGCATCAACTAATTGATATTTTCATATGCAACAAATTAGTTAACATATATATAATCAAAATCAATCGATTATACAAGGCATTAAATTGACAGCTAGTGATGATATTTAGCTATAGCTACTTACTATCTCCTTGGTTTGTTTCCAATTGTAAGAAGTTTTTAGCCTCTTAAGTCTCATAGGCATTGAGGATGGGTGGAAGGGTAGAGTTTTCAGTCTTGAGGATTGACATAGAAGAAAATACTGCGTCTCCACTGGGCAAGGTGGTGTAAAGTGTATATGTGGACAAGTAAGGTAGAACAAATGACGGCTCTTGAGGCCGTCCGTTCAAAATAACATATAAATTTCTGGGCTGCTGGTGGGATGGGAGCTTTTGAATTTCTGCAAAATGCAAGTAAACATGATATTCTGGATTGTTATCAACAACATCCAAGAAAACATTCAAAGGATCGCTTGCATTTTTTGGGGCGACAGCAGTGCTCATGATAGCAGATGGTATTTGGAAATCAGCATGAAAATAAGATTTGTTCACCATGGCTGGGGTACTTAATTGCAACTGCTTCTCATCATCAACATAATCGGTATTCCACACGCGATCATGAATATCGGTTGGATACCTTAAAAATTAGTATAGATTTCTCATTAGTTTTTGTATCAAAATTTAGGACCAATATGAATATATGCACTGAAGCAAACACAATTAGTCAGATAGAACACTATTTAGTCATCTAATTGTAAATAATGAATATACGAACACAATATACTTTCTATAAATAATGAAAATATTTCATTATATATAATAATCAAATGGTTAAACGATTTCCATTTGACTCATTTTTTGCAAAGGGAGATTTTTGAATGATGACCCAAACAACAAATTATTAGTACCGTATTTAGCTTATAAATCGATTAACACTTGAACACCCCTCTGTATATGTATGCGCATAACTAGTAGATGTAACTCACCTGAAGTTGTATATTGGTGTATCATTAACTAATAAACCAGTGTCTTTGCGGGAGACAAGTGCCAAGGACACATTTGTTTCTGCATAAGATGTACTAAGTAAAGACCTTAGTTCTATTAACGATATAAATGGAACCCCTTTGTTTGTGTTCACCAGACAAATATGTATATAGTCTTGCGGAGGGTTATGTATAAGCTCTCTGGTTGTATCCAAACCTTCCATTGAGAAATTCATTGTTTCCCGCAAATTAGGTCCGAGATGTAGTTCGAATTCGGGTGCTTCATTTTTTCCGTCGTAATTCCCATATTGAAAACCCACTCGGATCAAATATTTGGTGCCACTTGTAATGTTTATTTTGTAGCAGTTCCTCACTCCTTGAGGGTAGTCCATAATTCAGCAATTCTGTCATTGTGAGGGCTGCCCCTTTGGTCTTTGCTGGAAGGCTCTGTTGCTTCCACCTCTGCCCAAGTCGCCGTCTGAGTCGTGGTCATGGCGCAAAGCCACTAAATATGTCAAGATGGTTTAAAGGCAGAGCTCCCCAACCCCACCACCACCAAAGGTCCAAAGTTCTTTCCTGTTTAGATGATTGAATGCGTTGAATAACAAAGCAACTAGAATAAATTTTCTTTGTAATGCCATATTACGTATTGTGAGAAGTAAAGTCTAATGGGAATTGAAACTCTCTCTCTCTCTCTCTCTCTCTCTCTCTCTCTCTCTTCTTCACATGAATTGTAGTCCCAGCATAATAATTATAATCTGCAATTTGGCTATCTTTTCTTAAAGTTAAATTTGCCTTTGTTTCTGTGAGACAAACAGTGAGCTTTCAAAGGACTAGTACCGGGAGCTCACAACACTTTCCTTGGTTCATGCAAACAATGAGCTTTCCACATGCCAAGTTATAAAGGGCAAGACCAATTGACTTGATTGCCATAATAGGGTTTCTCAGATGGAAAGGTTGAATGTAAAACACCAAATTTCTAACTTTATATCGTCAACTTTTAATTTTACACATATTTTAGGTTCTAGGACTGGCCCTGTCCAAGAGCTACAAACAACTTAACAGGAAAAAGAAAAAAGTAAAAGCAAAGCAGAAACCCAGCAGGCCAAAAGAAAACACCCCAGAGGGACAAACTGAAACCAAACCTGAAGCCTAAGAAGAACAAGAACACTCAAAGGACTAGTACTAAACGGTACGTCTGTTAAACGGTGTTCATTTGATTTGAACTGCTTAATCTTCCCTCATCGCCACTCGCAATCTTTGATTCTTCAGAGGCCTTCTCAATTTCCAAGCATTCCTTCAATCTGTCATACACATGACTTATTTCTGGCCTTTCGGTTGGTGTTTTAGACACACAAGCCAGGGCAACTTCTATAGATTTCTGTGCAGAAGAATACTTGTATGTCCCTTGAACTCTCGAATCCACTATGCTTTCAATTTCCCTTCTCTCAACTTTGGTTCTCACCCAATCAGATACATTAACATGTACAGGTTCTAAATCTGTTATTATTGCTGGTCTGCCAGTTATAAGCTCTAGCAAGACAATCCCAAAGCTGTATGCATCACTCTTTCTAGTGTACTGTCCAGTTGTGCAATATCTGTTCAACAAAAAATCTTTCTTGTAATTAATGTTTTATTTTGGGGCTTACTTTGTTGTAAGTTGTAACAGTATATTTATTATGTACCAAATTTCAACGCAATGGCTATCAGGAATTGTTGAAAGTACTTACTCAGGATCCAGGTACCCATATGTTCCTCTGATGTCTGTTGAGGCATGAGTGGCAGTTTCAGTTGCAAGAGCTTTAGAAATTCCGAAGTCGGCTATCTTGGCTTGCAACGTCTCAGTTAACAAGATGTTGGAAGGCTTCAAATCTCTGTGCAGTATCGGCGGTTTGCAACCATCATGCAGGTATTCCAATCCTGCAAAATGTCAGAAGCCCCCTGTTATGTTTATGTGTTAAGTAACTCTAACGAAACACATGCTTTTCTGAGTTTATTAATATGATGATGATGATGATTTGTGTCTACCTCGTGCTGCATCTACTGCAACTTGAAGTCTCTGCATCCAAGTCAAGCCCTTGTAAGGTATACCTGCACCTGAGAGTTATCAATGTCGTGTGATTAATTATAAAACAAAAATGAGGCAGATCAAATGGAACATACATTCCGAAATACATAAAACCAAATTCGAATCTTCCATTGTTCCTTTCTCTTGAGTCTAGTTAAAAAACATACCTGCAGCTGATATATGCTGTTGCAGATTTCCATTTACGACGTATTCATAAACAAGTGCCATAGTACCACTTTTGTCACAGTAGCCAACGAGAGAAACCAAGTTTCTATGATGAACTCTCATCAATAGTTGGACCTGCAATCCAATGTGGCTACTAAACTTGTAGCAAATATTGAAAGCATTTTGTGACTGAATACATATGATATATAGTCGGATGAAGTACCTCATTTTGAAATTCTTCAGAGCCTTGACTTGATGATAAATTGAGTATTTTTACAGCAACTTGAGTATCATTTTCCAGAGTGCCATGGTAGACTTCTCCAAATCCGCCTCGTCCAATTAGTGTAGAATTGCTGGTGATCTTGTCGATCTCAGATTTTGTAAATTTTCTACCCGGTGTCTGGGTTGGCTCTGTTTGGATGAAATTGTTTATGAATTTAGTTAAGAATATTCATATATATATATATAGAACCAGAATAAAACTCCCAAAATGAAAAAAAATAATTAATTATTTAACAAGTATTTAGAAGTCTTACTATCTCGATTATTCCATATCCACCAGATAGCTGCTACAGTTAACAAGAGGATGATAGTTCCAAGTATGGATACTACTATGGGAATAATGACATTGCGCTTCTTCTTCCTTGATTTGCAAGAAACATGTCCGTATTCGGATAGATTTGGATTTTCACAGAGACTGTAAAAAACAATGGTTGATGGCAACCGTGTTAAGATTTTGATAATATATTGACATCAAAATACATAATCAATTCCTGTATATAGTATAATTTATATTTTCAATTAACATGATTCTAGGGAGATACCTGATGATGATTAATATTTTCCTAAAAAAAAGAAACTTTGAAAATACGAAAGTGGTGGCATCTATGTTAACCAATTAATTTAAGCTCTAACTCCGCTTAGGGTGATTGTTTAAACACAAAATTTGATTGTCCTCCAAGAAATAGAAAGCACACCTTAACGATAGCACATCGTTCTTGCTTCTCTCAATGAGTTCTGCCGGAACTGAGCCTGTGAGCTTGTTTTTTCCCAAGTTTCTGCAAAGGCAAAGTCATTCTCTCAATGTGTGTGTGTGTGTGTGTATATATATATAATTAACCAAATAGTAGCAGCTTACAGAACGTTTAAGTTTGGCATTTGAGACAGAAAGTCTGGAATTGGTCCTGTCAAGTCGTTGTTTGATAAATCCCTGAAATATTGGAGCAGCTCAACTCATCTAATTATGCCAAAGGAAACTGCGACCATATTAGTAACTCATTTAACACTGTACGGACATACTTACAAATCCTGTATCATTGTGAGATTGGCTATAAAAGGAGATATCTGGCCTCTTAATCTGCTGGAGTACAAGTTCCTGCCAGTGCATGTAATTTGTAACTTCAAAAGCCAAGACTCAAATGGGATTAAACTGAAATGATGGACAAGTTGCTGATTACATTGTTGACCAACTCTCTAATACATGTATGTCCCACATACATTAGTGGGGCCTACCTCTATTAGAGAAGTGGTCAGCAAAGTGGTTAATAAAAGTGGTACAAATGTTATTATATTGTATATATATACTTACAAAGATCTGATTCTAGGGGGTATGGATTCATGATAGGTACAATTTAGGCCTTCCCACTTGTATACTTGGGGGCTGCATGGATCTCCTTGCCAGTTTTTACTGATTTGGTAATTTAACTTGATGTTTGCGATTGCATCAACTAATTAATATTTTCATATGAAAACAAATATATTAATAAACATATCCAAATCAATCGATTATACAAGGCACTAATTAAATTACCAGTTATACTTACCATCTCCTTGGTTTGTTTCCAATTGTAAGAACTTTTTAGCCTCGTAAATCTCATAGGCATTGAGGATTGGTGGAAGGGTAGAGTTTTCAGTCTTGAGGATTGAAAAAGAATATATTGTGTCCCTACTATAGGGCCTGTCGGTGTAAATTGTATATGTCGACAGGTAAGGTAGAACAATTGACGGCTTTTTACGAACTCCGTCCAAAACAATATATATATTTCTGGTCTGGTTGGGTGAGAGCTTTTGAATTTCTGCAAAATGCAAGTAAACATAATATTCTGAACTCTTATTAGCAGCAGTCCAAATAAAATTCAAAGGAGCGCTTGCATTTTTTGTGGCGACAGCAGTGCTCATGACAGCAGATGGTATTTGGAAGTCAGCATGAGAAGATTTGTTCACCATGGCTGAGGTACTTAATTGCAACTGCGTCTTTTCAGCAATGAAATATGTGTCCCAAATTCGATCATGAATATCGGTTGGATACCTTTAAAATTAATACAGATATCTCATTATTATTTTTTTAGAAAAAAATTAGGACAAATATTTAATCTTATAGTACTAGTGAGTCAATGAGTCACAAGCAAACACAATTAGTCAAATACAACAACATTTATATTCGGTCATCTAATTGTAATCAAATAAATAGATGAACACAATACATAATGTTATATTTCATTATATATAATAATCAAATAATTAAATGATTTCAGACTTTACTCATCTTTTACAATGATGATTTTTTAATATAATGATGACCTAAACAACAAACATATCAGATCATAAAATGACATTGTGGAGTGAACCCAAACAAATTATTAATGTTGTATTAGCATTAGTTTATTAGGAGGCTGCCCGAGCTAACTTACCTAACCCACGTGTGTATATGTATGAACATAACCCACGTGTGTATATATACATAAATTCTCTTATATGGACAACCAGACGTTATTATCGTGCCTTCATGTTTTTCTCTCTGTTTACAATGGCATCTACACAATAATAATGTGCGAACATTTGAATAAGAGAATAACTATATATGTGTATATGTATGAAACAAGGAGATGTGGCTCACCTGAAGCTATGTGCTGTATCAAATATACCAGTGTCATACCGTGAGACAAGTGCCAAGGACACCGATTTTTGTGGATAAAATGTATCAAGTAAAGGCCTTAGTTCTATTAAGGATATAAATGGAACCCCTTTGCTTGTGTTCACCAGACAAATATGTATATAGTCTTGCGGAGGGGCATGTATGAGCTCTCTGGTTGTCTCAAACAATACCGATGAGAAATTCATTACATCCCACAAATTAGGTCCCAGATGCAGTTCGAATTCGGGTGATTCATTTTTGCCATCGTAATTCCCATATTGAAAACCCACTCGGATCAAATATTTGGTGCCATTTGTAACGTTTATTTTGTAGCAGTTCCTCAGTCCTTGAGGGAAGCTTCTAACATACCGGTATGGCTGATAAAAGATCGAATCAGCTGATAAATACTTGCTTTCACCGGTGTCTATGAGGCTCGAGTCTGAAGTATAGTTAATGCCTGTTGTCGTTTCAGTGTAGCTAGAATTATTCGGTAGACCACAGTCGATGCTAATGAAGCCTGAGAAACAAGAAATTTTACGGTGTGACGGATACATATATATAATAATAATAATAATAAAAAATGAGAAAAGCGCAATTAGTTTTTTATGTGTTACATTTTTATTTTTAGGGATTCATATTTCATACCTGTTTGGTTCTGGGAATCGACTGAGACTGCAAGAGCAAAACCAAGAAGCACTGCAAAGAAGAATTGCTTGTATGCTCGCAACATCATTATACTTGGGAAATTATACTTGGGAAACACTTAAGATATAAATTTGTTCACAATGAATGTCATTATATATAGAGCATGATGACCCATTGACTGTTTCTAAGAGTTCGACTTCAAAGTTTTAGTTGACACGGCAAGCTTTGTTTATGAAATTAGGCCATCAGTCCCTCATTTATTTAAGCTTTTCAACCTCATTTATTTTTAACAAGTAAGATTTTGAGAAGCTTCAGTAAATCTTCTGATGCATTTAATATCAGGCGCCGGTGGAAATTAAATTTAAAAGCATGTGAGTCACCTTAGTGATAATTTTGTTTTTTCAATGATAAAGAGTACTATTATTCAGGCGGTGGGTGAAATTAGGCTCCGTTTGGTTCACGGAACAGATTTGAGAGAATATCACTTCCCATGTGCTTTCCTAAGGGATGGAAAATTGAAATTCATTTCCCATATTTGGTAATCATGGTAAAGTAATCAAGAAATATCACTTTATTTCCTTTCACATGTTTGGTTTGTGTAGGAATGTAAAACTAAGTTTGTTTAATTTTCCAATTATACCCTTATGAAATCAAATAAAAAAATAATGCATTTAATGCTATATTGTAATTCTAAATTGTTAATGGGAAAGGCCAGGAGAAGGCTGACTGGCCTATTTCCAAATATCCAACAAACATGATTCTAAAAACCAGAAAGCTTCCAATTACATCAACATTCTCTGAAATTCTGAGGCTAAGCTCTTTGCTCAACATATGACCCGGAAAGTCCAGAAGTTCCGAGAACAGTGATTTGCAATCAGGATACAAGACCACATGAGCAAGTAAGCAAATAGATTTGCATTCATTCAAAGACCACATGTCAATGTGCCATTAGGACACTGCAGGATAATAACAAACCATGTGCCACAATTGCATAAATGAAAAGCTTGAGGCTAAAGATAATGGGTAATTGTGTTCCATAAAAATAGGATCCATTATCTGATTTTTCTTTTAATTTTAATTTTTTTAAATATAAAAAAGTGTGAATTTACCTTATTATCCTCATTTAATTAATAATTTCAATAGTAAATTGAGCTTAGACCCATAAAATTCATTTGTAATCACCTACAACCCTTTCTTTTATTTTCCTATTTAAAATACCCAATTTTTTCAAAAAAAACCCGATGACTATGATCCAAGTAAGCAAGTTACCTAATCTAGCTTAAAATCTGATTTATTCTATTTTTCGGATTCCAAAACTACCCTTATTTACAAGTTAACGTGTTATGTGGGGTGTAACTAATGGCACACGTTGAATTTGGAAAGATCTTCAAATGGTTGTAATGGATGTAGGAATTAATTTAGAAACTTATTTGAAATTAAATATTAAATTCAACAATAAAGTATTAGTAACGTTTTTGTTTGTTTTATTTACCTTATTATCCTCATTTAATTAATAATTTCAATTTTTAATATTTGCATTAACTAAGGGCATTTTCTGGTATTTTGAATATTTCACCATTCTCTGCCTTTTGCTTTATATATATATATATAGATTATTACAATTTTCATCTGATTATTACAGATTTTGGGTACCGCAGAGAATGTATACACCCATTCACACCAGCAGCTTGATAGCGAATGCTGCTGGAGTTTCCTGCTAGACTTTGAATAAAAGAATGGCTTAGCGTGACCTAGCAAGCAAGAGACTTCTTTCTATTGAATTAAAAATAGTGAAATCAAAAAACAGAATGAAAAGAAATAAAGTTCATTAAGAGCATTCGAACAGACGGCCTCAGATGCATGGCTAACATGCCAGCTAGTCTACCATAGAAGACAAAAGTTAATGAAAATTTCTGTACATTTTCAATTGATATATATATACAATTGACTTGATCATATGTTCTATTGGTTCTAGCATTGAAGGAGACTCTTAAACTAATTAATCATTTTACATATTTTCTGTGAAGCATCGCATCACATACATAAAGTTATAGTCGGCATATTGCATCAGATCAGATCAACATCAGACTATCAAACTCAAAATATATGGCTGATGACTTAGGTGGGTCAATGCTGCTAAAATGAATTTTTTACACACTATTGTTTTATTCTTTTAAACAATAAAATAAGAAAATGAGTAATTTATTTATTTTTTGGCTTGGAATAATTGTAATTTATTAATAATGGATTTTTCATACAAAGCCATTCCACTCAAGTCATCTGCCGTCTAAATTTTTTTTAATTGTCTGGTTTATGGAAACTACATATAAATTCACTTTCTTTCAAACTTGACAACCAAGTCAACTCACAAATCACAATCCTTGGAATTTGAAAACTTGATGTCTAACTATATCTACAATTCTTTTGTCAGGGTCATTCTCCATCATGGAGTTGAAGTATGCGAATTTATTTTGACCGTTAGATTTGCATCAATTACTCTCTTTTTTTAAATATCTCACCCTCTTTTTTTTTTTTTTTCTTTTTCTCTCTTTTTTATTATTTTCCTCATCTCTCTCTCTTTATTATTTTTCCTTCTTCTCTCTTCCTCTTTTCTTTCTTCTCTCCTCGTCTGCTCAATCTCTCTCTCTTCTTTGGACTTGATCAAACCTCCACACTCATTCCCACAAAAAGTTCAACGAAAGAGTTTCCTGACATAGTATAAAATGATTGTAATATTACATTTCTCTCTTTCTTTTTATTGATACAACGGCGGAACCACATATAAAAAGGATGCTATTAAACAAATACTAAATTAATTGAGTAAACCATATTACCAACTATTTATTGAATTACTAATTTACCCTAATATAAAATGACCACAAAAAAGATATATTGAATTGTGAAATAAATGTAATTTTAATAAATACACCTTATTCACCATATTCAACACTAATCAGAAGTAAGCTCCTCCTAATATTTATGGAGCCAAGCTTTTTCCAATTTTATTTGCTTATCGCACCAAAGTCTTTCAATTTGACTCGAAGAACTCTCCATTTTGAAACTAAACGGGAATGATCCAAAACTGGAAACATATTCGAATTGACCGAAATTTCTTCCATTTGATACAAATTTACGGGAACATTTTTGCTCACCACTTTAACCCAAGGTGTACCCCTCACCATCCTTCTCAACATTTGATACATGTTTATTGACATAACCATAATTGCATAAATACAAAGTAAATAGTAAACTATGGTTATGCAAAGAGACACGTGTCAAGTGTTGAAAAATGTGGTAAATGTACACCTTAGGTTAAAG
Source organism: Prunus fruticosa (assembly GCA_018703695.1). Taxonomy (NCBI): domain Eukaryota; kingdom Viridiplantae; phylum Streptophyta; class Magnoliopsida; order Rosales; family Rosaceae; genus Prunus; species Prunus fruticosa. The sequence goes on from CM031917.1 coordinate 53,131,127, forward strand.
TGGTGAATAAAAATATTTCATGCGGTTTTATCAAGAGGTGACTCACTGCAAAAGGAATTGCTTGTATGCTCGCAACATCATTATACTTGGGAAACAATTAAGATATAAATTTGTTCACAATGAATGTCATTATATATAGAGCATGATGACCCATTGACTGTTTCTAAGAGTTCGACTTCAAAGTTTTAGCTGACACGGCAAGCTTTGTTTGCGAAATTAGGCCATCAGTCCCTCATTTATTTAAGTGACTTATTTTCAACCTCATTTATTTTTAACAAGTAAGACTTTGAGAAGCTTCAGTAAATCTTCTTATGCATCTAATATTAGGCGCCGGTGGAAATTAAATTTAAAAGCATGTGAGTCACCTTAGAGATAACTAGCAAAGGAGCCCGCGCGATGCTGCGGGTTTTAAAACTGTGTGAAATGTGTCTAAAGTCGTCAAATATGTAGGGAAAATGATACTATTTATATAGACATGGAGATCCAAATAGTTGCATTATGCTTTGTTTAGCAAGTTTACGTTGCATCAATGTAAACATATCTTAATCAGATCTCACTTCATATTACAACAGCAGTAATTGAATGATCTATTTTGACCACACAGCATAAAAACATAATCAACAATCCGAATCAAGCACGTGGGCAAAGAGATCTCATAGTTCCTCAAAAAACAGTCATATACCACAACCTTACCAACTGAAAAAGACAATTGACGCAGCCTCAATGAATGGCATGGATTCAGTGTCACCTAACAATAAAGAAAATAGTTAGCTCTTGCATATAAACACAGAAAGAGAACAATGAGTCATATAACATTTCTATGTTTTAACTATCGCTTACCCACAGTCCCACCCAACTCTATAACATAAACATCTGTAAGGCACTCTTTTCCATCGACAGGAATGAGAGAAACTGATTCAATCCAGGTCTTAATGGCATTGATGTGTAGAACAACCTAAATTCAGTCAAACATGGCAGGAAGCCAGCCATCAGTACTCTATGCAAGTGAGAGAATAAATAAATAAATAAATAAAGTTATGAATTCATTAACATTTGTAATTTTGTATTATCACCTGAATAGTATTTCCAAGGTAATCGCCTATCCCCTCCTTATCCAGGACAGACTGATTTCAAAAAATAAAAATGAGGCAACCCATTAAAAGAAAATATCAACATTTCATTAAGGGGATAGATGTTAGGAAAAATATAAGCACACACACCTGATATATCTTCCCAGTGGTAATGTTGTTGTCCCTAGTAAGAGTCACATCTAGGAATCGTTCATAGTTGCCGCGGTCTAAATCAACCTATTACGATTCAAACTTTAGACTTAGGCTCAGCAACAGCATAAACCATAAAGATAGTATTTCAGGGGCAAGATGCTGTGTTGGCACTGGTTAAGTATGTATGTATGTATGTATGTATGTGTATATAAATATATATATATACATAAAGAGGAAAAGAAGTCCAAAGCGAAATACCTCTCCACAATCATCGCGAACAAAAACCTCTCCATGTTTAAAGGGATCTGCAAATTGTTGAACCAAACTCAAATTAATAAAGAAGAAAATTGAAGCATTTAAAGTAGAGAGAGTAAGAAAAGAAGAAGAAAACTGATTTTGATTGAGGTGACACGAAGGCCACATGTAAATCAATTAGGCATAGACCAAAAGGGCAGTCTGATTTGCAACACACCGTCCCAAACGGAAATTAATAGCCTCAGATTCATCCTCAATAGCGAAGCCAAATCTTCCCACAAACGAAATTAATGGCCGCAAGAAAGCCAGATCAAGCTTCAATAGTGAAGCTCTCATCCAGAAAAAAGCCAGCCAAAAAAGATCTCCCATCCCCTAAGAATCCCAACCAAAGGCAAAAACTGGTTAGATTTTTCTGACACGTCATGGATAAACAAATTATTAAGTTTTAAAAAAGAGTCTATCACAAAATTTAATCAACAAATCATAAACCCTAAATTCCAACAAATCAAATAATCATATATAGTCATCTATAATCCAACAAATCATTATCCACACACAAAATCATCAATATTCATCCAATCCAATAAATCATTATCCACACATAAAATGATCAACATTCATCTAATAACTCATTATAAAAAATTTAACTAACTAAAAATATTAGGCATTATCATCAATTAGGGATTTAGAGTTTAAAAATTACTTGAATATGAGCTTTTCCAAACCTGGAGAAGTAAATCAAGCCTGCAAGCGAAATAAATGAGGCTCCAAATGCAGCTTCGAACCTTTTCTGCCATACACATGAACTAATCAAACCAAACAGTCGTATCAATTAATCAACAAATCATATATTTTTAGAAACAAATTTAATTAAGACAAATGAACAAACATTGGGAAGAAAAGAAGTTCATCACAAAATTTAATCAACAAATCTTAAATCTTAAATCTTAAATTCCAACAAATCAAATAATCATATATAGTCACCTAATCCAACAAAACATTATCCACACACAAAATCATCAATATTAATCCAATCCAATAAATCATTATCCACAAACAAAATCATCAACATTCATCCAAATAACTCATTATAAAAATTTCAACTAATTAAAAATATTAGATATTATCATCAATTAGGGATTTATAGTTTAAAATGACTTGAATATGAGCAGTAAAACACTTAATCAAAACAATAAACTTATGTTTTGGAATAAGTCCATTGCATTATGTCGTATAATGGATGGTTTACTTGCAGCTTTACCATCAAGAGAAATATATCACACAAAAACAAATACCAAATTAAATGGAAGCAAACAAACAGAGAATAAATAGGTTTCTACATATTTTATACAGTGTTAAATCAGATTTTTTGTTTGAATGATCTTATATTGAAGCAACCATCTTTACCTTCCAGCCGAAAGACTCTTTTTTCTGAATAATTCAGCTAGTAAAAAAAAATGTTACCAAATAAAGTAAAATTACCACAACATTTATAACACCGGCTTTGAAGTTATGGTGATACTGGGTCTCTTTCTCGAGCCAAATACAGCAAAGTTGGCAACCCACACCCTTCAACATCAGCTGCATTGGGTCTCTCCCATGAACCTATTGAGAAAAAAAAAAAATTGGTCAAACACCAGTTAAATATCAGTGACCCTGACTCGCAGTTTTATGGTAAACTATCATACTTGAAGAATGGTGTTATGGACACGTCGCGGTTTATATTTATCCCACTGAGAAAAGCCTTTATGTTTTGACCGTACTTCTTCTGAAATGTGGCCTAGCTGCACTGCATTTTCCATTTTATTCTCCATGTCCTTGTATAATTTCTACAGCAATAATTTCAGAAGGCAGATTAATAAATGTTTGTGATGGGCCTACCTAAATTTGCACCACAAAAATTTGTGAAAGTTAATTAAATTCTTGATATTAGTACCTTAATAACTACGAAATCTTTAGCCTATTTATCTTCAACTGCATCATTAGCAGGTACCTAAGACAAAATAGGTGGAGTTTCAAGCTTACGCTCTTTTAATTTGCTCATCTCAATGGCATCAATTGACAATTGGTTGGCGTCTAGATACAAATATATATTAAGCTCCTAGGGTTCATTATCCACATGCTCATTATTCAAAAGAGTTTGGACATGTGTTTATATATATGGTACTGGGTGGTGGAAGGGGATCTAGGTCTTGCTAGCTCTCCTATCAGGGACCTTACGTTCTTTCTCCTCCTCTGTGGAGGTTTTGACTCTGTTGGCATAAATTTGGAAAATGGCAGGTGTTAGTGTATATAAATGGAAAAATTTGAGTACATCAAGCATTCTATTAATCTAATGGACAAAAGTATAAACTCAATCTATTGAACCAATTGAAAACAAATTTTGAACAATTGTGACAATTATTAAATAGGTATAAGAGAATTAAGCCAAAACACTTGAGCCTGAACAGAATCAAATCAAGGGGTGTTGATTTTGTTGTTATAAATTTGGTAAATGGTATGCGGTAGTGTAGACAAATAAGAAAATTTTGGCGAAGACAATGGCTATTGTTATAGAATTAAGGACAACATAAACTGCACAAACCAAAATTTAAATAACCTATGAACACCTAATGACCTATAAATAGAAATAAGATAACCTGATGACTTAATGAGCAAGTTTGTTACCGAATAAAGATAATCTAATGGAGAAATAAGCTATAGAAGCAGTAATAATCTATAAACAGCTATAGGTTATAAACATATAATAAAAGCAGAAATAACAGGCTACATGCTATAGTTTTTGTTCATTACATTTAAAACATCTAATAAGAATTGTGAATCTTACAATGCACACAGTTATCAACCTCACTCAAGCAACTCTGAGTGCCAATTCAAATCCACCATGAACCAATCCATAAGCTCAAACATAGAACTCAATCATATGGTAAACCATCACACAAAAGGCTTAATTTCAGTCCAAAAGAGCAATTCGAGGATATGGTTCTTACCTAAAATGCTTTGGTGAAGTTGCAAAATCACCTTTGTCCTCATGATCAAACCTTTCAACAGCTAAAAAAAGAATGAAAGGAAATTAATTCCAAGCACATGCAGGGAAGAACAAAGGAACCAAATAGTTCAAAATATCAGCTCTAAATCTTATTTTGTTTAGATGCAAACAGATATTAAGCTCTTAAGGTTCATTATCTAAATGCTCATATAGAGAGAGAGAGAGAGAGATTTTACCTTCTTAATAAGAATAGGTAAAGAAAGTAGGAGAAATAGATTGTATATCCTGAAATTCTTTAACTTTGAGGCTTGTAAAGCTTTTACATCAAAAGTCTTCGCTGTGTCGCCCCACAAAGTGACTCTAATTTTCCCACTCCTATATCAACAGAGATATTTTTAAAAACCATTCTTATAAGAGGTGTAACATTTGTAAATTTATAAATGTTTTGTTAACATTTATACCTGATATTTTCAATGTGCATTTCACACTTTGTTTCCTTGGATTGTCAATCATTGTTGTTTTCAAATCTTGTGGTGCAGTGATGTGTCTCAGAACATCTAGCAATTTCAGAAAATAGCGTCATAAGATTATTAGAATGTGTAAAACCTGAAATACTGAAAATGACATCAAAAATAATATTTGTATGTATATGCAGATTGTTACTTGTTAGGATTGAATTGTCATTTATCCAGAGAATAAGTGGCTGTAATCAACAAAATAGAAATGGTGCCCTGGATGATTGAAAAAGAAGTGGAAAAAGTTACTGACAAATAGACGACAAAACAGTAATTCATTCTTAAATTTTAATTGATGCCGTGATCTAAAAAGTAGGATCAGGTAAATAACAAAACAACATAAGCAAACAATGAATCTGCGAAACTAAAAGCTTTGACGATTAATGAGGAAGAAAAGTATTGCCGATTAAATGAGTTGTTTAAGTATGGATATACATTTAGTTAAATGCAATCAGCATTCTAAATGTAAATATAAGGCAAAATTATCAAAAACGCTAGAGATTAGATTGCAGAATTGACAATGCAAGTTGATCAATAAGACTTGTGTTAAGAGTCAAATATTAATGTTCAAAATATAAAAGAAGTTTTTGTTTATGGCCACGAAGAAAATAATGGATTTTCTTTTTGGTGGCATACACATTATTTAAGATGCGTTCTATTAAATTGTAGGAGTTATTACAAAATGCAATAAATTTCAAACTAAAATCACATAAACAAACGATCAATCTGATAAGCTAAAATCATACACGATTAATGGGGGAAAAAAGCATTCAAAATGAACGGTGTTGTTTAAACATGAATATACCTTTAATTGAATGCGGTGAATATTCTAAATGTAGATGAAAGACCAAAATTATGGCAAATGGATAGATTGTATAATTAACAATAAGAGTTTATTAATAAGACTTGTGTTAACAGTGAGATATTTATTGTTCAAGCAATAATACAATTCATGTATATCTAGTTACTGTTTAAGTTGAAATAGTATAAAGGACTGATTTTCTCACCATTGCATTAAGCGAGACGCATTGCAAACCAACAATTTGATCATCAGATCTCTAACAGCATCGGTCTCCAGGTTTCACCCTCACTCTCTAATTTTCACGCTGGACTGAAAGGGGTGCAAATTGTGGATTGGAACAATGTTCATTGTGCCCTCAATCTGAAGAAAAAATATATATGCCCTTGGTTAGTATACAGATGCATAAAAAATTATTGCAGAAAATAGAGGAATGTTTAAGCATGTACGAATAGAAGTTGAAACCTGATAGTAAATTTTGCAGAACATCTTTGTACACTATATTTTTAGTGTATTTATTTGGCACTTCTTTATTATTATCTATTATGATTTTGAGGCCTTCTCTAGACGTAGCTCTAGATAACGCGACATAAAGCTGTCCATGAGTGAAAACAGGTTGGGGAAGATACAACCCAACTTGTTTTAAAGATTGACCTTGACTTTTGTTTATTGTCATAGCATAGCATGGCCTAATTGGGAATTGGCGCCTTTTAAAAATGAAAGGCCATTTGTTTTCTGTTGCTGAAAGAATGATCCTAGGTATAAACACTTTGAGGCCAATGTGACTACCAGTGAGTATTTTTGCTTCAATAACTTTATCAACCATTTGGGTCACCACTAATCTTGTTCCATTACATAAACCTGAAGATTGATTTAGGTTTCTCAATAACATAATAGGCATGCCAATTTTTAAAGTCAAACTATGTTCAGGCAAACCATTAAATTCAAGTTGATTGAGAAATTCTATGGGATACATCGTACAAAGGTTTTCAAAATTGGTTGATGATGGACATAAAGAATCTGAGCTCAAATAAACGCGTTTTTCTCCTGGCAATAGGTCTATTGCGTAATTATTTATCTCTTCCAGGTAGAATTCCTAGCTGTAATAATGGCTCGTTCCCTTAAATAAGCAAAATCAGCAAAATTTTTGTCAAAATCTGGGTAAGTTGCCAGAAAAATTGATTGAATAGGATCTATGTATGATTGAATGAGTAAATCTTGAGGAATTTCAATCCAAGGTCCCTCTTCATCATTTGGATCGTCAATATCAATTATCTGGCCATTTCCAATTCGAAGAATCCAAGCAGCAAACTCACTTATTTTCTGTTTTTCTTCACTGTTCAATCCTTTTTTTGAAAGCCTCATGTTTTCTTTTAAACAAAATATTTTAAAATAAGGCCATAGGTAAGAGCTATTAAGAGACGCGTCTATGATTTCTTCTCTCGTTCCTCCTGGAATAACTGGTAATATTTGTCTAAAATCACCACCTAGCAAAAAAGGCTTGCCACCAAATGGAGCATTTTGATTTGAATCATTGAGATGCGATAAAATATCACGAAGTGATTTATCTAATGCTTCAAAACAATGTTTATGATTCATAGGAGCTTCATCCCAAACAATCAATTCAGCCTTTTCAATCAATCTGGCAAGATGAGTTGTTTTTTTAATTTGACATGTTGAGGAATTAGTAACAATTAAAGGAATCTTAAATCTAGAGTGAGCTGTTCTACCACCTGGCAATAATAATGATGCTATTCCTGATGAAGCAACAGCTAAAACAATCTTGCCTTCAGATCTAATTTTACTTATTATAGTATGCCACAAAAAAGTTTTTCCAGTTCCTCCATGGCCATGAACAAAAAAAAGGGCTGGTTTTTTTTCATTCACGGCATTAATCACAGAATCATACACATCTCTTTGGCCTTTATTTAGCTGTGTTATCAAAATTGAGTGTTCTGTTTCTAAATGATGAACATCATAATTTAACTCTTCTCTTAGCAATTTAATTCTAATTTTGGACATTTTATGTTCATCAGGCATATGAAGATAATGATCTTTCAAAGAGCTAGATGATGCATTAAAAAGTTGTTCTAATTCAAACAAAAGCGAATTTTTTAACTTAATTCTGACAAAATAAGATTTGGCATTACAAAGGCTTTCTGTAGTTTGTATAAAATGTCATCACACATATTTTGCCAATGAGTATCAAAAAGCAATTGAGGATTTCCTACATCACAAAACAAAATGATTGTAACAAACAATTGTCTTAGTTGAGAACATGAGGCTGTGTTCACAGCATTTCCTAAGGCCTCAATCCATTCTTTATCATCTCATAACAAACCAAGGTATTTACATGCAGCCTGATATGACGGATGTATAATACCATCAATAGTTTTCATGTGATCAAAATTTAAAGCTCCTTTTTGCAAATTCAGAAGCATTCTTAAGTAATACAATTCACCAGACGCAGGATGTACATAGGCTATTCTACCTATTGATCTCCTTCTTTTCCTAGGTTTCCAAATTTTGTTGCGAGAATCCCATACAAATTTTGTAGGGAATTCTGCATATGTCAATATTCGCGCTTCAGGAAACATTTGGTTTGCTTTAAACCAACTTGTTAGCATTGTATCTTCAATACCGTTTTGGCTAACAATTGATTCAAGTGATTGATCACCATTGAAAATAATATTTTGTTCTAAAGGCAAATGTATTGATAATCGTTCAACAGCAGGCTCTCTAGAATGAATAGGGTATTGAAACAATCTCCAAACAGCTTCATATGGAGATATGTATCTACAATTAAGATAAGCTAATATCTCATCCTCTGGCTTGTCTTGAAAAACTACTCTAGCTCTATCTGAACCTTTGTTTATATATTTAAAAAGATATTTTATAAGCATTGATTGGCAACATGATTCAACATTTATATGAGCTTTGTATCTCAATAATAGTTCTGAATTGTAAGGCACCACAAAGCTGTTGTCAACCTTTATTCCATTTTTTAACACAAATTTTGTTGGATCTTCACGGCGCCTATATGCAGGAAAACCATTTTTTTCAAAAACTGATTGACTCTTGTATTGTTTGGGAAAAGATTTAGAACACACACCTGCCCGCATGCAGGGAGAATTACGATTGATTTCCCCGCAAGGACCGTGGATCATGAATTGGTTTACAATATCATATAGCATAGGATCCACATCCTTGTCCGGTAATTCAGCAGAAATGATGGAATCTATATCTACTGCTGAGAAGCATTTATAACCTTGTTTCAACCAGACCAACATATGACAATGAGGCAATCCTCTTTTTTGGAACTTGACCGTGCAAATTTCTGTTTGTGATGACAGCAACAAATAAAATAAAATAAAAACCTAATAAGTTTTATTATCATTTAAAAAATCTAAGAAATTGAGGATAGCAAAAATTCTAAGTTTGTAAAATTTACCTGCTTCAACTTCTCCAAAAACTTTCCCTGATTTGATATAACTGATCATATCATCAAGCTTCATTTTAAACACTCTAGAAATTAGATCAGGTCTATCCTCTCCCTTGTATCCAGGCTTGGTATCAAGTTCTCTAACAATTTCTGGCCATTTGACATTGCAGGTGAAAGTTATAAACAAATCAGGATTACCATAATGTCTACAAATTGCCATAGCATCATGATAATTATTAAGCATGTATCTAGTACTTCCAGTATATGAGCTAGGCAATATCACTTTTTGTCCCACATTATTAGCATCACTATCACCCTTTGAAATTGCATCATAAATACCTTTATAAATCTCACTTCTCAAATTTTTTTGATTTTTTCTAATATAATCTAATCGATCTTCTTCAAGTGTTGCATAAGAATCTACTAAAAACTGTTGAAACAATCTTCCACCTTTTAACAATGTATCCAATAAAGGCCCTCTTTCCTGAATCTGGTAAGCTATGAAAGCTCTCATAGGCACCCTTCCTCTTTTGGGCTCATGACCTTTGTAATCATTACTCCATTTTAAATTGGATCTATAGCCATCTTCGCCATAAGGGAAAAGAATAGGATATTGTAAAGACATGAACTTTGGGTTTAATTTTGTTATACGTTTCAACTCTCCAGCTTTCAACTCTATAACAATATCTCTATTCGAATCAAAAAGACCTATATCTCCCACAACCAAACCACCAATTTCATCACATGTCGGTTGTTCATATTGTTTACTATCATCTGCTTGCCGGCCCAATAATCTCAGTTTTAAAGGAGTAAGAAAACCCCCTTCAAATTTATCCCTTACTGTTCCAAAAAAGTTTTACCAATTCATTTGATTCGTCAAACATCCTAATCAAACCTTGAACAATGTCTTCATCAAGCTTTTCATTCGTTTGTTTACAATTAACAGCGTTAAGGCGATTCATTGTTTCATTATGGGTATCATATATGTAAAGCTGGGCAAATTTTGGACATTCACCTTCAAGGGGTAACAAAGAACCCATTAAATGATGAACTTGACCACTAATTTTAAAAATGTAAGGACCTGGTCCACTGTTAATTGAGTGATCAACTTTGGCTCCCATTGAAGTAAATGCAAACATAGAATTATAGGCCCTGATATTCTCTCTAAACAACAAACTTTTTGGGCCTTTATCCGGATCAAGTAAATTTTCTAAAAAAGGAGGTGTTGGCTTTGAAATCGGAAGTTTGATCTTTCCTTGTTGACAACAAAGAGTAAAAAGAGGCTCATTGGCTGCATTTGCTTTTTTAATGGATTCTTTGAACCAAAAAAGTGCACCACAATAAATGCACTTATAATTTTTATCTCCCAAATCCACATACTGTTCCATCATTCCTACAAAGAAGGGAAACATAGAACAGGGCAAAAAGAGAAAAATATAAGACAAATGTACGCCATGAGTAATATAAACGTACTCTGCCTCTTCCTCTGATAAAATGCTTGACCCCTATTCATTTGATCAAAAGTGTCAAATGAAATCTCCTCTCTGGTTGTTTGACTTGTGTTTATCTGACGAAAGCATATATTTTGAACACATTTTCGTTTCTTGTTCTTAGTTTGAAAGGCTTTTTTATGGCTCGTTCTGGAATTTTTTTTGTCTCTATGCTTATTTTCGTTGTTAGGATGACAGACATTTTCGTGAGAACATTCTATATCAGCTGAAGTACCAGGAACTACAGGCTTGCTGCACTATGAAAGCTCTATTGGAAACTCGGGTTCCAGAATTTTTTTTGGCTTCATGCTTATGCTTAGTATTAGTGCAACAGACATTTTCGCGAGAACATTCTATACCAGTCTGAACTACCAGGAACTACAGGCTTGTTGCACTATGAAAGCTCTATTGGAAACTCTGGTTCCAGAATTTTTTTTGGCTTCATGCTTATGCTCAGTATTAGTACAACAAACATTTTCATGACAGATTTGTATACCACTCGAAGTGGCAGAAATATGGGTTTCCTGTGTCCTCAGGCTTTTTCTGGTTTTCGCAATCCTTTTAGACATGATATTCAAAAATTATAAATTCCAACCAATAAATTGATAGCTGGAAAGCCAAAAAAAAACATGCATGAGTTAAATTATAATATTTTTATTACATCTATTGCCTAATCAAGCAAAATAGACACACCAATGTACTGTAGCTATAAAAATAAGAATTTTCAAACAACACAATATGTAAAAACAAATTAAATACAATTTCTATAGCCTAACCAAGCAAACCAGATATAAGCAGTAACATCACAACCACAGAAAATAACAATTTTCAAATGACACTATCTAAAAACCAATTTGCCACAGTTGATATGTATGACCTCTTCAAAAGACGAATAGAAAACTGACCCTTGCCTAACAGCGATGGGAAGAGCTATCAAACAGTCCAAAAAGCAGTTAGGCAGCACCTATAACAAACGCGACCGAAAAAATGAAATCAAGCAACAATCAAAAGAGCAAAAAAAAAAAATGTACAGATTCTGTTTGTGATAATGGTCTAAAAGTACATGAATTACGATAATTAATGATTTTTAAAGGAAATGATGAAAAAAAAGGAGCTACTAATATACATAAATCAGAGAATCATCTATAAGCATTTGACTTACGATGATTAATGATTTTCAAAAGGAAACGAAGAAGGAAAGGAGTTACTAATGGTAAGAACTCATACATGTGTTGCCATTTTTAGGCTACGTTAATATAATGGAGAAGTAGGCTATAAAAGTAGAAATAACCCATATACACTTAAAGGTTACAGAAGCAAAATAAAGGAAAAATAACAGGCTAGGTTATAGTTTTGTTCATTACACTTAAAACATCTAATAACGGTTGTGAATCTTAAGTTTTGCTCAAATTGAACAAAGACATAAAGAGATCTAGGTTCTATCTTTGGAGCAACTAAGTCATAGTTGATCTCTCTATCTCATATATGTTCATTCATATTCATAAATTGCTAGCAGACCAGATCAAATGGTTGATGAGGTATCACAAAAACCGAAATTGAAATAATTCAGCAAATTCAAATCAAATGAACACAGTTCAACCAAGCATAGTTTATAACCATACACAAAAGTGAAGTCTATGTTCCAAGATTTTGAAATATTAAGTAGATTACCCTTCTAAAATTATACATCAAGCAATCGCCTGGACAAACCTATGAAGCACGTACACTGCTATAAGGTGACCATGGTTGTGTTGGATACATGCAGAGATCAAGACAATTAGGGTTTGATAAACCGACCTATACTTAGTAATTCTAATTTTTTTTTTTTAAATAATCCTTTGCTCCCACCTTACCCTATGACTTTTATTTGTTCTCCTTCTCTTAAAAGTAAGTATTAACAAAATTCTAAAAATTTCCCACATATATATACAGAGAGAGAGAGAGAGAGAGAGAGAGAGAGAGAGATTACTCATGCAAAAGCCAAGCTCCTCACCAAGATCAGCAGCAAAAATTGCATCTGTCAATTACAACCAAGAGGAAAAAGAGGAAATTGCCTTAAGAAGCTCCCAAGTTTGTCAACTGCATGAATCAACACATTACTGGAGAATTTACAATTTCTTGATCCAGGGGCTGAAGATGCATTACCAGAAAACCCACCTGAGTTATAAAAAGATATAAACCTCGAAAGTAAAAGAAATAGATCTAGCTGGACCTGAGAATTAATGAAGAATTCTAAAGTTAATTTTAAATTCCAATGCTAAATATATTGGCTCCTCAATCAATGTCATGGCTAGAATGACAGTTATCCACATCAAGTAAAAAGTTCCCTGTAAAAGTTTTAAAAAAGCATGAACTCCTGAACCTGTACAGGGATTTTATTCAACCGTTTGGGCTCCAAAGCAACATTCTCAAGAAGATACTGAAATACAATGTGGGGTAAAACAACACAAAAATGTAATGAATATTTCGTAAAGTTCTTCAACAAAAGCATATAAATGTCATTTTTATGAGGGCTCATACACAAAAGAGGGATTGAAATCGCCTTGTATTTGATTGAGTATCAATCTTGAAAATATGCAAAGAGCACCATTAATAAGTTTGTTAAGCCAAATGGAGAATAAATATATATTGTGTGCAAGCACAAATTAAACCTAGTAACTTTTTTTCAGTTACAATTAAACCTAGTAACTTTGAAAAGGAAAAAAAAGAACAAATTTGATTATCCAAATATGCTATTTGTCATTATATATATGGATAGAAATAGCCAGAAGACAAATGCTATTTGAAAAACAACAATATAATATTTGGCATATAATCATATTCTCTGTTTTCATCGGTCATTCAAATCTTCCCTTTCAGAAAGCCAATTTCAAACATAGTAAATAAAGTCCAAGAAGTCAGTTCCCTTGAGAATACCTTTACCAGTCAAAATTTCAAAATCTAACAATAGGAACCCAATCACAGCTGCCTTCCTATTTATCAAAACAGAACAACACACACATATATTCAAAGGTACAAAGTTGGACTGAAATAACACACACATACATACGTGTTTTTCCCTATTCCACATACGGTAATACAACAAATTTGACAGCTTGGTATACAATTGCAATACTATATCAAGAGAATGTGGTTCCACCCTTTTATAATCAACGGCTGTATATGCTAGTCTGCCTGCACTATATGTGAAGATGACATAACAGGATTCTCAATAATTGACAGTAACCAAGAACCTTATGCATCTTCAAAGTCAAAGAGAGACTCCAAAAAGGGAACGCAAGATAAGTACAAATAGAAGGAAAAAAAAAAAATTAGCCACACAGAAAATCTATAACGACACCCAAACAGCAAATCTATAACATCTATTAGAATTATAATTCTGATCTGGAGTCATCAAAAAAATAAATAAATAAATAAAAGGAGGAATCTATAACCACATGCAAACAGAAAATCCACCACACAAACACCAATTACCAGATCGATGAGAAGACTGGGGATTCTCAAATTGATTACTCCAGTTCTTTTTCCTTAGATCTTCCTCCCTGTAACAACAAAGCAAACTCAATTTCTGATTCACTTCTCAATTTTCGACATGAAAAATGAATAAACCAACTTAGAAAACCAAAAGAACGTTAAAACCAACCTTTTTATACGAAACCTAGAAATCCCTTTGAGCTAAACCCGTGTGATGAGAAGAAGGATGAAGCTCAAGCTGGAAAGATGGCTGAACCAACGAAGAGCAGGTGAGAGATGAATTCGCGTGGGGGGGGGGGGGGGTTTGGGAGAGGGGGAGCGAACAGGGCAAAAGGGGTATGTCGTTGGTCATCATGGCAAAAAGGTCTTTGTACCGTTTATTAGTGAACATAACTGAGAGAGCAAGCAGGGGCACAAACGTCACTTTACTATTCCTAAGCTACAGTCTATGAACAGTCTAGGAACAGTCACAACTTCTGATCAGCTTTAGTATATATATAATTTTGTTTTTTCAATGATAAGACTATTATTCAGGTGGTGGTGGAAATTAGGCTCCGTTTGGTTCATGGGACGGATTTGAGGGGATATCACTTCCCATATGCTTTCCCAAGGGATGGAAAATGAAAATTCATTTCCCATATTTGGTAATCTTGGTAAAGTAATCAAGAAATACCACTTTATTTCCTTTCACATGTTTGGTTTGTGTATGAATGTAAAACCAAGTTTGTTTAATTTTTCAATTATACCCATATGAAATCAAATAAAAAAGTAATGCAGTTAATGCTATATTGTAATTCTAAATTGTTAATGAGACAATATGATCATGAAAAATGTATATTTAATATTGGTTCATTTTCCCAAACTTTCCCATGAGGGGGAAAACAATACTCAATGGGTGAGGAGAGCTTCACTTTTCCCCATACTTTCCCATGTGCAAGGCAATGATTTCTCATGCATGGACTTACCAAACATGGAAAATCATAGTTGTGTGTGAGAGTAGTTTAGACTATCGCTTATACTCAAAAAAGTCATCTACCATGAAAATATAAATTTGGAGTGAACTGCAGTCTGCCCCTTATTTCTTTTTCCTTCTAAACATTTTCAGAGCACTGCTATCATCACCACTAACTAGGTAAACAAGTTGTAGTTAAGCAAGATCAAAACATGCTTTAGCAGGAAGCATTGTTAGCTTAACAAAAACTGTCACAAATGCAGATCAGGTATACACACACGTATCCAGATTACGGGTTAACACACTTCTAAAGCCGAGACACAACTGCTCCATAATCGGTATTGTCAACTCAACAGAAGCAAATGAAACAGATCAAGACACAGAGCTTACAACATGATTCTAAAAACCAGAAAGCTTCCAATTACATCAACATTCTCTGAAATTCTGAGGCTAAGCACTTTGCTCAACATATGACCCGGAAAGTCCAGAAGTTCCGAGAACAGTGATCTGCAATCAGGATACAAGACCACATGAGCAAGTAAGCAAATAGATTTGCATTCATTCACAGACCACATGTCAATGTGCCATTAGGACACTGCAGGA
This sequence comes from Prunus fruticosa, assembly GCA_018703695.1. Taxonomy (NCBI): domain Eukaryota; kingdom Viridiplantae; phylum Streptophyta; class Magnoliopsida; order Rosales; family Rosaceae; genus Prunus; species Prunus fruticosa. The sequence continues at coordinate 53,146,869 of CM031917.1, forward strand.
TAATAACAAACCATCTGCCACAATTGCATAAATGAAAAGCTTGAGGCTAAAGCATCCTACATACGGACAAGGACAAGGACAGCCCCTTTCAAGTTCCCATTAAATATAAAAAATGAAAACATGCGGCAAGAGAAATAGAAAACAAGTTCCCATTACACCTTGTTTTAGAGATATGGTGTGGCTAAATACAACTTGGGCTTAGAAAGAAATGGACCCTCATTGAGTCCGGCTAACATTTTCAAGAGTGTCTTGAATTTCAAACTTTAAAAGAGAAGCAATAACATTGGTTGCAACTCTGTCGTAGGAATCATTTGACATAATTTGTTATATGAATCAGTAAAACCCCTTTACATAAAGGAATGCCTGTCGCTGGAAATCAAGCATTTAATTACAACATTTGATTGAAGACTGCTAAATTTCCCCCAAGTAATATAATCAAGATGATATTAACATTTGATCAAAACATGATTGTAGCATACTCTGGACATGGGCTCCATCATCAGTATTGTCAACTCAACAGAAGCAAATGAAACATATCAAACTGAAATTACAGAAAGAAACAGAACTTACAACATTATATGTTATCACAAAAGCAAGAAGATGCTACATTATTCCATTCATAGATCAAGAAAGATAGTCTCTTATTGACTGGCATCAGAACCTAAACATCGAGGTTTTCTAGGAGAGGCTGACAGGCCTATTTCCAAATTTCCAACGAACATGATTCTAAAAACCAGAAAGCTTCCAATTACATCAACACTCTCCGAAATTCTGAGGCTAAGCTCTTTGCTCAACATATGACCCGGAAAGTCCAGAAGTTCCAAGAACAGTGATCTGCAATCAAGATACAAAATCAAATGAGCAAGTAAGCAAATAGATTTGCATTCATTCACAGCGCGCATGTCAATGTGCATTAGGACACTGCAGGATAATAACAAACCATGTGCCACGAATGCATAAATGAAAAGCTAGAGAGGCTAAAGCATCCTATATACTGACAGCCCCTTTCCAGTTCCCATTACATATAAAAAATAAAAATTTGTGGCGAGAGAGATAGAAAACAAGGGCTGAATATTGTCACTAGACTTCAAATGAATAGCCTCACACAGGTCAAATTTGATCTTGTTTTCTCCTAACTCCTAAGTGGGCCAAATGATAAGGATAATATTGCTTGAATTGAATTCTGCTTATACAGATAAGAAAAGTACCAAATGTGAACTGCACTGTTGACTTGTTATGGCTTTTCTCATGGGGTAATATCATGAATTAGAAAAATTATCATTATCCATGAAGAATCGCATCTAGCTATAAAGTTAAAGTAAGCATGTCCAAGGTTAATATTAATACCTTTCCCCACTCAGAGCCTATGCCACTGCATCTCATCTTCAAGTATATCAGCTTGGTTCCCAACTCTGTCTCCACCTTCTTCCGCAAATAAGTCTCCTCAGGCCCAAATGCATCCAAATAGGCAGTATAACGGTTGTAAATTGTCTTTAGTGCATTCACATACTCATCTGACAAGGGCTTAACATTCTACAGACAATTTTAAAACATGATATCAAAAGAATTGCAGAGACAAATGAGATTGAAACTGCAAAGTCCCTACCTAAGCAACCAAATTATAATACCTCTCCACTCAAACCAATGCTGTCATCGAGTTCCATCTTCAATGTTGTAATCATCCCACCGAACTCCTCAACAGCTTCGGCCGCACGGAAAACATTAGTGACAGACTCCTTGCCAGTCTGGTCATCAGTATTCTTAGAAACTGCAGCCTTTGCATCATGGACAACACTATCAGGTAGCTTATCCCAACTTGCAGCCATCAAATCTTTGAAAACATTGAGCAGCTCAGGGTCTTTAATGGGAGGCATGTGACTCAAATCATCACTATAAAATCGCCTACTTCCCAAACCAGTTGAAAGAGGGGACCTGCAATCATCTGCGGATTTGCAACATACCAACATGGGATTTAAACAACAAAAAACAAATTGTGCCAAGCACCCACTTCAATATGACACAAAATCCAAATATTTTTAAATCAAACAGATTCAAATATGCATTTATAGTGCTGATAATGAGATTCAAATAATAACCCATTTCAATTTTACATCATATCTATCTGAATTTCAAAAGTACGCTTCTGCTGTACGAAGAAAAAGAAACATATGTATTTGGAAAAAGAAATTGAGGTCGAATGGATAAGAGGGAGTACCAGAAAAGAGGTCCTTGGCGATGGGGGATGAGAAACTGAAGAGGGTTCGAGCAGCGCCAGCGTTGTGGTGGTGAGGCTGGGAGTGACATATCAGCTGCTGGTTGAGGGCTGCTACTCGATAAGATCTGGAGGAGAGTGAGCGATACAGCGATCTCAGAGCTACCATTTTCTCCATTATTACGGACTTTTACCACAAAAACAGTGGGCAGGGAAGAACTGGAGAGGAGAGACGGGTCGTAGAATGGGAAGTGGATTCAGTGAAATGCTAAAGGTGACACCTTTGACAACGCGGGTTAGCGTTGCAGGTGGAAATAACTTTTGGGCATTTGGGTCAGATTGGGTTGGGCCTATGAAGATTGGGTTTCATTTCAAGGTTAATAACAAGAAGCTCTAAATGATGGGCCAGCATCCACAAAACATAGCTTTGGTGGGTGATCATTGGCAGACAACCCGAATCGCATTTGGCCCGTTCGGGCAAAAACTATTCGCATCTTTTCTATTAACGATTGAGAAAGATTCGAACTTGGAGTGCATGATGACAAAAACGAAAGTAAGAATAGGATTTTACGTTTTAATTCTGGTTATGTGTTTTTATAATAATGTGGTTCTTGTATTTGAATTATTTTGATTTACAACTTCACATGTGTTTACTAATAGAAAAGGATGTGAATATCACATTACAATTGGTAATCCAATGCTCATCCCTTCTCTGCCTTCTTCCCGGTACACACGACTTCTCCCATTTCAAATATGTCAAAATGTTGGTCATTATTTTTTCAATTTTATACTTCTAATGACGAAGGAAATTCTTCAAAGCCAAGTCTAGTCTATCTATATAAGTGTGTACTATCTTTTAGCGAAGCTTCAAGCTTTTTTAGCTGCTTCTTTTGGTTTAAGGATTTATAAAAGTTTTCTTATGGTTGTAAAGCTTTTGTTGATCCACACTTTATATAATGAGAGATTCACTATTATACCCAATATAAGAACCTAATTTTTTATAAAAAAATACCATATATGAAATGGACTTTAGAAACACATTCAAAGTCTATTTACAACACAACAAAAATGCTTTTAACTTCTTTTAAATTACAAAACTGTCATTGATTTCTTAAAATAAACCCAATCTCAAAACCTCATAAAAAAAACCCAAAACACTCAATAGGGCATCAAAGTAATTTAATAATCAAAATTAAATTCAATAGGGTCAACTATCATTTTTTGAGTTTGTTTATAGAAATTAAATGGTGTAGTGCTAAGAATGTATATATGACTAAATATCTCTTATATAATCTACATCAAACTTCAAATGAAAAGTAAAACTTCAAATTGTGAAAAGTCAAAATTGTTGGGACATGATGGGCATGTACTTATACAGTTTCAACAATCTTTTATTCATTGTGAAGAAATAAATTCGGGAGTAAAGCTCGCAGGAAACAAATGAATCTCTACCGTATCAATTAATATAAATTTAATAAGTTGGTGTTTTGAATATTATTATTATTTTTTGCCTCCTCCATATCCAACCACGAGGGTTGGCACGTTTTCATGTTCCTGAAATAGACACGTCTAACTTTTTTCTAATTGACCCATTCAAGAATGTTGTTGGTGGTGGGTGCTTATGTGTGTGTATATATATATAACAGACTTTACTTAACTTTCAACTGATTTTTAAAAATCTTATTTCTTTATTATTTATTTATAATTATTATAATTTTTCATCTGATTATTACAGATTTTGGGTACCGCAGAGAATGTATACATCCATTCACACCAGCAGCTTGATAGCGAATGCTGCTGGAGTTTCCTGCTTGACTTTGAATAAAAGAATGGCATAGCGTGACCTAGCAAGCAAGAGACTTCTTTCTATTGAATTAAAAATAGTGAAATGAAAAAACAGAACGAAAAGAAATAAAATTCGTTAAGAGTATTTGCCTTAACATCGAAGTTATGTGTTCAATTATCTTGTTTCGTATAATACGATGAAAGTTATGTGTTTAATTATTTTGTTTCATATTATATGATTCGTATAGAAAATGTTGCTTGGTTCATTCTCCTCCTTTCAAAACAAATGATTTGTATATGATTTGATTAGGAGGTGCTGCAATAAGATTTTTATTTCATTTCATTTCACTATTTTATTATGCTACAACAATTTTCTTTAACAAAAAAGTCTTGCAGGAATTCAGAAAACTGTATTTTGTACCAACCAATCACCATAACTTTTGGTATTAAAATAGTTGCTAGATATTTGACTTCACAGCCTTACAAAACTTATTTTTCGTGCATTTCACACTTATCTCCCTCAATAAATTGCATGCCAATTCTCCAATTCTCTTGCCCCTCTAATTCAAGTCATACGTGACCTTTTCTTCTTCTGCTTCTGCTTCTTCTTCCATACAAATGGCTTCAACCACATCACCAGAAGTCTCACTTGAAGTCTTGCCCTACCTGCGAGTGCTCAAAGACGGAACAATTGACAGAATCGCCGGAACCCAAGTCGTCCCGGCCGGCCTGGACCCTCAGACCGGAGTTTTATCCAAAGACATCGTCCTCATACCCGAAACCGGAGTATCGGCCAGGCTCTACCGACCCAACAACGTCACCAAAACTGATCAGAAGCTACCCCTCATCGTTTGTTTACTTCCATGGCGGGGCCTTTTTCATATCTTCAGCCGCGGACCCGCTTTACCACAACAGCCTCAACATGCTTGTTGCTGAAGCAAAAGCCATCGCTGTTTCGGTAAATTACAGGTTGGCCCCTGAGCACCCCCTCCCTACTGCATATGAAGACTCTTGGGCTGCACTCAATTGGGTGTTTGGTGGTGGAGAAGATGGTGATTTGTGGGTTAAGGAGCATGTTGATTTTGGGCGGGTGTTCTTGGTTGGAGACAGTGCGGGGGCTAATATTGCACACCATTTGGCCTTACGGATCAAGGCATCCGACCCGGATCCGAAGGTGAAGATTGCCGGGATTGGTTTGGTCCATCCTTATTTTTTGGGGAAGGAGCCAATTGGTGGAGAGGTGACAGATTTGGTGAGGAAGTCAATGGTGGACAAGTGGTGGCAGTTCGTTTGCCCGTCAGAGAAAGCGGGGGATGACCCGCTGATTAACCCGTTTGGGGATGGAGCTCCGAGTGTTGAGGGGTTGGCTTGTGGGAAAGTGCTTGTTCTTGTTGCGGGAAAAGACATATTGAGGGACAGAGGGAGGCTTTATTATGATGAACTGGCGAAGAGCAGTTGGAGAGGGAGGAAGGAGTTGACTGAAACAGAAGGCGAGGACCATGTGTTTCACATCTTTAATCCCAATTGTGAAAAAGCTAAGAGCTTGATTAGGCATTTGGCTTTTTTCATAAACCAAGATTAAATTCCATGAAAAAGGTTGCTTTATCTGTGGGGAAATTCACAAAGTGGTGGGATTCCTTTGTCAATCTTTGTATCAGGCATTTTCAATGTCATTGCTGTTTTGTACTTATTTCTTCTCTTTACTTTTTCGGTTGTTTGAATAAGCAAAAGCTATTTTCAGTAGGATTATACTAGAGTGCCGAGCTTGTATTGTAGACCGGGTTAAACCGAAGCAAATTGGACCACCTTTTTATAACCACAAATGTAAGTGGGTTCATTAACCCAATATTATTATTGCCTTGGTATTATAGAGGTGGAAAAGCTAGAATGATGAGGTTAATTGAGGAAATGAAATCTCACCATTAACAACCAAACACAAAATAAATGGGATGTTGGTGCATTGGGGTCAACATGATGGTGCGATGGACCTCCTCATTATAGAAACTCCCTCACAGAGGAATCCCTCACCAGGTCTGTGAGGAATCCTCACCAGGTCCAAATCGAACTTTAGCTTTCCGCCAAATAGATCAAACTTTAGTTCTCTCTTTAAGGACAACTCATTTCCGACAATGTGATGTGGTGTGCGATGTTTAATAGTTTTAAAATATCTCTTTTGCATGAGTGTGTGATGTGTTCCGCAATGTCGTAGAGATGATGTGAAAGTCGTATGGACCAGCACCAAGTACTTGACCAAGAAATCACAGGAAAGTGGGTTGCGGGTGACGGTGATGGTGATTGAATACAATCTTGTTGTAGTTGAATATTCATTTACTGTAAAACACAATCCATAAGTAAATTTACGTCCACATGGTTGAACTTTCATGGAGATCTTTTAGTTCAGCTAAAACTAGTCTTGCATACCAACACTGTTTCAAAGCAATAAAGATTATCAGTGGCCCCACTCACACAGCAATGCAACCTCATTTTCCAGACTTGGACCTCGAACTCTCTAGAACACAACCGTATCAAGCATTGTTCCCAAGGTCTGGACTATGTTTGAGGACATCAGGTTGGAGACATGTTCTTCAAGGTGCTTCTTGGCATCCTGCCTTCCAACGTTTGCAATCGCGAGCTTCTCTGGAGGTAACTCGTCCTCCTCCTGGACTGCCTTGTTGTATTTGACAGCCAAGTTCTTCATCTCCTGCAAAATCCAGATGCAAAGGAATTTAATCACGACTTCAGGCAGTAAATTTAGTCGACCTATAATAAATCAAAACCAGCTCACATTTTAAACTTGCTGAGCAAAACATTCCAACAGTCACCTTAGCCCTTTTGAAAATTAATTCAGGCAGATGGTTTTAGTTATTATTTTGTGAGAACATGGACTTCTAACCAGGAAAACTGCACTGAGATGGAAACTTAATGGTTTTTTCTTAAACTATAATTGTAGAGTTTTTGGACACTAAAGTATCACTTACCTCAACAGTTTGCTCATTTGTCTTTGAATGATTATCAAAGCGCCTAAGTGTCAACCCATCAGTCCATTTCTTCTTGTGAAGGTTAAGCAACATTTTCTCCTCAAGTTCATTCTTCCTGTAATTAATTGCTATAGAGTAATAATGCCGGTTTAACCCATGGATCAATGCCTGCAGAGGAAATTGCATAAGAGGTCAAAAAGTTGTGATTGCAAAGAATGGAGTTAAAATTACTTGTTCAGGACTCACTTGAATGGATGGCTTATTAAGATGTCCAAGATTAGATGTAGTCTGGCGTGGTTCTTGGCCAAGCATCATAGTTTGTGGGTTGATAAGGCGGAAGGCATCAATGACCACCTTTCCCTTCACACTCTGAATTGGATCCACCACCACAGCCACAGCACGTTGATTCAATGCTTCAAAGCTCTACAAAAGATTAAAGGTATAAGGCAATATTGCATTTGGGTAAATAACAGAAAGAACATTAATTGCCAGAACCCCTGCCCCCCTCTTTCCGACCATGCTAAGCAACAATAAAGTTTCTACTCAAGGGTGTCACCAATAACAGTACAACATTAAACCCATTGAGAACAGTCAAACTATTCTACGCTGCAGAAGACTCAATCTTAGTTGATGAAAGCAGGATAAACAAGAATGCTGTACACAAACATAAACTTGGTCTTGATTAACTATTAGGATTTTTGACATATCATAGACTGCAAAAGTAAGATTTTGAGTTGGACCTAAAGAATTTTGGGTGTAGTAGTTAATCTAATATTAGGGGGCCAAAGAAGAAGACTATGATGATAAAACAGACAGAAGTGAACAGACAATGTGGAAAGAAAAAAGAGCCTACAACCACCAATTTCTTCTTCATAACAAAGACATCAGTATGCATGCACCAACATACATAAATATACATGACATCAAGGAGAAAAAATAAACTTGTGTACAATGAAATAGGAAATATAAATCAAACCACAACCTGCTGTGTATTAATGTCGACACCAGATAGCCAGCAGCCAAATCCAGGATGTGAATGGTACCACCCCACAACCATCTCTGGTCTGCATTAGCAATCAGAAAAACATAAATTATAGTAAGGCATCAGCATAGATGGTCATTTATAACCACATAATTTGAGAACACAGAGAGCGAACTGTGACACAAACGTAAAAGTATTAACAATGAAGGTGTTAATAAGATATTCTAACTTATCACCTCACACAAACTTCAGTTTGCACTCATAATAAATACAAAAATATAAATGCTGACTATAACTCCCACAAAGGGATACACAATTTAAAAACCAGAAACACAAAGATAAATCTTTGCACGAGCTCCTTACAGAAAAGTCTCCAATCCAACCATAATGTTCTTATTATTCAGTCATTTCCCGAAAACAATAAATGGAATGTAATCTATCTGCAAGCCATAAGTAGCAATGCCATGTTTATTGAATTAAAACAACCTGTATAATGCATTTTTAACAACTACTCTACATTTCATAAATCAATGTGAGAAAGAGGCATACCGTCCAGTCTGCTTAAGCATATCAAGCATGTTAGTCTGGAAGACATGATCAACAGCTTCGACACTAACACCAGTACCACTCTGCGGCATAGCAAACACATCGACCACACGTACAGTGTACTCATCCACAAACTCTCCGAGCATCAATCCCATAACCTCCATTGGAACTCCCGCCCTTCCTAATAATTACCAAATCCCAAACCACAAGTAAGCATTAAATAAATAAATCACATTACAAAAAGCTCCAATTAAGCTTCAAAAACCCTAATTAGGATCCGTAATGCACAATTTCGACAAGATTCACAAACATCGTCGCCTACTCAGGGTTTCGAAGTCCATACGTCAAATCCATAGCTAAGAAAGCAACAAAACCCTAAAACCCCAAGTTAGGAACTGAAATTCGATCAGACTGGACAAGATGCGAAGTAAAAGAAAGAAGAAGAGGAAGGAGAGAGCTCACCGTGCTTCAGCATCTTGAGGAGGGCGAGGGAGGAGATGTAAACCTGCTCGGAAGAATCGAGAGTCGGCGAGTCGGGAGGTGGGTGGCCCAAACCTCCTCCGGCACCGGCGAACATCCTCTGAAGCCTCTCCATGCCTGACATTCTCTTCGCTCTTCTCTCTTCTATCTTTCTCTCTTCTCTTTCAGTGTTTGGGTTGGGCAGCTCCGCTTTCTTTTCTAGCAAGACAGCTCTGCTTTGTTTTATATTATAATCCCTCTCCATCGTTTTTCTTTATCTTTTTCTAAATTCCTGATATTTCCAACTTATTTTACTCTGGGCTGAACACTAAAACGTAATCGGCGCAAAATAACCAGTCCAGCTTTAAACCAGCCCAAATGTAACCGGTCCAGCTTAAAACATTGGCTCATACACGATTCATTTAAGGCCGACCATAGAGATAGTGATGGTTTCATTTTCATCTTATCTAATAAATTTGTGATAGATTAAAAGGTGCAATGGGAAGAGGGGTTTGTTATACACACATTATTAAGGTGTTATTGGAGTTTGAACATTAGGTTAGGTCTCCAAGTCAAGACCCATTTTCATCTGGCTAGACCTCGTTGGTTTTTTTCGTTTACGTTACTTAACATGTCGACTAATTTGTAATTGGAGTGAGTCTTATCAGCAATCATATAATTAAATACTTAAATATCCTTCAATGGGAGCGACTCTCATTCCTTGTTATAAACATGCCAATAAAGATTGGGTTTATCTGATGAATTTGTTGGCATTTATGTAAGCATTTCTCACGACGAGGAGGCAGGGCAGCCATGCTGGACCATCCCAATCAATTGAGGCAAAGCTTGTACAAGACAAATTAAGAAGATGGGCCGGACCAGAGGACCTGGTATTGGTAAATAAAATTCAAAACACAAGAAAGCAGGATGAACACTCCATCTTGGTTTGGATGTTCAAGCTTCAAAACGATGACGTACACGCATATGCGTGAATCTCAACGGAAGTGAATTGAAACGTGGGATTTAAAATCAATATTATGTTTTGACATCGTGTTTTTCATTTTTAAACATGAAATTTCACGGTAAAAACAATGCAACTTGTCGATACATACAATGCATTGAAATGACATGTTGAAAAGTACTATATTATATTTATACATAGTCATCTATCTAACCCTAGCGATCCGCTGACAACAATATTGACAATATTATTATTATTATTATTATTATTATTATTATTTATACATATAGACACATGTAAGTACATTTACACACACATATACGTACATATACATATATACGTACACAGATACATAGGTAAATATGGTGGGATATATAAGGCGTGTTAATTAACATGTGAGGTATAAATAGTGATGAGTCTTTCCACGTGCAGGAACGAATCAATGCATATGAGCAGTACTAGTTAGAAAATAGAAAATTCTGTGTAGGAAGATTTATGTGATCACTGCGAAGAACATAAACTTATTCTGGGAAAGTACGTATAACATGGATGTACAAATGAATAATCACAATACGAATGTTACGTCTTGGACTTAGTTTGGGGGAAAGATAACAATATAAGGACTATTCAAAAGACAAAGTAAACTTCTCATCCAAAAAAAAAAAAGACAAAGTAAACTGAAACAACTTGGTCAAAATATACATAAGATTGGGGTGGGAAAAGATCTCTATATAAACCGCACAACCAAAGCTTAATTCCTACAACCTACAACGCCTTCCTCTTGAGATTCTTGAAATTTCAAATTAATCTCTCTCTCTCTCTCTCTGAGTTTTCGTTCCTTAACCAAGTCTTGTGCATAACCTTCTCTTTTATCATTAATGGAGAAAACAAGATCATCCCTTCAGTCTCCCACAAATGGAAGTCTCATTACTGTTCTTAGTATTGATGGAGGTGGAATAAGAGGGATTATCCCAGGAACCATCCTCAACTTCCTAGAGTCTGAGCTTCAGGTATAACAATGATTAAACCAAAACTTTAAATAAATACACGTGTTATAATATAAGTGGATTGGTCACGCCATCACGTAGTGTTACACCTAGCGAGCATGTTTGCTCCACTTCTCACAATTTGTTGGTGTTGTCATTCTTTTTTTAAATAATAAAAAATAAAAAAAATCTAATGCTACTAACTTTTCGCTTTACTTGTTTGCTATATGCAGAAACTGGATGGTCAGGATGCAAGGCTGGCAGATTATTTTGATGTGATTACAGGGACTAGTACTGGTGGCCTTGTGACAGCCATGCTTACTACCCCAGATGAAAATAACCGTCCCTTGTATGCTGCTAAAGATATCAACCCTTTTTATCTCGAAAACTGCCCCAAAATCTTCCCCCCAATCCAGGTATAGTTAATTCTTCATAAATTTTTGTACTACAACATTCGTATACATAATGGTTCAAGATAATTAATTTTCATCAATGTACAACAGTTCTCCACTCGCCAATGTTGCGGAGGATTTGAAAGTTTTAAGGAGACCAAAATATGACGGGAAATATTTACATAAACTGGTGAAGGAAAAATTAGGAGACAAACATTTGCGCGACACCTTAACTAATGTTGTAATCCCAAGTTTTGATATAAAGCGGCTGCAACCAGTTTTCTTCTCCAGCTATCAGGTTTGTTTATTAATTATCTCTTAATTGAAACACATGCACAGGGCGGACGCACAGAGGGACAAATGGGGTCACGCGACCCCATGACAGCTAGGAAATACAGTGGAGAAGGACTGGTGCGACCCCATGGCTGGCTGGTGTGCGACCCCAAGGCGCACACCAAGTGCTCCACGAAATGCCCAGCAGAGGAAAGAAGAAGAAGCTTGCGCGCAGGCGGCGCCTCCGTTTTTATTAAAACCGCCTGGCCAAAACGACACCGTTTTGGTCCAGGCGTGTTAAATTTGTTTTTTTAAAACCTGGCTTCAAAACGACGTCGTTTTGAGCCTTTCTTTTATAAAAAAAACTCTATCAGCAGTCCTAACCACCCGATTCCAATTTCCCAGCAACAGCAGTTCATCCCAAAACCTTTTTTTTTTTTTTTTCATCAAAATTCCCTCTCCTCTAAAAACCTAACTAATCCCCAACCTCCACCATCAACCACTACACGCCGCTGCCGTCGCCAACTACCTCTTTTACACTATGACCCCATGGCGACACAATCCTTCGTCCGCCACTGCACATGCATATATTTACATAATTTAATTCTAATGGTGCTCTTTTTATGAACATTTCTTGATTTTGTATATATATGTTTGTCATGATTTTAGTTGAAAAAGAAACCCAGCTTAGATGCTTTGCTCTCGGATATATGCATTGGAACTTCAGCAGCCCCATACTATCTTCCAACCTATCAATTTAAAACCACAAATTCAAATGGTGAATCAAGAGAATTCAATCTCACCGACGGTGGAGTTGCTGCCAATAACCCGGTATACATTAATTGATCAAATTCCAAAAACCTAATTTGCATAATCTGAATTATTTCATATATATGATCATCATTAATATGTGGGTATTAAATTTTTTTTTACTAGGCCTTGGTTGCTATGAGCGAAGTGACAAAACAAATCCACAAGGGCAACCCTGACTTCCAGCCTATGGGTGAAAATGAACAGTTGTATGGGCGGTTCCTAGTCATATCACTAGGGACTGGAACAACGTCTGATGAGAAGTACGACGCCAATGAAGCGGCTGAGTGGGGTGCTTTAGGGTGGCTTGTCGGATCCGATTTTTCGGCTCCACTGGTGGAAATATTTACCCAAGCAGGTAGTGACATGGTTGATTTCCACCTTGCTACCATTTTTCAAGCCCTTCAGTCTCATGACAATTACCTTCGAATTCAGGTAACATAAGAATGTGCAATAAAGTTGAAATATATATCACTAAATCAAATGACCGTTTTATATACGCACAAAAAAATGTATTACATAGACAACTAAGCGCACAAGTACTCGGAAATGAATATGCAGGATGATACGCTGAGTGGAACATTGGCTTCTGTGGATATTGCCACAGAACAGAACTTGAATGATTTGGTAAAAGTTGGAGAGGCATTGTTGAAGAAACCGGTTTCGAGATTGAATTTTGATACCGGTAAATCCAAGCCTGTTCGTCCTGAGGTTACAAATGCAGAGGCTCTTGTGAGGTATTTGGTCTATTATATATTATGATTAAGTTGTAGCATGATCATGTAAATTCAATAAATTAACATACTAATGACTTTTTTTTTGTTAATTAATTTGCATGTGTAGGATAGCGAGCGTTCTCTCTAAGGAGAGGGCTCAGAGGAGCAAGGTCGTTCACGCAGCACCACCAAAGAAATAATATGCTCTTGACCAAAAAAAAAACCAAAGAAATAATATGCTGCTCTCATACGTATATATAATTCCTTGTAATTATGCTTAATCTTCAAGAAAAATAAAAGGCCATCAAAGTCATGATGAAATGCTAGGTCAATAATTTTTTTTTTCTTCATGTGTAATTCAGTACTGAAATTATTTTCTCCCAATGTAAGCGAGAAATTGTTTAATTTATTTTTCTCCCAATAAATACCAATTAACAGGTTGGTTGTGATGTAATCAGCAGTATATATATATGTATAATATGTTCCTTCCTTCATATTCTTTATTTATTTGGTTAAGTATTACGCACCAGAGTTTTTCCTTTTCTTTTTGAAGCATTGCAATGAACTTCGAAACAAATTAAACATATATCCCACGTTGTAAATTGATTGATTAAACACTAATTAATTAAACAAATATTTAAACAAGTTAAACAAGTATTTTGCACCACTTATGTCCCACTAATTAAACAAATTAAACATATATCCCACGTTGTAAATTGATTGATTAAACACTAATTAAACAAATTAAACAAGTATTTTGAACCACTTATGTTCCACTAATTAAACAAGTTAATATGACTGATTATGATAGGTCTTGACCAGACTGTGGAGCACTTTTGACTGAATTAATTTATCACATATTTTTCTTATCAAAATTAAGAAAAAGAAGTATCTTCATTTAAAGGAGCCTCCTCATACTTATCAAACCATCCCTGTAGTAGCAGAGACTTTAGGCTTCAAGTGATGCATGTAAATCAATTGAAAAAAAACTAACAACCTAAACCCTTTGCCGAATAAAATACATACGTATTTTATTCATACTTTTTCCGTTCCGTATTTTACTAATAACTATACATAACCAGTAAAGGTTGGCTATATGGGTCCGCTTTAGAGTTAATTATTGAATATCTTGATGATATGTATGACGATGATCAAAAGTTTAAATCTATCGAAACTTTTGGGCAATATCCTAAATCAATAATTAATCCGTACAAATTTCAAGCCCAATTTCTGAAAAACTGACCACTAAAAGTGAATAAATTAACACATTCCCTGCCCATTTGATTGACAAAATATATACAATACAATTTTAATTTTATCATTTATTAATAGCATTATATATAGTCATAAAGGACTTTTATTTTTCGATTGTATAATAATAATTTACAGAGTTGAAAGAGTCGAGACAAAGGGAAAAATTGGATTTTGGTATATTTGATGTCCGTACTTAGTCAATTGATTACAGTTTGGGTTTGAACAAAAAGAAAAGTCCATATATTTGATGTCCGTACTTAGTCAATTTATTTTGTTTCGACCAAAAAAGTCTTGCAGGAGAGTAATTTCCTAACTTCTCGGTGTTTTTTTTCTTCTTCTTCTTGTTTCTTTAAAATTTCTCAAAAGTGCTCACCCACAAATTTAATTTGAAACGCCTCACAATATATTTTTGAGAGAAAGGTCTTGACCCAGTCTCAATGAAGCATCTTCATTTCATTTGAAGGAACCACTCCTCCTCATACTTATCAAAGCCAAAACACCAATATAATACCAGCTAGCTACAGCTATATAGTTGAATAATAATTAAGCTAAACCTTTGTATCACCCAGTATTATTTTATTAAACTCTTCTGGGCCTTTTGACGATTCTCCATTGAAGTGGTGGAACTTAATTAATGTTAAATAATACTTTGCACCCCTAATTGCTAATTCTTACGTAATAAGGTTGGCTATCTGGGTCGGCTTTAGAGTAATTAGGTCTGGAGCACTACCCCTTTGTAATTTTGGGAATTATTTATATATTTCTATATTTTCATGTGATATATATATATATTCTCTCATTAAAATGTCTGCACGTTATTATTGTGCTCATGACATTGTAAATAGAGAGGAAAGCAGAAATTTGTAGTAAAAAATACACGGTGTACGTCCACATGGTAATAACATTCGGACATCCGAAATATGAGAATTTCTATATATATCATAGTTGAGGATATTGGTCAAAAGTCTAGACACATTTAAACTTTGATCACCAGCCATTATACTAATCATCAATCTTTTTAGATGCTTGTTCATCAAGATATTCAACAAAAAAATGTCCCTTTTTTTAATAATGGCTTCATAGAAATCCCTACAAATTTCAGGCCTAATTTTTCAACAATTGGGACCAATAAAAACAATACTGATCTAACCCATTGATTGTTAAGATATACACAATTTCAGGCCTAAGTCAAAGTCGTGTTTGGAATTAAACCTAGTTGTCTAGGGCATATGACCTATTTTTTCTCAAAGACTTGGCTCCCGATCGGCATCCTGTTTATCAATTTGCTTAAACAACACTCTAGAACAATCTAATACAAATAATATTTCAGTAATTGATGACGCTTTGAGTCACCAAATTTATTCATAAAACAAATAATATTTTACTTGTTAAGGTTTAAAACGGGTCTAAATTTGAATCAACGAGTCTTTGTCTTTGATGAATAAATTTTGGTGTCTCCATATATATATATATATATATATATTATAAATATATGGAGTATACGCGTATGTAATATTATAAATATTACTGTGAATAGTACTCGGGGAAGATTCAGTAATTAGAAAAGTCTGACAGAAGTGGTCCAACTTAAAACTTGTTATAGCGACATGCATACAAATTTGGGGTCAAAGTTGGAAGGGGAAAAGATCTCTATATAAGGCATAGCTACGTGCTCAAGGTAACTAAACTCAATTAATCCCATCATCATCAGCCTTCTTTTAGGGTTCAAGCTTATTCACTCTGCAGTTTTATTCATTAGTTCATAATAAATAAGCACTCTTCCTTCCGAGTACCTCTCCTATACCTTTTCCCGTGTTGTGCATCATTCTGTATGTCTTCTCTTTCATCTCAAATGGAGAGAGCAAGATCATTTCTTCAGTCTCCCACATACGGGAACATCGTCACCGTTCTGAGCATTGATGGAGGTGGAATTAGAGGGATTATTCCCGGAACTATACTCAAATTCCTAGAATCTGAGCTTCAGGTAATTAAGCATATATATTAAAACCCATAATTTAACTTTAATTAATAATGTTTAAAATAATGGTCTAGCTAATTTATTTTCACTTGAACTTTGCCACATATGCAGAAGCTGGATGGTGAAGAAGCAAGGCTTGCAGATTACTTTGATGTGATTGCAGGGACTAGCACTGGTGGGCTTGTGACTGCCATGCTTACTACCCCAGATGAAAATAATCGACCTTTGTTTGCTGCTAAAGACATTAACGATTTTTATCTCGAACACTGTCCTAAAATCTTCCCCCAAGACAGGTACCTAACAAGCTATTTAACATCAATCTTAACTTCAACTCAACGTCAGTAATCTTGCACATGTACATCAATTATTAGTATAATTAATCTTAGCTTGCACACCTTTTTCTTTTTTAATATTATACATATATAGTGGCTAACAATCACATATATTTTTCTTGTGCAGCAACTATACATTGATTGGTGACGCCATGGACATGGTAAAAGCTGTGTCAGGCCCAAAGTATGATGGGAAGTATTTACATAAGAAAGTGAAGGAAATATTCACTACTAGATTTTTGTATTTGCGCGACGGATTGTTTTCGTCGCGCAAAGTACATTTGCGTCGCACAAACAGGAAAGCGACAGCACATTGCGTTGCGCAACTTCGGTCACGCAAAGATCGTAAAGAATGGGTTTGCGCGACGAAAATATGCCAATTGTCGCGCAGGGAGCGCGACGTAAATCTTCGTACACGATATTTCGCGGACGAAAATATTTGGTCGGCCAAGGCTTTGCGCGACGAAAACTCATTCGTTGCATTGACGCAGCGCGAGGAAGAGTAATCGTCGCGCTAAAGTAAAGGGACGAGAGTATATTCGTGTCTAAACTTTTTGCGCGACGAAACATAGTCGTTGTAAGGGAACATCGCGACGACTAACATTCGTCGCGCAGCGTTGTTGCGCGACGAAAACTTATTGTCGCATTTACTTAGCGAGACAAATAGTTTCGTCGCGCAAAATAGAATAAATTCTTTAAAATTTATTTTTTACGATTGTGTATTTTCAAAAAAATAATATGGGCGCGACGGAAATTATCGTCGCGTAAAAATAAATATATTATTATTAATTTAAAATTAAATATAATTATTTTTATAAAAAAAAATTAAATTTTAGTTTTTTTATTTATAAAATTTAATTTTTATAATGAAATGAAATTGCAATTAGAAAAGGTAATAAAGAAAAATATGTAATGTTATAACATATTTAGTACAATAGAAATATTTAAAATGTAATTAAGAATGTTAAAATCTAATCAAACAACCCTCCAAGATCTACATTGTCGTCTGGCAAATGCATCTCGGAGGTTTGGACATTGTTGACAGGGGGAGAGGTGTGGTTGCCATGCTCGGAGGTTGACGGGCGCGTGAAAGGCGGGATTGAAATGCCGGAGTGAGCGAGGGACTCTAGAATATGAGACAAATGACTCTTGAGGTCCGCCACCTCTGCTTTCAAGCAGTCACCTCTTCATTTGACTCCGATGATTCATTGGGTCTAGGTGGCCGCTGTCTGGCATTCCCCATCCCTCGACAATATGTCCCTGGGCGCCTCCCTAGACTCTGATCCAAGGTTTCAGTCAGGATTTGAAACCCTGCATCTGATGGAGGAACCACGGACTCGAGCGGCGTATCGGAGGAAGCTGGAGGCGGACTCCTGAAGAACCAACTGGCTCCTCTCAATCATCGTCGTCTGTTGAACATAACATAAAATATGAATTAAAACATTCATATAATAACTATAAAAACTTGAACGCTTACATAATAATTTAAATTAAAGGGTACTTACATGAAGGGACTCTGCTAACTCATGCCCAGGTCGAACATAAACGTCGCCAAATACGTCAATCTCTGGGAATTTGGACCCCCCCTTAAATTGAGCAGAAAAAAAAAAGTTAGGACGAAAAAAACAAATTAATATTAATGACATAATAAAAAATAAATAAAAATGACTCTATTATTACCTGCGCGCGCCTCCATCCTATAAGAGAAGGGCCTGGAAACTGAATGGTGGAGAAGAGTCTTCCTCTGCCTATTGCCCTTATTTGCTTTGGCCATCTTCTGTTATACAAAAAAATAAAACGTATTAGTTGAAATTGAAATGAAATATAAAAAATTAAATACACATTAGTAAGAAACATGTAATAAGTTTCAATTTAATATATAAAAATACCACATAATCGGCCTGTTGAAAATGACCGCAGAGCCACTGCCAACTATCCTCCCGGCCCTCAAGCTCCTTCGGCAACCCTTTTGAACAGCAACTTGCGGATCATCATATGCCTGAAAATGGTGATGCAGGTCGCTCTTCCACTGCTTGTACCTCTCAGCAAAGAGTCCTGTTGATGTAGGCCAACAACTCTTCGCCGACGTTCTCCAAATTGTAGTTTGTCTAAAATAAATTCATTACATACATTAAATATTATAAATAAAATTTGAAGGAAAAACAATTAAAAGGTATAGAATACATACCGACAGGTGTCCTAACATCTCCATCCGCACCTGATTAGGCATGACCTTCCAGGACTTCCATTTGATCGGGCAATAAGTCCGAATGACGGATCCAATGTCATGGGCCAACGAGCTGTGCTGGTCAGCCGTTGGTGCAGCCCGATGTCGCGCGTCGTATGCGATGTTTATACGACTATTGTTCACCCGGGTGAGTTTGGCCGTCATCAACTGGAGAGGGTCCTCGAGTGTTCTTCTTGGCTGCAAAGAAATATAAAATTAACATTAAATAACAAATGCTACTAACATAACATTCTTGGTCTAAAACAACTGGAGTTGAAGGAAAATCTTTACCTGGTTGTGACCCCACGCACTAGCAGGCGGAGATGGCGCTGTGGTGTCGATCGTGCTGGGAGGGCGGTGACGACGCCTAGCACTAACCTGGTTGCGCCACTGATGACTTTGATGACACCGGCGCCCGGGAGACGTGGGGAGAAACTGGCACGTCCTGCGCCTGTGCTACACCAGTGGGAGCTGACACCGCAGTCTGGAGAGCTGAACTAGGTGAAGTCATCACCGTCTTACGACGTCTAATAAGTTCTGACATCTGATAAGGTCTTACAATTAAAAAAACATCATTGGCTAAAATTATTATTTTGTAAAAAAAAAACCTCAAAGCCTAATGAACAACAAATTCAATATTTAAAAAAACAAACAGAAACATGTATTGTTTATATGGAAAAAAACAGAAGCACATTTTTTAAAACAAACAAAATAGAAACATGTATGATATTACAAAACACAGAAGCACGTAATAAAGAAAAATCAAATTGCTACCCAATTTTGAAATAGTCAGTATGTGATAAAAATACAAAGCAAAATACAAAATTTGGTTAGTAGCACACAATTTAAAGCCCCCGAAAATTATTCAAAATACAAAAAACAGCAGCAGATGCTCCAATCAAATCTGAAATCTAACAGCAATACACCTAAAAATTCACAAATCGTACACCACAATGCAATTTAAATACAAAATCAAATCTGAAATAAAAAATACAAATACAATACAAAAACAAAATTGAAACAGCAATTTAAACACTCAAAATGCCGCAATACAAATCCAATACAAATCCTAACCAACCATCAGACTAAGCAGCAATTTAAACAATTACAAAATAAATATACAAATTGAAACAGCAAAACAATTCCGAATTTAATCCGAAAATTTCAGAAATAAAACTTAACAATTGAAAATATATATATCGGGGGAGGGTTGGGAAATTTACCAACTGGGTTTCGATGGAGACCGGAGAGCACGGCAGATCGACGGTGGCGAGCGAGAGAGAGTGGGGGCCGCCGTCTAAGGGGATGAGCCGAGACGAGCAGGCGCAGACGGGGGACGGAGGAGAGAGGGGGACTGAAAGGGATGCGAGGGGACGGAGAAGAGGGGGACTGAGAGGGATAAGTGGGGACGGAGGAGACTGAGAGGGATGAGTGGCGACGGCGGAGAGAGAGGCGGCCCGAGGAGCCACGAAATGCGAGGGATGAGAGGGGTCCGAGGAGAGAGGGACTCAGAGGGATGAGTGGGGACGGAGGAGAGAGGGATGAGATAGAGGGAAAGGAGAGAGAGCTGCTGCGAGGTAGGGTTCGAATTCGGAGAGAGAGGGGCTGCGAGTTAGGGTTCAAGACTGAGGGATTGAGAGAGGTTGAAGACGACCAGAACTGCGCGATTTCGTAATTAATCTTTGCATCTTTGCGCGACGAAACAAGATCCGTCGCCCAACGTCAAATTTCATACTTTGCGCGAGAAACATAAATGGCGTCGCGCAAATAATTTTTAATACGCGGGATTGGAACCGCCAAAAATTTAGAGCCTTGCACGACGAAACAAATATATTCGTCGCGCAACAATAACCCTAAACCCTTTCAGAACCCTAAATCCTGATCATTACATTGCGCGACGGCAATGACTTACGTCGCGCTATCATTTATTGCGCGACGATTAGGCTCAATTCGTCGCGCAAAGTACAAAAAAGTAAACAATATAAAATATTAGTGAATATATTGTTTTAATGGGGCTACGCATTGTACGATACTTGTTTCACCGATCCAACCGTCAAACTTGTTTGTTTATACTTAGAGATCGTACACACCAAAAATTGAAAAAATGCAAGATTCATAGATGATGTTACGGGATCAATATTTTCGACGGTTATAAACTAAAATTCACGATTTAACGGTTTTTTTAACTCCGATTTCAATGATTTTTTACGGGTGCACTCCTTTACTATATATGAATACAATGATTGAATTTGATCGCCATTTAAAGTTATTTAAAATAGTGGATACAACAAAATTGTATGTTCTATTTAACAAACATATACAAAATATATTCATTTTGTTTCAATATAGTGTTTTCATGACACACGCATTCTAGGAAAGTAGTTTAAACGATTCCGAACCGGTAGAGTTGTTGGTTTATACTCAGAGATCGTACATGTCAGAATTTGTAAAAAATATCCAATCATACATGATGCAACGGGACCAACATTTTCGACGGTTAAAAATGAAAAATCAAATTTGAACGGTTAATTTAACTCCAAATTTGATGATTTTTTACGTCTACAAACCTTGACCCTGTATGAATATAATAACTCAATTTGATGTTTATTTAAAAATATTTGAAGTTTAATTTCGAATTTTTTTTGAACCACACCTTGCGCGACGATTTTATACGTCGCGCAAAGTGAAACAGAAAATAATTGATATTGATTATTTTTAAAACGACCCTTGCGACGAGGAGGCTTTATTCGTCGCGCAGTTGTTTGCGCGGCGAAAATATTCGTCGCACCAGATTATTTCTATTATTTCAAAAATTTGTTGCATATTTATTAATGGCGCGACGAGGAGGTTTTATTCGTCCCGCAAAACCTCCTCCTACGACGGGGAACTTACGTCGCGCAAGAAAATTTTCTATTAATCAAAGAGTATTGCATATTCGTTCAACTGGCGCGACAAAACCATTTCGTCGCGCAAAACTTCCTTGCGCGACGCTTGTGTGTTTTTCGTCGCGCAACCGAAGGTTTTTTCAGATACACTGGCCCTTTTTTGCAATTCCGACCTCTGTTCAATTTTTAATCTATAACTTCCTGACCGTATGTTCAAATTTCGAGTTCTTTATACGGTTGGATTAGCACAGAAAAACAAAGAACACAGTGCGGACCAAAAGTCAAAAACAGGAGATTCATTTCCTAACCGTAATAATTTGCATTTACGCCATAATTATCTGATTAATAATTTAATTACAAAAGTATGATTGGAAATTAGATATAACAAATACATATATTCATTATTGCGTAGAGTTGCCAATATATTTACACTAACGTAATTACATTAAAAGAAATTATCAATACTAAAACATAGTAACTCACAAATAAATTGCATTATTCATCATCCGAACTATAATAACCTTCGTTGTCTTCGCTATCATCACTTTCAGTCTCCCAATCATCCTCATCCTCCTCCTCTTCATCCTCCTCCTCCATAACGTAATCGTATCTAGGAAGATCACCGAGGTCAATTGTAATGGATTGAATTGGTATTTCTCTTGAAGACACTCCTTCCAGCTGAAATGGTTCCTGAACAACATTTGTATCGCGAAGCGTTTCGGCATCATTTTCCATGCAAGATTCTGACCGTTGGTCAGCGACATCGACGTCAGATGGGTCTAGTTCTGGTATAGCATATATGTTCCTGTGATCCATCTGCTGAACAACTTTCCACCCGCTCCCTGCTTTAGGGTCATCTACATAGACAATTTGTTTTGCCATGTTTGCCAAAATGTATGGGTCGTCATCGTACCAAGTTCTGTTCATGTTCACAGATAGTAACCCTTGATCGATTTTAACACTTCCCTGCCTATTTGGGTTTGTATCAAACCATCGACACTTAAACATGATGACTTGGTATCGGTCTGTGTAAAGCAATTGCACGACAGTTGTGAGTTTGCCATAGAAATCAATGTCCGTACTTTCCCTCCACCTGGAACATGGACACCACTGTTTTGCGTACACAACTTGTCATCTCGCGCAGTCCCTAAAAACTTGACGCCATTAACATGACAACCCGAAAATAATTCAGCTTGAATTGGGCCGAATGCCAAGTTATACAACTCTTCACTGTAAGTGGGGGAATTATCTGATTTCAACTTATTCACCTAATATTATACAAAAACATTCACATGTTAGTTTGAGAAAATTAAATACGAACAATATATATATCAAATACAAAACACTTATAACTTACATATTCCAAAAACCATTTTGGAAAAAATTCACGGTGTTTCTTGGAATACAAATGCGATGGATGTTCTCGCTTCATCATCTCTTCATGCTCATCTAAATATGCCATTATCTCATCACAATTGTTCAATACGAACCAATGCGCTACCTCCATGTCATTTCTGGAAAACGACTCTCCTCGTCCAGGATCTCCAAAGGGTCGTGCACTTTGGGCAAAAACAGAAAGTTGCTTATTTCTCACACCTCCGTCATTATTGCGCTGAGGTCGATTGAAAGCCGTGTCCACGTCTTTTAAATACATTGCACAAAAAGTAAGCGCCTCATATTGAACCCAAGCCTCTACAATTGATCCTTCGGGCTTCGCTCTGTTGCGTAAGCTTTTTTTCAGCTCTCCGAGTAGCCTGCCAAAATAAAATGAAAACATGCAAATTAGCAAGTAGGAAGCATAAGATAATGATGCTTACACAAATGATGATGATTATATACCTTTCTATTGGATACATCCATCGATAGTTGACTGGACCAGCAAGCAATGCCTCTTCTGGTAAGTGAACCATCACATGAATCATACTCGTGAAGAAAGCCGAAGGGAATATCATCTCAAACTTGCATAAGACTTGGACAATGTCATGGCGCAACTGATAAATGTCTGTCTTTCGCAACGTTTTGGCCGTCATTGGGAAAAAAATCTGGACAACAATATGATTGGCTTCACTACATCTTCCGGCAATAGGTGTCGAATCCCCACAGGAAGTAGGCGTTGCATAAACACATGACAGTCATGGCTCTTGAGTCCAGTAAATTTACCCCCGTCAAAATTCACGCAACGTGCGATATTAGAAGCATATCCGTCAGGAAACTTAACAGACGATACAAACTGGAGAAACTCTTTTTCTGTCATTCGGTTTCATGGAAAAAAATGCAAGATCTCTTATAGCTTTATCAGTGCCCCTTTTAAGCCATAAACCCCTTCGTATGCCCATTTTTTCCAAATCAAGACGAGCTTTTATCGTGTCCTTTGTCTTCTCCTTGATATCTAGAATCGTTCCCATCAATGTATCAAACACATTTTTCTCAACATGCATAACGTCAAGATTGTGCCTCAATTTTAGTTTCGACCAATACGGAAGCTCAAAAAACATAGACTTGTGCTTCCAGTTCATATGTGTAGCAGGTCTAGTCCGACTAACTGTTTTTTCCAAACGGAGCAAAATCCAACGATTAAGCTGTTCCAAGATCTGAGCACGGACGATTCTCTAGGTCTTGCGCGACGCTCTTTGTTCCCGTCGAACTCTTTATCCTTTTCCCGCCACTCGTGGTCCCATGGCAACCATCTTCGATGCCCAAGGTAACACACTTTTCCAGCGTGCCAACCAGAAGTTACATCTTCCTTGCATCCAGGGCATGCCATATAACCCTTTGTGCTCCACCCCGACACCATTGCTTATGCGGGAAAATCATTCACAGTCCACATAACTGCTGCCCGCAAAGTGAACATCTTCCCAGTGAATTTATCGTATGTACGCACACCGTTTGTCCATAAATCCTTGAGCTCATCAACCAACGGCCTTAAGTACACATCGATTGACCTCCAGGATCCTCAGTTATCAAAACAGCCATCATCATGTACTCTTTTTTCATGCATTTCCAAGGCGGCAAATTATATGGAAATACGAAAATTGGCCAAGTGTTGTGGTGTTGGTTTAGAACCCCGTACGGATTGAATCCGTCAGTGGCAAGTCCCAACCTAACATTTCGGGGATCAGCAGCAAACTAGGGGTACGTTCGATCGAACTCTTTCCATGCCTCCCCATCTCCAGGATGCCGCATCACATCGTCATCTACCCGTTTTTCCTTATGCCATCTCATGTCTGTGGCAGGATGCGTCGACATATACAATCGCTGCAATCTTGGCTTCAGGGGCAAATAACGCATGACTTTTTGTGGAACCTTAGTCATTCTATTCTGAGACGTCCTGTTTGAACCTCGACTCATTGCATATAGGGCATGTATCCAATGTTTCATACTCTTTGTAGAATAACATGCAATTGTTTTTGCAAGCGTGGATTTTTTCATAACCCAATCCAAGACCACTCAACATCTTCTGTGCATGTCTGTGGTCTTTAGGCAAACAATTGTCCGTCGGAAGCATTCTCTTGAAAACCCCCAAAAAGTAATCGAAACACAGGTTCGACATACGATACTTTATTTTTCCGTGCATTAGCTCCACAATAGCCGTAAGAACGGAAAAGCTCTCGCAACCCGGATATAGCTCTTGGTTGGCATTTCTTAATAGTTCTTCATACTGTTCAAACTCTGCACTATCCATTGGTGTAGGCACGTCATCTTCCCATTCTTGATTGCTGTTGCTTGATGCAAATGGAAAAGCATCGTGTATAATATCCATGACTTGTTCATTAGCATCCACAATAGGTTCAACATTGTCAACTCTTGTGGCCCTTGAAGACGAACCAATGTCTAATTGTTCCCCGTGATGGTTCCACCTGCCTGTATGTCTCAATCATTCCATTCCTTACTAAATGAAATTGAACATTTTCAATTGTATCCCACAACATGTTGTTACACCTCCTACAAGGACATCTGATTCTAGTTGCACCCGGGTTGTGTGACCGTGCAAAGTGAATAAATTCCTCGATTCCATCCAAGTATTCGTCTAATCACCTGTTAGGGTTCTGTATCCACCTTCTGCTCATAATTCCTGGAACCACAATCACAATACAACAATTATGTTGTATTCTTCGAAAATCATAACGTCACCTTATGCCTCCGGTAAGGGCCCTATCCCATTCGGAAATGCATAGTCATGCCACGTAATTTCAGCTACATGAGATTAGATTTCGACGTGGATGAATTTCAGCAGCATCTCGCTACAGTTCTTGAGGTGTACCGTAGATATCAAATATCTACGTACCACCCGAAGAACGTACCAAGATGACACCGAAATCTCCACAATCGAAACCTAATCCTGTAGCTGTAAACTACGTGACACCACTATACATTTCCAAACTGTCCAAAATATGGGACAATTCAAGAATTAATTAGACCGTAGTCGTAGTTTACCCACCCATGCGCGGTCCAACTAACCTCGAACGGGAACTAAGCTTTACAATAAAAAATGTATGAAGTTAATTTCAATTAACTTCGTACATTGCCGTGCATAATTTAACAACAGAATACACATATAATTTCACAAAAACAATATATAAAGAAATTAAATTGATATTTTAAATGAATACAAAACAAATAAAATACCTTCTTCAATATGTCCTAAACTGATTTGCAACTGAAAAATGGAGAAAACGGAGAGAGAGGGGCAGAAGGAGGCAAAACTGATTTTTCAGTCTCTCCTGCAATGGCTGAAATGAATCTGTTAAAGAAGGGGGGTTTGCGCGACGAACACCTAGATTCGTCGCGCAAATAAATAAGTCGAGCAAATTCCACTTCAGCGACGCGCAAAGATGTCATGTCGGCAGCTCTTTGCGCAACGAATACACATTTTCGTCGCGCAAGACAAACGTCTGTCTGGCAAAACCGGAATGAGCGTCGCGCAAACACGTGCCGACATTGGCACCTTGCGCGACGAATATGTTTTTTCGTCGCATAAATTGTTCGTCGCGCAATAGAGCTTTCCGTCGCGCCAAATTACCTTGCGCGACTAAATTACCGTTTCATTCGCGCATAGTTGTGGCGCGAATAATCTGATACACTGTTTGCTTTCCCGCTATTTATTTTGCGCGACGAAAATACGCTGGTTGCGCAAAACATCTATGCGCGACGCCCATGTTTTCGTCGCGCAAAGATCTGTCGCTTAAATGTTCCAATTATAACCATTTAATATTTTGTCCCATTTCTAGATCTCTGAATATTTGTTATTTGCGATTTTTAGGGTATACGATCTCACAGTATATACAAACACGTTTAACGGTTGGATCGTTGAAATTAGTTTTGTAGAGTTAAATGAACACTTTTTAGTTTCAAAACATATTGAGGTTGATAACCCTACAAAAAGATTAGTACGGAAATTGATAACCCTGAAATTTATTCGTATGGAGTTTGATAACCATATAAAAAGATTCTTTTCTACCATTTCTATAATTAAAAGGGTATGAACGATGATCTTCACTAAAATCAATGAAAAACATATGATTAGATGGCAAAATTAAAATTAAGGCTTAGAATTAATGGTTTTGTATATTGTACTTTGCGCGACGGACAGATTTTTTGTCGCACAAAGATGTGATTTGCGACGAGGTTTGTCGTCGCGCATGAAACTGGCGACAAAATATTTGTTTGCGGTTTTTTTCCCTTTCTTTATGCGACGGTATATTTTTCTGTCGCGCGTAGGTGTTTGCGCGACGACTTTTATTCGTCGTACGGTTTTTGCGCTACGCATATGATTGTCCGTCGCGCTAGGATCTTTTATGCGACGAGTTTATTCGTCGTACTTTTTTGCGCTACGCATATAATTATCCGTCGCGCGAGGATCTTTTAAGCGACGAATTATGCTTCGTCGCGCAAACTCTCGTCGCGCAAATAGAAAAATGTAGTAGTGATTAGGAGACATACGATTAAGTGACACGTTAACAAACGTTATAATCCCAACTTTTGATATAAAGCGGCTCCAACCAATGGTCTTCTCTAGCTATGATGTTTGTTTTCGTATCTTTAAATATATATATGTCTGTTTTGTTAAATCTAATATAGTTACATGGTTGGTTTTGTGTTTTGATGGTGATTATAGGAGAAAAAGAACACTAGCATAAATGCTTTACTGTCGGATATATGCATTGGGACTTCAGCAGCCCCAACCTATCTTCCAGCGCACCATTTTGAAACCAAAACTTCCACTGGTGGATCAAGAGATTTCGATCTCATTGATGGTGGCGTTGCTGCTAACAACCCGGTATATATATATATATATAATTAAATTATGACCTTGATCTATAATACACCATGCAATTTCAAAACCTTATTTAGCTCTCGTTCATTATATTGTTGTTTTTTCTTATCAGGCTTTGGTTGCTATAAGCGAAGTGACAAAAGAAATCCACCAGGGAAATTCCGACTTCTTTGCTATAAGGTCAACTGAGTATGGTCGGTTCTTAGTGATATCGTTGGGTACTGGTTCAGCAAAATCTGAAGAGAAATATAATGCCGATGATGCAGCTAAATGGGGTCTTTTGGGATGGTTGACGAAAGGGGTTTCCTCTCCATTGACAGATGTATTTACTCAAGCAAGTAATGACATGGTCGATTTCCACCTTGCGACTGTTTTTCAAGCTCTTGACTGTGAGAAAAATTACCTCCGAATTCAGGTATTTGGGATATATTTACTGCCATACTATGAATCTATACATAATCAATGATCCAAACTCGCAGTAAAAATCGATAATTAACTGGTTGAAGTGAAAATATATATGGTGCAGGATGATACATTGGAGAAAACAGTATCTTCAGTGGATATTGCTACGCAAGAAAACTTGAATAATCTTGTAAAAGTTGGAGAGGAATTGTTGAAGAAACCGGTTTCGAGGGTGAATTTGCAAACCGGTATCTATGAGCCTGCTCATCAGGAAACAAATGAAGAAGCTCTCGTAAGGTATGTATATTTGATTACTCACCAATCTAATTTGATTTTTTAGCATGATCATAACTATGTTATATTGATTAAACATTACTAATCACAATTAATTTTCTTAATTAATCTGCACGTATGTAGGGTGGCGCAAATTCTGTCCAGGGAAAGGAAGGTCCGTGAAATGAGATCACCACATGGAAAGGCTGTAGCTGACAGCAACTCCAACTGATGATCACTTTTTATTCCCTCTAATTAGAATTTTTTAAAATTAAAATAAAGCACTAAATAAATAAATAACCATATGGTTAAATTAGTGCTAATAATTAATTCATTATTGTTCATATTGTAATTTAGTATCAACCAGCATGTTGGTTGTGATCAGCAGTATTTACTTCATTCTTTATTTGAGTTAGAAATCAAAGTATTTTAATTTTATTATACTTTTCTCCTTTTCTTTTGCCAGTTTCTTGCCACACTTACTTAAAACAAAAAAACAAAAAAAGACCAACAAAAAAAAAATCAAAAGAAAAGAAAATCAATCTTTTGACGGGTCCATATGAAAAGAAAGACAAAATTCGATCAGGAATTGGACTCTATCTGATAATTTAAACAATGATTAAGCTTTTGCTTTGTGGACTCGTTGGTAACAATAATAATCCAAGTTGACTATTAACTCCGACCACAAAACAAAATGACCAAATGGTCAATATGTGCATGCTAGCTCCAACTGCTCTCAATATTTACTTCACAAGAATTTTTCAAACCCTCTTTAAAGTTTGAATTTTATTGGCGACTAGTCGGGGCATAAAATAAACCATAAAATAATATAACCTTGTTTTCATAGTGTTTAAGGAACAATGATGTCTTGTACGTCTTTGGTTCTATGAATGAGTTCTTTTTTTCATATTAAAAAAAAAAAACACTATGCAAATGTGTTGCAATTAAGAGGTTTTAACGAGGTAACTCTATACATGTTGGCACCACCGTGTATTCTTGTTTTTATTAATGAAATTCGTATATAGCTTTCTTTATAAAAAAAAAAGATTAAAAATATATTTTTTGGACCAGCAACTTTTGTTTTATTTTGAAGTTTTAATTTGTACCAGATACTTACATTCGTATTAAAATGAATAACGACACACATTATCATTTATGACTATCTATACCCAATAAGTAAAAAATAAAATAAAAGAATTTATGTGAGCTTGCACTGCAGCCGCCGCCCCCCTCTGGGGGTTGGTGGCTTTCCCCATCTTCCATCTTTCTCTCCTCATCTTCCTTTCTCCTTTCCTAGTTTTCTTCCCCTCTTCTCTTCTTTGCCCAGATTAGTTTGGATTTTAGGTCTTCTTGCCCAGATTAGTTTGGATTTTAGGTCTTCTTGCCCAGATCTATCTGATCTTGTGTTTTATTTATTTATTTTTTTTGTGTTTTTTGTTGTAGGTCCTTGGTGACTTTTGTTGTTCTTGGATGTGTCTTGCTGTTGCTGGGATGGCTGCGATGTGGTATTGTCGACTCAGCTTTTTTCTTTGGTTTTCGTTGTATTTTTTAAGCAAGTACTGCAATCCACCGTAGACGCCATGATTTTGTTGCAGCTTTTGGTCCACTTACATGGATTTTGCTCCAGTTCAGTGTTTGGAGTTGGAAAAGTGATTGTTGCTGGTTTGTGTGGGATCGGGTTTTGCCTGTGCAAAATAAGAGGTTTAGCCATATTGGTGATACGAGTCTCTTTGGTTTGTTGGAGAGGATGTGGTGCGGTGTCCTTGTTTTTGTGTTTATTTTAGTCTAATAATTCTCGGAAACTCAATAGGAGTTTGTTGATGTTTGTATTTAGTGTTCGACTTTTTGATGCAGATTTGTCGTTACTACCGTTGCACGGTGAATCTGTATTGTAGGTAGTACAAGTGTTTTTGTCTACCGAATTGGAGGTTTTAGGTTTTTCTGGCAGGGTAATGCTAGCAACCTTCTCTCTAACCTTCTCTTTTGGACCTTCTCCCTTCTTCTCATAACAAGTGTCACTTTTCTTACACTTAAAATAATATCATTAATGCATCACACAAACTAGTTTTTGTTTTCCATGTTTACCCTTATTGAATGTATTAACTCTTTTTAATAACAAACTAGTTTTTTTTACAACTTTCTTACTACCTTGTTAAAAATTAAATAAGAAAATAAAAACTGAAGTTTTAATTTTTTTTTTCTTCCCAAAGAGTACGTATGTTTTGTTAAACACAAAATAATGATGATATCACTTTCATGATAACATTGTCACGAAACAAACTTTTTTTTTTTTTTATAAAAAAAATGACGTTTTTTCTTATTTAATTTTTAACAATGTGCTAAGGAAGTTGTAACAAAATTTGGATAAATTGAAGGAAATATAAAAGGTAATATATTTAATAAGGGTAAACTTGGAAAACAAAAACTAACTTGTGTGATGCATTAATGATATAAGTGTAAGGAAAGTCACACTTGTCATGACTCATGAGGAGAAGGAAGAAGGTCCAAAAGAGAAGGTTAGAGAGAAGGTTGCTAGCATTCCTCTTTCTAGCATACGTAATCCTCTCCAGATCAAACCAATTTATTTTTGTGTTTGGTAATTGGAGATGTTGTACTCATATTTGGCATTGTGGCTATTCTGTACTTTTTTCTGTGTTGTCAATAAAATTACTATTGCTTTTAATATATATATAAAAAGAATTAATAATCTTAGTGTTGAACTTAAAATATGTTTTTTGGACCAGCAATATATATATATTTTTTTAAACAAGTAAAATTCACAATTGGGTCGTTCTTATAATCGGAAACAGGTCCTGAGCTAAACTCTTGAGATGGGTTCTGCAGAAAAAAGCTCCCAATGGAGGAGCGTCTTTGACGGTGTGAAACTGAAGACTATCAAAGCCATGCCGGAAGCACTCTTGGCAGAGATCAACACAGCAATTTGCAATCTTGAATATGCACGTGCCACTGATCTGCTCGACTCTCCATCTTCTTCTTCAATCTCAAAGTTTGAGAGCTCTCCTCAACCTGAATACAGCTCGCATGGCGGACCAAGCCTACAAGAGAGGGTGTGCAGCCTTGGCTGCTGGCAAGCTTGATGAGGTTCTTCAATCTCTGAACGTTTCTCTCTCCAAATGCCCGCCTGATCAGACTTCTGCTGTGGCTAAGCACTCTCTCATCTCTCTCACATCACAGCAGCTCCAAAAGTCCACAAGCTGAAGTCATTATGACAACACAGGTTTTGGTTCTTTGTGTTTTATGGCACCTTGACTTGAACTTCTTATGACAACATACTTTTTGGTGAAGAAAAAGTTGAGGTTTCTGTTTCTATTTTTTCATCATGCAATGTGGATTTCGGCAACAAGAATTGGGAGCTATTGAATGGAACAATTACTTAGGAAACACGGGGACAAGTTGACATTATTGTTTTGAAGCAGATTTCACGACGTTGGTTGGTAAGTAAGGTGATAGCTTTAAGCTTTACAGCTGAAGATGAGGTTAATTCCTAGTATTAGCCTATTGGGTACATAATTTCCTTCACTTTTGTTTTAACCTTGGTGTAATTGTTTGATTAGTATTTGATGAAAACAAAGCGTTATTAATGTGGCCACCACATGAACTTTCCATGGTTTTTAGGTGCCATTTTTCACGACCCGACTTCCCTAGCACGATATTGTCCACTTTGGGCCCCCCTCTCTGCCCTCACGGTTTTGTTTCTGGGAGCTCACGAGCAACTTCCCAGTGGGTCACCCATCCTGGGATTGCTCTGGCCCCCACTCGCTTAACCTCAGAAGTTCCTATGACTCCGAAGCCAGTGAGCTCCCAAAAGGCCTCGTGCTAGATGGAGGCGGGCATGTACATTTAAGGCACATCACCCCCTCTTCGTTGGCCGATGTGGGATCTTACAGTGGCCTATGAGCTTATTAGAAATGGAGAATATTGCTTTATATCCTTTGGGGTAAAGACAAAGCTAAAAGGAAAGCATTAGACGTTTTAACAAAAGTTCAAACCCCCCCTTTGATGTTGCAACGCTTACTTGATCCATTGAAGACCCCTCACTTCATCCGTTTCTTTCGTTCTTCCTACATTTGGTGCCTCTTATGTAGTTTTCAAATTTACACTTAAAGTTGAAGCCATGGTGAACTAGGAGGACGTCGGGCCCTTAAGTGGGGTGGATTGTAAGATCCCATATCGGCCAACGGAGAGGGGGTGATGTGCCTTATATGTACATGCCCGCCTCCATCTAGCACGAGGCTTTTTAGGAGCTCACTTGCTTCGGAATCATGGGAACTCCGAAGTTGTAAGGTTCTTATTTGAACCAATATTGTATTTTGGCTCTTCTCTTAAACCAACAAACCCTTGTAATATTAATTAGATTCTAGGTTAGAATCAGTGTGGGTTGAAGGGCTTCCATGTCTCCTCGTTGCAGTTCAAAGGTAAAATCATTTGCATTGTTCACATGGATTAATCCATATTCACTTGGATTGATCCGACGTACATTCCTGCATGCTGTCTTTATTCATTTGGATTAATCCATTCTCACTTGTATTAATCCATGCTGCGTCCGTTTTTTCAAGTTGTTGGCAGATTTCCTTATTTATTCCTTCTTCATTCCTTTTGTTGAATGTTTACTCGTGTGTGTGGATTTTGGGAAACTTGATATATTATTTTATAGTATATTATTTTCCATAAGACTTGTTTTCAAAAGAATTGTTTTTTAAAGTCTTTTGCACACTCTTCTCAACTTTACTTTTATGCAAAACGTGTGCATGCGTTTCTAACAAAAGCATGGGCTGATTGTTATTTCTTTCCCATGCTTATTTCTTGAAGAGTCCACCAACTCCATCTTGTTACTCTTCCTTTATGTTGTTTTCAAAGGCATCTTCTTTAGACAATATAATTATCTTTGAAACAAGTTGTCTGCCCACTTTTCATTCTTGGTCTTCTCATTCTCTTGGGCAGTCTTTAACATGTGCGGCTGTGTTTATCTCCTTTAGAAAAGATGGGTTTTTGGGTTTCTTTATTAAAGTCTATTTTTCAGACTTGGACCATGTGCTGCTCCTTGTTTTTCATTTCCTTTGCTATTGTGTCAGCTCATCTTGTCTCTAAAGAAATCAAACATTCCCTTCCCGTTGGGTTGTGTCTTGAGCTGCTCATGGTTCAAGGGTTATGGGCTGTGGCTTTAAAAACAGGAAGTTTTACTCTCCTTAATTCCTTGTCGGCTGGTCCTTCTTGGAAAGAGTCATCCCTTCCTTCTCTTTGCTGTTTTCATAAAATAACTTCTTGAAAAACTGCTTCTGCATTTCTCCCTTGCTTGCGGCTTTGGTTCCTTCTCTGCAAAACACATGGGTTGCTTATATTCATTCATTGTGGTTCATGGTTTTTTATTTCAAGTGGCTGTTTCATCTTGAGCACACAATATTAGTTTTTAATATGTTGCTCCATACTCTCAACGGATGGATATGCAGATTGCATATTCCTTCAGTTTTATTCTCTTGATCAGAGCATTTATTCTTTCCTCTTTGAAAAACTGTTTTTATCAAAGTCTATTTAAACAAAGCTTGTCTCTGATCAAACGCAAGGATGCATGATAATTGGTGCTGCACTTTCCTTTGAAATATGAAGCAGACCATTCATCCTTCATGAAAACGGAAACTGCACATACACGTATAATCTTATGCAGTCAGGTTTATAGTTTTTGAAAAACAATTCTAATTTGTTGTTGAGCATTCAAAAACATTTGTTATTACTTCAACCATTGTGATTTAATTGAGAGCATGGTTATGATTGCATAATTCATTGATAAACTCCAATTTAAATCACATTGATTTCGGCTGAAGTTTTATTGTTTCATTGTTGTTATTTTGAGTTAAACTATATGCTTCAAGTTCATTACTTCTAGTTTAATCATCACAACACTTAGGTTTCTTTTGTCTAGCTCAATCATACTTTGTGATTGAGATAGATGAATATGTGAAACCATAACTCACTACATACATCAAATTACATGCAACTAGAGCTTGGTGCTCTTCGGAGGATTTGCTGCTGCTAAGAAAGAAAGAAATGGTGCTTGCTGGAGGATGATTGAAGCTGCCTATAGGTGATAGATTGAGTTTTGTCTTCCTTCATTTCTTGTATTTCTTAATGAGTGGATTGAATCTCTCCTAGCTTGGTGCTCCCAGTTTTTACCCACTTGGGTTTTCTGGGTTAACAAATCTGTGTGTATGTGTTTACTCTTGCTGTCATTGTTGTACTTGCTGCATATTGTTCAAATCACATCAGTACACTAACATGGATTAATACGACATTGCACTGTATTGATCCGAAATCACAAGAGTTTCTGTTTGGATTAATACGTGGTGTTGTCTGCATTAATCCAGTTTCCGCATTTTACTCTTAGCTGGGCTTAAATTTTAATTTGGTAGGTCTTTGACCTCTAGCCTACTTCACCCCCCTCTGTAGGATTTTAGAGCCTAGGGCCTGGTTTTACAGAAGTTAAGCGAGTTGGGGGCTAGAGCAATCCCAGGATGGGTGACCCACTGGGAAGTTGGTAGTGATCTCCCAAAAACAAAACCGTGAGAGCCACAGAGGGGGGGCCCAAAGCGGACAATATCGTGCTACGGCGGAGAGCCGATCCAGGATGTGACAGCCACTATCAAATAAACAGGTCAATTTGGATAAGTCGAGTAAGAATGACACACACCAACGCTAGTTTTGTAGATATCTTTTAGTCCCCGCGGTTTACAAACCAACACTCAACATAAACTTTTAACTCCAACATGAGCATCTTTTTGTTGGTGAGATTTTAGTTTGATTAGGAGATTTATTTTCTATTTTCTTATGATTTTATTTCTTTCTCTTTTGTACAAATTTTGTGTAATTAGGAGTTTATTTGTTTCCTTGTATAACCCTACTAGGGTTTACACACTTGTATTATAAATACCTCATTTTAGAGACTGAAAATATTCTAACCCATATTGTTTGACTTGGCATCAGAGCCGACTTTCTGGTGACTTGTGCCCACCCATGTTCTAGCCCCATTTTTTGTTTTCTACCGTGTGTGCCCTCTTGGGTTTGTGTGTTGTGTTATAGTGTTTGTGACAGGACCCGCCCCCGAATTCCTCCTAACTCGAAACGAATCCTGTGGAAAATCCGACATCACACCGATGCCGGGCCCACTTACTAAAAATTTAGCCTTATTTCCAAATTAAGGGAAAAGAGCACAAGACTTTCTGCCGAAAATTTCGGCAGAGTCTCCCCTGTAAATTGAACATTCTCCAAAAATTCCAACCTGCATAAAACACATTTATAACCCAACTGGCAACACACACAATGCAATACACACAGTTTACGGAATAGACATCCAACCTCCAAATAAAATAAAGGCAAAACCACTAGCCATTATACAAAATAACCAAACCTAAAATCAATCGTTTACTTCAAAAAAGTCCTCAGACCTGCAGAACCATGTACACTGTTTAATAGAATTCAATCAGGTGATAACTGAAGGATACCAACATATTCAAAACCGAACCCAACAATAGTAATAATTAGGGTTCAAATCCAACAACCACATAAAAATCCATTCCCATACTTAGAATAAATCAAGCCTTTTAAACACAATATAATTCGTGGCTGCACCTAGGTGAAACCCCAGGCTGCCTACATACCCTTGGGTGAGGGATCAAGCCACACGTAGTTCTTTCACAACGGTCACAACTTCAATAATAGACAATTATTTACAATAGAACTATCTATACATTTTAGATCTATCACAATTCTAAATCCGATAAAAACACATTGAAACATTATCACTTTCCTCCCAAGGCATCGTATTAAGAAGACATCCGAAGGGCCTGGACAAACTTCGACGGTCTGGGCAAAATAAATCCCCGAATGGCCTGAGCAAACTCCGACGGGCCTGGGCAAAATAAACCTCAAAATAAATCTCCGAAGGGCCTGGACAAACTCCGACGGGTCTGGGCAAAATAAATCTCCGAAGGGCCTGGGCAAACTCCGACGGGCCTGGGCAAAATAAATCTCAAACATAAAACCCATAACCGGGGATGTACCTAAGGTAGTGCTAAAAACACTCAAATTAACATTCTAAGTGCCCCACACAAAATCAACAAGGATAGTACTTTCTCAAATATTATATATAAACTCAAGACACTCGAATATGTCGAAACCCACATATATATATCACATATACTTTACAAAAATAGAGAAATTCAACTATTAAAAGTAAACAAAATTTAAATAAACCAATAGATTCAAAAACATAAGATTTCCCTCACAAAACTATAAAAATAACCTCATAGACCCACATAATCAACATAAAAATATAAAAAAGGTCAAGACTCATCCAAAAGGGTTGTTCTAGTACTCCTCGAATAGTGAAACCACCTTGAAAGACTCACGGTCAACTGAAGGTCAAACCGTCCTAACTTGGTCAACCGGACCCGCCGACCCCACGACCTCCGTTTTACAATCCGAAAGTTCCTATGGGTTCCACAAGATCTAGAAAATACGTCCTACAAGTTTGGTTCAGATTTGGACGGTCGATCGCTCGCGATCGCACGATCGGACGATTATCGTAAAACACAAACTTTAAGTTATTGAATCGGAACATCCGGGGCTCCGATTCATGATCCGTCGAATCCTATATGGTCCTAAGAATACCTAGATCAACATATATTAATTTGGAAGTAATCCAACGGTTCTAACGTATCGAACCCGGAAATCACACAATATGTAAAATCCGTTCGAGGTTCAAACGTTATCCAAATTGAGATCCGCGAATTCCTACACGCTCGTGACCACTAGGAGATCACGTTGGGACATAATGCCCCTCTGCTACAGTTCTCATGCGCCACCACACGCGCTGGCAACGCGTGAGTGTCCAAAGCAATATCGCATCGCCGGAAAATCTTTGAATCTCCGGCCAAGACTCCTACCCTAGGTAATACACCTAATTTGGAGTCACTTTTGTTCTTGGACATACCCCAAAAATTCAATGAAAGTGGCTGAAAATGGAGGTCGAAACCGGCAGATTTTTCTATCGCAGAAATTTCTCAAACCTAACACAATCAGCAGCTAGTACGTCTCGAGAGGTTGAGAAAGCATACCTGGATCGACGGAAATGGTGGCCGTAAGCGTCCGAACGAACTCCGTGAATTTTGGGTTAAAACCGATCGGATTTTTGCATTTTCCCTTACGATCAAGGTGGTTCCAGCGGCTTAGATCGGTCAAGATGGAAAGAGGGAGGTGGCCCGGTTCTTTTGGGACCGGTGCCACCCCAAGTGGTGGTCGGATGCGACGGTGGTGGCCCAAAAACCCCGGTGGTGAACAGGAACAGGGGGGCTGGTTTTTGCACGCAGAGAGAGAGAGAGAGAGAGAGAGAGAGAGAGAGAGAGAAAGAGAGAGGGTTTTCTGTTTTTATTAAAAATAAACTTCGAAATAATTACGATTGTGCCATTGAGAGTTTTTAGATCGTATCTCTCTCGTTACAACTCCGATTCAAGCCTACCGCATGCCTACGGATTCGTCTCAGTACAACCTACGTAAAGGTACCAACCACTGCCCCCGAAATCCTCCCGGATAAAAATGACCAAATTACCCCTATTCCAAGGATAAAATTGGAAATTCATAATTCTTGAAATTAATTAATTCACTAATCCTTTTATTTTGGGTCGGGATGTTACAGTTTGTGACTCCACTGTGTTTGTGCCATTCCCGTCTTCGTGCATCTGCCGTATTTGTGCTTTTGTTGTGTTCCGTTGTGTACTTTGCCGTGATCTGTTGAGTTTCCGCTGCAATTATGGGTGATAACTCCATTGTTGGTGTTGTTGTTGCTGCTTCTGCAAAGTTGTCTTGTAACACCCGTGACCTATACATAACTAGTGCTAATGGCTTGCCCTTTCCAATTATTGGAGAGGGTAGAATCTCTCTTACTTCTACTATATCAATGTCTTGTGCGTTACTAGTTCTCACTATCCATTGTAACTTGTTATCTGTTGGTCAATTATTTGATAAACTTAATGCTTTTGCTACTTTCTATCCCACACATTGCTCTTTTCAGGATCTCAAGATTCACGAGACGATTGAGTATGGTAAACGGATAGAGGGTTATATTATTTGACATTGCCTGCCGCGCTAATTCGTGATCGTGTCATTAATACCTGTTCAAAGTTGCAGTGTCAAAGACAAACAACAAATTTGGTTATGGCATCGTCGCTTCAAACACCCGTTGTTTGGCTACCTTAAGCGTCTGTTTTCATCTTTATTCCGCTCTTGTGATTAGTCCAGTTTTAAGTGTGAGACATGTATTTTGGCCAAGAGTTATCGTATTGTGTTTTCTTTAGGTGACAGTAAAACTGCAAAGTCTTTTGATTTAGTATAATAATTAAGTTTTTGCTTTGTGAACTTGTTGGTAACAATCATAATCCAAGTTGACTATTAACTCAGACCACAAAACAAAATCACGAAATGGTCAATATGTATGCTCCAACTGATCTCAATATCTACTTCACAATAACTTTCAAACCCTTTTTTTAAAGATTGAATTTTATTGGCGACTGGTCGGGGCATAAAATAAACCATAATATAATATAACCTTGTTTTCATAGTGTTTAAGGAACTATGATGTTGCTCATCGTACGTCTTTGGTTCTATGAATGAATTCTCTTTCTTTAAAAAAAAAAAAAAGAACTATGCAAATGTGTTGCAATTAAGAGGTTTTAACATGTCGGCACCACTGTGTATTTTTGTTTTTATTAATGAAATTCATTGCTTTCTTTGTAAAAAGAAAAAAGGATTAAAAATATATTTTTTAGACCAGCAACTTTTGTTTTATTTTGAAGTCCAGATACTTACATTCATAATAAAATGGATAACGACGCACATTATCATTTATGGCTATCTATCCCCAATAAGTTAAAAATAAAAACCCTTTGTGAACTTTCCATGGTTTTAAGTGCCATTTTTTAAAAACCCTTCGTGATTACTGTGCTTGAGTATTTGTAATAACCTTGTGTGGTTATCTTTATTTGTATTGGCTCTTGTTTTACCCTTTTTTGTTGGGCAATCGCTATAAATTTAACTAGTTTGATTGCTTTTAATGAAGATGAAATTTGGGTGTGTTAACTTGATCCTATATGGTCTTCCATTGAAATAAGGGGCAGGCTTTCTCACTTGTGGCAAATTCACATATAGCCATTTCAGTTTGGTAACATGTCCTAGTTCGCCATGGCTTCAACTTTAAGTGTAAATTTGAAAACTACAGGAGAGGAACTAAATGTAGAAACGAAAGAAACGGATGAAGTGGGTCTTCCATGGAACAAGTAAGCGTTGCAACATCA
Organism: Prunus fruticosa; assembly: GCA_018703695.1. Lineage (NCBI taxonomy): Eukaryota > Viridiplantae > Streptophyta > Magnoliopsida > Rosales > Rosaceae > Prunus > Prunus fruticosa. The sequence goes on from CM031917.1 coordinate 53,186,954, forward strand.
AAGGGGGTTTTGAGCTTTTGTTATAACGTCGCTTTCTTTTAGCTTTATCTTTACTCCAAAGGATATAAAGCAATATTTTCCATTTCTAATAAGCTGAGAGGCCACTATCAAATCAGCAGATTACTGTAAGAATGACACACACCAACGCTAGTTTTGTAGATATCTTTTAGTCCCCGCGGTTTACAAACCAACACTATAATTCATGATGAGCCCACCAACTTCTTGGCAAGATGCCTACGGTTAAAAACCACCGACATGTCAAGATCCAAATTCGAATTGGTTCCTGGTTTTGGTCAGAGACCACTGTGTTCGCCCCGGCAGTCCAAGAGAAACTTTTAACTCCAACATGAGCATCTTTTATCATGAAGAAGAGCCACCAAATCCTTCCACAATATGCAAATTTCTTGCTACTTGTCTCATAGATGAGTTTTCCAATTTGTTAGGTTTTGTTTAGCTAATGTTTTTAGCTTTCCTTGACAAATATGTAATCTCATATGTATGATCAAGCTCAAAGAATTTAGGCTAATTCAAGTTAGTGCTAAGTTGACTACTGTGGCTGAAATCAACTGCTAGTGGTCGAGTGGTATTTTTCTTTTATAAACTTTGTTTGAAGATGTGCGGAGTTCGAAGTAGTAAAAATATGTACCGGATTATTTGCAGCCACGCCACCATCGATGAGGTTAAATTCTCTTACATTCCCTTATGGGTCCATGGTTTCAAAATAATGGGCTGGGAGATAAGTAGGTGCTGCCGAGGTTGCAATGCATATGTCTGAGAGTTTAGCATCGAAGCTTGGCTTATGTTTCACCTAACCACCCAAGAAAAGCACATAATTTAAACAGAGTAATTATCAAATAACAAACAGTAAAAGTAACATTAATGAAACAATGATGTCTTGTGCGTCTTTGGTTCTATGAATGAATTCTCTTTCTTAAAAAAAAGAAGAAGAAGGAAGTATGCAAATGTGTTGCAATTAAGAGGTTTTAACAAGGTAACTCTATACATGTCGGCACCACCGTGTATTCTTGTTTTTATTAATGAAATTCATAGCTTTCTTTATAAAAAGAAAAAAAGATTAAAAATATATTTTTTGGACCAGCAACTTTTGTTTTATTTTGAAGTTTTAATTTGTACCAGATACTTACATTCGTATTAAAATGGATAATGACGCACATTATCATTTATGACTATCTATCCCCAGTAAGTAAAAAATAAAATAAAAGAATTAATGTGAGCTTGCACTGCAGCCGCCATATGTTTTAATTTGTTCCAGTTGGATCCTACCCATATGTTTTTATCATATTCTGCGAAATTCTCAGCTGCCAATGTACAATTCTAACCTAGGAATTTTGGTGTAAAAGCAAAACAATTCCTCATTTGGTAGCTGTCTCTTTTGTGGGTAAGGTTTTGGAAAGTTTCTCACAAAACTTTCTCTTCCTCTTCCTCAAGAGTAACCTTCATATTTTTCATCTTTGACTTTTCCAAATTGTTTCTTTTTGAAAACTGCATTTGAAATATGAAAACCTCATCTTGCTAGATCAAACACTCTCTCATATATATCTAGGTCAGATTCAAGATTGATTTCTTCAAGAGTATAGTTTCTTGAAGAAATTGGTCATCTTCTCTTTGAATCCAAATTTCGTTTTTTGTTCTAGTTGGAGCTAGCTACCTGGTGCCACGGGATGAATGAGCTGTCATTGCCATGAAGGACCAATCTGCTAGTTTTGCTAAGCTGAAGAAGAAGATTGCACAAGGAAAGGTATAGTTCATCTTCCTAAATAAACCTAGGATTTGTTGAGCTTGCTAGTGTTTCTTTGTAAGAATCTTTTTGCTTAGTGGATTGCCTGGTCGATTGATGACCCTCAGTTTTTCCCAATGGTGGGTTTATGGGTGAACAAATTTCTGGTTTACATATCTTAAATTTTCTGGGTTTGTGTTCTTGACAATTGACTAGTCATCACATATATTTCTGGGTTCGTGTTCTTGCGGTTGACTAGTTATCATTTTCTGTTGTTTGATGCTTACTTGATTATGATGCTTTCACACACTTTCACTATAGTTGTTGCTAGCACATGGAATGCCTAGATTGACAGGTCCTTCTAAGTGCCTAAGTTGTCACTAGTAATTCTCTAGGCTTGCGGGTACATATTGATATGCTCTGTGTATGTTCTTGGTTGTGATTATTCATGTCTGACAGTTAACTAGTCATAAGAGTATTGGTCAAGGTCTAAAGTGTGTGAAGTTTGTTGTGGTTTTGTTTGAGTGTCATTTAATTTACCCATCGTCACCTAAGTACCAATTTCAATATATGCTTTTTTTCCCATTATAATATCTATTTGAGTTCAGGCTATTTGCAGCCTGAATATCACAATGCATAGACACAGGCAAAGCTAGTCTCTTCCATAAAGGGATATCTAACATGATTTTCTCATAATGCATAGACACTTCAAAGTTGGTCTCTTCCATTAAGGGATATAACCAAGAGGTTTTTAAGCTACTTGGCCTCAAATTCATCCTGCATGTCTATTAGAAATATTTTCTACAACATTGCACACAAATGATTAGTAGATTTCTTCTCAATATAATTAGAGATTTCATATGTATCGGCATACATTAAAGTACAACGGAAATTCATCATATATCAAATCGTATTATCAAGAGTACCTCTCAATTCTTTGGTACTCAATATGAGCCACAAAACTTTGAGTGCGCCTGTTGAACCTCTCAAATATTTTGGTACTCAAATATGAGTAACAATCTATTAAACTTGAGTGCACCTGCTGAAGCTATGAACAACAGAATAATGATTAATTCATTAAATAAATTTAATAAATAATGAGTAATTCACGATACTCTTACTCCCTTTTTGTGCACTTCAAATGGCTGAAATCATGATCGCATATCCAAGTTGTCACTGTATCTTCTCAATTCTCAATATGAACCTCTTGAAGACAATAAAAAGTCTCCACCAAATTTTTTATATCAAAACCATCACAACTCGCACCCATTTTTATCATGTCAAAAATGAAGAAAAAATGAATTAGTCTTAATAATAATACATCAACATATATTTCCTCCGTAAATCAATTGTGATCGTATAAGCAAACTTCACACAAATATCAACATATTTGCCATTAGTGCCCATTTACTTATTACTAAAAGTAATATCAAGGTTCTGAAAATAAAGACTCCCCACATTTTTAAATATGTCAACGTACAACAGATTCCTTCTAAGTTTCCCACACAGGGCACCAAAAATTAATTTACTAAAGCAAAAGGATTGCAAGACAACAACCCCCACAATTTAATGAGATTCTCAACCCCCACAAATTAGGGAAAGTCTCAAAATATGTTGAGACAGTGTTGCGTCGATTCAACTGCACCAAAATGGATTCAGCTGCATCCTCAACTTGTGATACTCTCAAGTGCACGAGCTGTTCGATAGTATAGCATATGTAATTGCGAGGTCGATTCCACAGGGATTGGTGATTGAATAATCCAATTCAGTTTTCCTACACAAAACAGAAAAACCAGAAAGAAAGAAAAGAAAATAACTCAAGCAGATAAGTTCCCAAGTTTAATTAGATTAACGGATTGATTCTAGATAAAGTATGATTAAGCCATGGTGTCTGGTCCTAACCTTGGATTCCTAATTCTCTAATTTGATCATTTGTTGTCTAACCTAAACTAAGTATTAGGAATCCATTAAGCATAGAAGAACATTTTAAGCAACCACGTATGTATCTAATCCCTGTTGTTGAATGTCCATACATACTCTTCCTATTCATAGTTCAATTCGAATTAAAGCATGGTGTCTACTCTTAATTCAAACCAAGATAGCTAACATGCAAGCCTAAATGGTGATCAATCATTCAAACTAGCATATTAACTTATAAGCATAATGAATAAGAACAAAAACCATAATTGAAACTTGGAAACTAATCAAACTTGAAACTAAAGAAAAGAATTTACATAACAATGAAAAGTAAAGTGGAACTAAGAAAAATTTAAGGAGAATTTCAGCACAAAAATTTCATTACAACAATTGAAAACTAGAAAGAGAAACTAAGAGAATTTGAAGGAGAGAATGGAGGGGAGCTCTAGAAAAGTGTTTGAGAGCTCCCCCCCTTGGAGGTGTTTTATGAAGCTTGAAGACTTCTCTATTTATAGGGCTAAGAGGGAGGAACATCATGATGAATTCCAACACCATCATTCCTCTTTTAATACAATCCATAACTCACACTTCATCTTGTCTATGTTAGTGTAGTTGGAATCAATTCCACCTCATACTTCTTTTGCTGCACCTCAAGCTTTCTTCACATGGGATTTCAAAGGTGTTCAATTGTGGCTGCCTTTTGCTGCCAACCCATGTGGGTTTTCTTTTGGTTGCTGGAAAAAACCATTCTTCTAAGCCAAGCTTAGTTTAGGAAGGCCTGAGGTTTCAATATGTATCCAATGGGGCTCAAATTTGTATATGTCATAATAGACACCCATTGGAACAACTGTTATGAAGAATGTATTCCTATATGAGCAGTACAAGTATACGTTTTGGGCCTTACAAGTTGACTGCCGAAAATAGACTGGAATTGACTTCATTACAGTCAGCTTGTGGACTTGTTTTGGGCTTGATCTTCCCTCCTAAAAAATCTAGAAAAATCTGGATCTTCAAACCCTTTGAATTATCTTTCCAAGCATATGCAGCCCAACTCAAGAAAAAATCGGAAAGACCTTCAAATGTCATTTTTGGCCCAGTGACGCAGATGCTGCCGAATTTGACCTTAAGCTGCCAAAACTTGCAGAACTTCTTCTAGGAGACTCGGAATCACGAACCGTAAAATGCTCCAGAAACTAGACTTCTGCATCTTTCCAATGATATATGGCTTAGCATCTGGTTCATCCTGAGAAAGTACAGTCCAATTCGTGAAGTTGACTGATCTGCAGACACCGTTTTGAGCTAACTTGTCTCCAAAATGCATTTAATGAGTCTCAAGCTTATTACACTGAAACAAACACAAAATTTATTAAAAGCACAAGTTTAACTCAAAAACATAATCAAATCATAAGTTAGAAGGGTACAAAAATAATATATAAATATGCACCGATCAAACAGTTGGCCTCAAAATATACCAGTTCAAAATCATCTTAATAAACATTGTAAATATGATACTGAAACCACCGAATGCCTCACATAAATAAAAACTACATTATTCACGTACCTGATAGGTCAATAAGCCTCAAAGGATTTAAGGCTAAAACACTTACACCAAAATTCAAAATTAAATGCCACTTCTAGTGATATAAATTTATCATTTTATTTGAGTCTTTCCTATATATATATATATATATATATACACTTCATAGCAATTGACTCAATGTGGCTCTTGTCAAGACTCGCTGTAGTTCCCTCTCAATCAAAACAAATCTATTGCCAAACGTTAGTGTTTAATGGGCCTAAACGAATGGATAGAAAGGCATCTAGTAAAACCTATTAATTCCTTCAACAATGTATCAGTAAAATTACAAAACAATAGATTCTTGTAGAGCCAAAGTAAATAATATGAAGAATTGAAGAGCTCTCAACGTCATATTACAAATGACATGAAATAAATATGCTTTAAACAAATATGGTGAGATACCAAATCGACAATAAGCAATAACATATATTATTAAAGCCTTAAGTTCTATATGCAAATTAAGGTAATGTACTGCTGAAAAACTAAATCAATAAATCAATAAATCAATAATGTATATGCAATTTTATCACCAGATGCGTCAACAAAATAATACTATGCATGAGACATGCTGCCTTGAAAACCCAGTTCTCAAACCAAACACAGGGAAACACTTATTTGGCAACGCCAATCATTCTTGTGACACCCCTCTGAAAGCTTCTTTTGGGATTTCGCCTCTTTCCCTTTTCATTGTTCGTCAAAGTCTGGGACTCTTTTTCAGCCTCCACTACAAACTTATTAAACTCAGGAGATCCTCTACATGGAATTCTAGTTATAGAAATAATTTGAGTAGCATCCAAATTCTACTCTAAAAATTGTTGGAAAATTTGGGCCCTAGATCAACTAACAACCTTTGTAACACCACCCAAAGAATTCAAATCTTTTGGGCCTTTGACGATTCTCCATGTAAGTGGTGAAAATTTAATTAATATTAAATGCCACTTTACAGGCCTAATGGATTGCTAATTGCTAGTATTTTTCAATGTAATACTCATATTATACACATATATATATATATATATTTTTTAAAGATACTTTCGTTTTCCGTGCACTTCTAAAAGACTCGGTTAAATACATTTTTTTAAAAACAATCAAACGTACAATACACATATGTATATATTCGTCATGTTTAATACACGTGTTTTTTTACAAAATTTTCAAAATATATACAAAAGAGATTTTCTATTTAAATCCCGCACTTCTCTTAGTTCACCCCATCTTTTAATTTAAATTTTCACAATTTCTAAGAAAACCTTACTATCTTCCCAAACTACCCTTAAATACACCTCAAACTGAAAAAAAAAGAAAAGAAATAAAAGAGATTTTCTATTTGAACCCCACAATTTTCTTTGTTCCCAGCAAAAAAAATACAACCAAATAGAACCCTAAACCCGAAATTTAATACTTTCTAGAGAAAGAGAACAACTTTACCTCTCTCCAAGAACTGTAACTGAAATTCCAACACTTGGGTATTGTTGAGTTGATAATCAACAAGTCTTCCCATTAACTCCCGCGCATATTTAAAGAGATAGGCTCATCAATTTTCTATGTCTTTAAAAGAGAAGAGTAATCTGGCAATAGGATGTCGAGGAATTTGTATTTTTCTAAAACTTGATATGAAGAGTGGTGAGGTGTGTGTATATGTAACACCCCGACCCAAAATAAGTTCATTATTTAATTGATTTAATTTAATTTAATTAAATTTCTAATTTTTCACTCGAGTAAGGGAAAAAGGGTCAATTTTTATCCGAAGAGAGTTTGGAGCAACGAGTGGTGTTTTTAGGAAGCTCGTCCTGAGCCGAGTCCGTAGACACGTAGTGGACTCAATTCAGACTTGTAACGAAAAAGTTACGAGGTAAAAACCCATAGTGGCAAAACTGTAAATAAGTGAAACTTGAATTTTATTAAACTCAGATTTTCTTTTTTCTCTCATTTCCCTCTCTCTCTCCCGTGAGTCTCTCTCTCTCCCCCCGACTCCATCGCTCTCCCTTCCTCCCTCTGTAACTCAGGCCACCGGCCACGGCAGCGCACGAGACCGGAGCCAAAAGGACCGGCCGGACCTCGCCTTCGAACCCCAGCCCATCTCCAGCCGGAAGCCGCCGTCGAGACCGCCGGAAAACGCAGCAAAGCTGCTGGAAATTTTCTGAAATTTTCTGAAACTTCAACACCTCCGTTCTCCTTCGTTTCTCAACCGAATTGGACGAGTGAGGTATGAAAATTCATCTATTTTTCGTGCTCTAGCTTCCTGTTGGTTGGGTTTCCTGAAATTTTGAGAATTTACATGTTAAATTTCGAACTTTAGCTTCAGCCGATTTTCAGTCGGCATTTCCGGCCACTTCCGGCCATTTTTTGGCCTTCACCCAAGAAGAAAAGTGGTTCCAAATTAGGGGTATTACCTAGGATAGGAGTTTGGAGCCAAAATACTAAGTTTTTCCGGTCGCCGGAATTTTGATCAAGCCACCCACGTGCGGCGGCGCGTGGGGCGGCGCGTAGGCGGTCCGGCAGAGGCCACATTATATCCTAGAATGATCCTTACGTTGTCACGAGCGCGTAGGAGTTTACGGATCTCAATTTGGATATCGTTTGGGCCTCGAACGAATTTTACATAATCCGTGATTTTCGGGTTTGATGTGTTTGGACCGTTAGATCAAACCCAAATTCACGTGTGTTGTTCCTGGTATTTCTAGGATCGCATAGGAATTCGCGGATTGTGAATCGGAGTCCCGATGTTCCGATTCAATTATTTAAAGTTTATGTTTTACGATAACCGTTCGATCGTGAGTTTTGACCGTCCGGATTCACGAGTGTCTTCCAAGACTTTTCCAGCGTTTGAAATTCTTAGGTGGACCCTAGGAGTGTCTCATTCCTCGTGCATACTAGAAACCTGGGAAAAATTAGGATTTTATTTTTGAAAGTCTTATTTTGAAGAGTTGGATTTTAATATCGTATTCCTATTCTAAAATAGGTAATCCGACTCCGCCTTCAAGCCGGCAGGACCCTCTCGGGGTCACGCAGCTTGGGACTACTTGTGAGTGGACTTTGTTTTCAAATAATAGCATGGTTTTATAATGAAATTTATATGCATGGAGATTTAAATGATTTTATGCAAACCCATCATTTTGTATTCAATTATTCATATGTTGGAGATGTTGTGTTATAAAGTTATTTGCAATTTATATGGGTTTTGACATATAAGTATCTTGAAGTATATAAGTATATTATTGGGGAAGTGTTGGCTTGTTGAGATTGTGTGAGGTACTTTGGGGTGTTGTGAGATGAAGAAAAGTATGAGTTTAGAATGTCAGGATGGAGTGCTATAAGCACTACCCCTGTGTACCTCCCCTGAAATTGGATTGTGATTATGGAAATTGGGATACTTGGAAATGTCGGAACCCGGGGCATACCTTAACGGGTGTCGCTGTAGACCCTTAATTGGGTAGTCTGCGCGCGTAGGACAGTTCCAGGCGTACGGGTCTTGATTCTTCGTCCGTACGTGCTGGGTAGAGTATCAGTCCCCCAGCCTGGACGACTCATCCCTAGCCACATGGACGTTTGAGGGCCGGATAAGTGTGAGCTAGTCAAACAATCCCCAGTTGGATTGTTTCCCCCGGACAATTAGGTGTGTCGTATACCAATACTATATCTCTATTATATACTTATATATTTATATACAGCTATACATTTATTGTTGTTTTTGAGCGAGGATACTTCCCCGCTTGTCGTGCCAGCAGGCACGTGTTTCGAGAGTTTATTTTGAGATTTATATGGAAAGATTTGGATGGGTTGATTTGCAAGTTTCACCGAATTTCGGATTTTGCTCGGGTTTGAGCAAACTGTATATGTATGAATATGATGGTTTTTAATGTATTGATTTCATGCATGGTTTTCCAACGGTGGGGTTATATTACTTTGGTTTAAATTGAACTAACTTTGTTTTGTCCACTCACAATTTTCTGTTTTGCGCCCCACGCCAGGAGTTGGACTGGAACAAGCCGCAGGACCGTGTTTTGTGCTCCTGTTTTCACGAGCTTCAGCACTTGAGCCTTCTCAGGGCCTCTGTGCTATGTAAAATCGTTAAACTTCCTTCCCACTTGTATTTTCTTTGAATTCTGTTAGATGCTCTGTTATTGCCCAGTTAGAAATTGGTATTTTGAGGCCGGAGGCCATGGTTTGTAAACACTTTACTTTGTGTGATGCATGCTGGCTGTTGGGATGTAAATTAACTGTGTTTTAACAGGTTGAAATTTTTGGGATATGTCCTGTTTCAGGGGAGACTCTGCCAAAATTTTGGTAGAAAGTCTCGGTTATTAGTAAGTGGGCCCGGCATTCTGTGGATGCCGGATATTCAGACGGGATCCGTCCCGGTTTCCGAGGAGATTCGGGGGCGGGTCCTGCCAGGATAGATGTACTAGGGTTAATTATTAAGTTGGATGACCTTTTTTGTCTTTTTACACAATAATAAAACTTACAGCTTAATGATTTAAGTATTGGAGTGAGCAAAGAGAAGTGCGGGGTTTAAATAGAAAATCTCTATATAAAATTCACATATTATACACATTTTTCACATATTATTGAATAAAAATTATATAGTGGCCGAACTTTTCATTTGTATTTTGCAAAAATCTTACAATCCACATCCATTGGGGCCCCGGTTGAGGTCCAACTCTGATACCATTTGTCACGACCCGACTCCCCTAGCAAGATATTGTCCACTTTGGACCTCCCCCTTCGCGGTTTTATTCTTGGGCTAAAGCTAATGCTATCTTGCCCAAAAGGCCTCTTACTAGGAAGAGAAGTGCCCACGCATATAAGGCACTTCACCTTTCCCTCTCCAAGCGATGTGGGATTGCTCACCGTTATTATTTCCCCAAGACATGGGTCTTACAAGCAAGGATTGGCTATATAGGTCGGCTTTAGAGTTAATTAATAGGGTTAATTATAGTTTGGTACCCTATGGTTACACCCTTAAGGCATGTTAGTCCTTATCTTTTCAATTTTAACAATCACATACCCTAATCTTTTAAAATTGTTACAATGTGGTCCCGCCGTTAGGGTTTCTGTCACATCTCTCTGTTAGTTGCCTACGTGGCATTATGAGTCCCACATTTTTTTTTTTAAATTTTAAATTAATTAAAATATTAAAAACAAAAAAAAAAATTAAAAAGAAACTCTCTCTCTCTCTCCCCTCCTGTGCTCTCCCTCTCCCTCGCCGATTTCTTCTTCCCCCTTCCCTCATGAACACCACAAGCAAGCTCCAACCTCAAACCCATCCCACAACCACCCTCCACCCCAGCCCGCAACTACAGAGAAAGAGAAAAAACCTAGCGCCCCCCACCCTCCACCCCAGCCCGCAACTACAGAAAGAAAGAAAAAAAAAGTCTTGTTGTGCAGAAACTGAAACAGTGAGTGAATGCCAATTGTCAATGGGGTCTCTCTATAATTAACCCATTTTTTATATGTAAAACCACCAACAAAAAAAAGGATTAGCTCGTGTGAAAGGCAAAACTCCATGGAAGTCATTGTTTGCAAGATTCAAGTGTTTCAAGCTCTTCATATCAGAGAGGAACTTTAGAATTGTACCATTTAGCTGATTGGAGCTCAGATCAACATGAACCAACTCTGGTATGGCTCCAGACAACGAATTTGAAAGTAAAGACACATTCTTTAGTGAAATCAGGTCCCCAAACGAAGTGGGTATTTCTCCATTGAGGGAATTAGAGGAAAGGTTCAAGCTTTTCAAAGATTTCAAGAAGTGTGATTGAAGAGGGTATCTTCCCTTGTAGCTTATTACCCAAAAAATCGATGTGGGTAAGGTTCAAATTCAAGTGTCTTGAACACTACTGTTGTGAATTAAGACCAATTCACTCCCCTTTAGAACTTGTTGTTGATGGACTTTGGACAAGACTCAATGAAGAATGAGTCTTACACACACGAACAGAAAATAACCAAGCACAAATGACACAAGTGTTTATAGAGGTTCAGCAAATTTTGCCTACATCCTCTTGGTGATCCCCTTGAGAAATTTCACTAATGAAGATAGGTTACAACTTTGGTTTAAAACTGAAAACCCCCTTAGAACTCTACCCTCACAATCTGTTTCTCTCACACCCTTGCTCAACACCTTGATACAATTGAGAACTCTCTCTTCTACTTGACTCACTAGTTCCAGCTACTTTGCCTCTCACAATGCTATCTTGCTTCCTCTCTATCTCAAATACAAAACCCATTGCACTTGAGAAAAGCCTCATTACATCTTCCCACGTTCTTCCCTTGTTTTACTGAATTAGATCACACCTTGGGCAGGCAAAGGGCTTGATAATGACAGCTACAAGTTCAGCTACCCAATAAAGGTAGGAACACCTTGAAACAAGCCAACATCTTTCCTTAATTTGCTCTCCTTGCTTCCCAGCAACTTGCCACCTTTCATTTAAGTCAGAAGTGACTTAAAATATCCTTGCAAGTGGATAGAAAACGATAGCACACTAAAGAAACTGTTGAGAAACAGTGCACATTCGAAACAGCACGTGTCGGGCGACCAGTCGCTGGTAGTTGGCGGAAAACGACCGGTTGCAAATAGCTGGCGACCGGTCGCGAGTCGACGTAGCTCCAGACTTCGACTCTGTGAAGAAACGACTGGTCGCAAATGTCGTGCGACCGGTCGCTAGTCCAAAAATTAGTATCCTTTATGCGAGCCAATTTTCCAACAACTACCACTTAGATTGGCATGAGAGATGGTCACAGACCTAAGCTTCTTCATGTTGCCGAGAATGACGAAGGGTCTAGAGTCATTGACTTGGACATTGGAGATAGTGAGATTAGTGAGGTTTTGGAGGTGCGCGAGACAGACGCCTGTGAGCCTGCGGAGGCTATTAATGCAAGTGAAGGAGTGGAGAGAGGCAACGAGATCGGCCGGGAAGCGGATAGGGGCAATTGGGCAATTGGGGAACTGGAGGGACTGGAAGGTGGAGAGGGACTTGAGAGCAGTGCAAGGCAAAGCGACGTCGTTGGAGAAGTTGGTGAGGCGAAGGGATATGAGGTGGCGGAAGGGCTTGGAGGAGTCGCACAGAGTGGTGTTGGGGTGGAGGAGGGAGAGTTGGGTATAGAGGTCTTTGGATGTTGGGATGTTGAGAGAATGGATGGCTTTGAGTTTCTTTGGGTCTAAAGAGCTGGAAGATGGTGAAGATGGGGTTTTGGGGGTGGTGGAGTTTGGTTGGGTTGGGGAGGAGGCAGAGTGGGCAGCAATGGTGGTTCGATTAGAGAGAGAGAGAGAGAGATTGATTTTTTATAATTTTTTTTTGTTTTTAATATTTTATTCATATTTTAATAAATGTAAAATTAAAAATTTTGAAAAATATGGGACCCACAGTGCCACGTAGGCAACTAACAAAGAGATTTGTCAGAAACTCTAACGGCGGAACCACATTGTAACAAATTTAAAAGATCGGGGTATGTGATTGTTAAAATTTAAAAGATAGAGACTAACATGCCTTAAGGGTGTAACCATAGGGTAGCCAAACTGTAATTAATCATAATTAATATTAGGTTTGGGGATTAATTATTAATTTAGTACCTAAAAGTTTCGATAGATTTAAACTTTTGATCATCGTCATACTTATCATCAAGATATTCAACATGTTTTTTCCTTTCTTTTTTTCCAATAAGAAAAAAAAATCAAGGCTTGATAGAAATCTGTACAAATTTCAAGCCCAATTTCTGAAAAACTGACCACTATGCCCGTTTGGCATTTATTATTTAGGGTGATAAGTGATTTTAAAAAAAATTTGAGAAGCCCAGCCCTTTTGGTAAACTATGAGAAAATTACGTATTGTTAAAAATTATTGTGAGAGAAAATTATAAGGGAAAACAGCTAATGAGGTGCTTTCATTTTATGATTATGAGGAAATCAATTTTCAAAGAGATGATGAGTTTAATGAAATTTACAAACCTCGGAAAATACCCAAATCTATTTCACGCAATCTCTTCTGTTCGTGCATTTTCTCCTTCACATCCCTTTGCTTCTTCACGCCATCTCTTCCATAGAGTTCTCATTCTCTTGAATCTCTTATATACTTCCTATTATTTTTTCTTATTGAATCAATTGAAGCACACTCCTAAAAAGCCACAAGACTCAGGTCAGAGGCATATTATGTTTATTTCTTTCTCAATTTCATTCTTCTCTCTTTCTCTTTAATTTCTAGGGTTTTAACTATAAATTTCATTCTTCACTCTCTCTTTAATTTCTAGGATATATATATATAAGTGAAAGTGCTTTCCCTTTTATCAAACACTTTAACAGAAAAAGTCATTTCAACATAATGCCTTTTTTAGTTATTATACACACCTCACATCAGTTTCACACAAAAATTTACCGAACACTTAGAAACTGATTATTGTACCAACAACACTTTTAACATAAAGTTTACCACGCGCTAAACTGCTTTCTCTCACACAGTAAATCTGACGGTTATTATTTTCACATCACAACAATACCCAACTTGCCCTAAAAGTGAATAAATTAACACATTCCCATGCCCATTTGATTGACAAAATACATACAATACAATTTTAATTTTATCATATGTATTATTAATAGCATTATATATAGTCGCAAAAGGAAGTTGGAGAAATAAAATTTTCTAAAGACTTTTATTTTTCGATTGGGTTTATCTAATGAGCTTTGAAACGAATTAACCGGATCCCATATTGTATAATTTACAGAGTTGAAAGAGTCGAGACAAAGGAAAAAACTGAATTTTGGTATATTTAATGTCCGGCCAAGCTATGCATAAAGAATATTGCAGAAAATTCTCACATTCCGTACATGAGAACTTTCTTTTGTTTCGACCAAAAAAGTATTGCAGCAGAGAGTCTTATGAAATTTCCTAACTTTTGGTAATTGCGAAACACAGACATAAAATTTATTTTTTCCCACTAGAACTGTCTTCTCAGTGTTTTTTTTTTCCCTTCTTCTTGTCACTTAACTCATGAAGTTTCCATGGTGTTTACTATTTTGGACGACTTGGGTTAGTACTGATTGTCAAAGGTCTTGACCCAGTCTCAATGATTCACATATATTTAAATTATATGTCAACATAAGGAAAAAGAAGCATCTTCATTTCATTTGAAGGAACCTCTCCTCCTCATACTTATCAAAGCTAGCATGTAAAGCAATTACCAAAACACCTATAAAATACCAGCTAGCTACAGCTATATAGTTGAATAATAATTAAGCTAAACCTTTGTATCACCCAGTATTATTTTATTAAACTCTTCTGGGCCTTTTGACGATTCTCCATCGAAGTGGTGGAACTTAATTAATGTTAAATAATACTTTGCACCCCTAATCTGTTGCTAATTCTTACGTAAGGGTTGGCTATCTGGGTCGGCTTTAGAGTAATTAGGTCTGGAGCACTACCCCTTTGTAATTTTGGGAATTACTTATATACTTCTATATTTTCATGTGATATATATATATATATATATATATATTCTCGTTAAAATGTCCGCACGTTATTATCGCGCTCATGCCATTATAAATAAAGAGGAAAGCAAAAAGAGATAGTAAAAAATACACAACGTACGTCCGCATAGTAATAACATCCTACATCCAATATATAGAATTTCTATATATATATAAGTATAATGGTTGGTGATCAAAGTTTAAATGTGTCTGGACTTTTGACCAATATCCTCAACTATAATATATATATATATATATCCCGACAAATTTCAGGCCTGATTTTTCAACAATTGAGATTGACCCTAAAAACAGTACTGATCAATTATGTCGACATGACACGAATGCAGTGTTTAATTAGAAAAGTCTCACAGAGAAGTGGTCCAACTTAAAAGTTGTTATACCGACATGCAAATACAAATTTGCGGTCAAAGTTGGGGTCAAAGTTATACCGACATGCATACAAATTTGGGGACAAGATCTCTATATAAGGCATAGCTAGGTGCTCAAGGTTACTAAACTCAATTAACCCCATCATCATCAGCCTTCTTTTAGGGTTCAAGCTTATTCTCTCAGCAGTTTTATTCATTAGTTCATAATAAATAAGCACTCTTCCTTCCGAGTACCTCTCCTATACCTTTCCTGTGTTGTGCATCATTCGGTATGCTTTCTCTTTCATGTCAAATGGAGAGAGCAAGATCATTTCTTCAGTCTCCCACTTACGGGAACATCATCACCGTTCTGAGCATTGATGGAGGTGGAATTAGAGGGATTATTCCCGGAACTATACTCAAATTCCTAGAATCCGAGCTTCAGGTAATTAAGCTTATATATTAAAACCCATAATTTAACTTTAATTAATAATGTTTAAAATAATGGTCTTGCTAATTTATTTTCACTTGAACTTTGCCACATATGCAGAAGCTTGATGGTGAAGAAGCAAGGCTTGCAGATTACTTTGATGTGATTGCAGGGACTAGCACTGGTGGCCTTGTGACTGCCATGCTTACTACCCCAGATGAAAATAATCGACCTTTGTTTGCTGCTAAAGACATTAACGATTTTTATCTCGAACACTGTCCTAAAATCTTCCCCCAAGACAGGTACCTAACAAGCTATTTAACATCAATCTTTACTTCAACTCAATGTCATTAATCTTGTACATGTACATAAATTATTAGTATAATTAATCTTAGCTTGAACACCTTCTTTTTTTTAATATTATACATATATATATATATATATATATAGTGGCTAACAATCACATATATTTTGCTTGTGCAGCAACTATACATTGATTGGTGACGCCATGGACATGGTAAAAGCTGTGTCAGGACCAAAGTATAATGGGAAGTATTTACATAAGATAGTGAAGGAAATATTAGGAGACATACGATTAAGTGACACGTTAACAAACGTTATAATCCCAACTTTTGATATAAAGCGGCTCCAACCAATGGTCTTCTCTAGCTATGAGGTTTGCTTTCATATCCTTAAATATATATATGTCTATATATATATATATATATATATATATATATATATGTTTGTTTTGTTAAATCTAATATAGTTACATGGTTGGTTTTGTGTTTTGATGGTGATTATAGGAGAAAAAGAACACTAGCATAAATGCTTTACTGTCGGATATATGCATTGGGACTTCAGCAGCCCCAACCTATCTTCCAGCGCACCATTTTGAAACCAAAACTTCCACTGGTGAATCAAGAGATTTCAATCTCATTGATGGTGGCGTTGCTGCTAACAACCCGGTATATATATTTAATTAAATTATAACCTTGAATCTATACTATACCATGCAATTTCAAAAGCTTATTTAGCTCTCGTTCATTATATTGTTGTTTTTTCTTATCAGGCTTTGGTTGCTATAAGCGAAGTGACAAAAGAAATCCACCAGGGAAATTCCGACTTCTTTGCTATAAGGTCAACTGAGTATGGTCGGTTCTTAGTGATATCGTTGGGTACGGGTTCAGCAAAATCTGAAGAGAAATATAATGCCGATGATGCAGCTAAATGGGGTCTTTTGGGATGGTTGACGAAAGGGGATTCCTCTCCATTGACAGATGTATTTACTCAAGCAAGTAGTGACATGGTCGATTTCCACCTTGCTACTGTTTTTCAAGCTCTTGACTGTGAGAAAAATTACCTCCGAATTCAGGTATTTGGGATATATTTACTGCCATACTATGAATCTGTACATAATCAATGATCCAAACTCACAGTAAAAATCGATAATTAACGGGTTGAAGTGAAAATATATATGGTGCAGGATGATACATTGGAGAAAACAGTATCTTCAGTGGATATTGCTACGCAAGAAAACTTGAATAACCTTGTAAAAGTTGGAGAGGAATTGTTGAAGAAACCGGTTTCGAGGGTGAATTCGCAAACCGGTATCCATGAGCCTGCTCATCAGGATACAAATGAAGAAGCTCTCGTAAGGTATGTATATTTGATTACTCACCAATCTAATATGATTTTTTAGCATGATCATAAATATGTTATATTGATTAAACATTACTAATCGCAATTAATTTTCTTAATTAATCTGCACGTATGTAGGGTGGCGCAAATTCTGTCCAGGGAAAGGATGGTCCGTGAAATGAGATCACCACATGGAAAGGCTGTAGCTGCCAGCAAGTCCAACTGATGGTGAAATTAGTGCTAATAATTAATTTATTATTGTTCATATTGTAATTTAGTACTGAATTAATTATTTTCTCCCAATAAATACCAACCAGCATGTTGGTTGTGATCAGCAGTATTTACTTCATTCTTTATTTGAGTTAGAAATCAAAGTATTTTAATTTTATTATACTTTTCTCCTTTTCTTTTGCTAGTTTCCCCACGTCCAATTAATTAAGACCTGAAAAAAAAAAAAAAAATTGAAACAGTACGGCTATAATTTGGATGTTCGACAAAAAAAGAAAAAAGAAAAACATAAATTTCCTTTTTGTGTTTTTTTGTTTCTTACTTCAAACAAAAAAAGAAAAAGAAAAGAAAGAAAGTCAATCTTTGTGGTCCATATCTGATAATTTAAACAATGATTAAGCTTCTGCTTTGGTAACAATCATAATCCAAGTTCACTATTACTGGAAGAAAAAGAAACAAAAAAGGTTTCTAGGTCCTCAGACTCAGACCACAAAACAAAATGACCAAATGGTCAACATGCATGCTCCAACTGCTGTCAATATCCTTCACAAGAATTTTCAAACCCTATCTTTCAAGATTGAATTTTATTGGCGACTAGTCGGGGCGTAAAATAAACCACAAAATGGGAATTGAGATAGCTCTTAGATAATATAAACTCGTTTTCATATCTAATATATACTAGTCTCTCTCCACGCGCTTCCTGTTAATTGTGGAGAAGAAGTGACAGAGAGAAAAGTAAAGCTCTGTATATTCTCAGAAATTGTATTTTTTACATTGTGATTAAATGAACCACAGACCCAAGCTTATATAGCTGTGTAACGATAAGCTAACCTGCTTAACAGACTAACTAATCACATTAATAAACACGTGAAGAGCTAACAAACTTGCCACCTCAGCAAGGACACGTGTCAATAGTAACATCAGCTAACACTTCCATGCCTTTGAGAGGCTTTTTTTAAAAAAATTTAAATATATTTTAGAATTAAAAAAGATATTGGGTAGTTGTGTTTCATAAAAATATGATCTATTACCTGATTTTTCTTTTATTTTTAATTTTTTTAATTTGAAAAAGTGTGAATTTACCATATTATCCTTATTTAATTAATAATTTCAATTCTTAATGTTTACATTAACCAATGGCATTTTATGATATTTTGAACGTTTTACCATTCTCTCTACTTTTACTTTATATATATATATATAGATAGATATAGCAATTGCTTTTTATATATAGAAAGAGTTTTAACGAGGGAACTCTATACATGGTGGCATTACCTTGTATTCTTGTTTTTTTTTTGGGTAACAAGAGGGGTTATAGAGCCCATAACAACAAGACCTTGTATTCTTGTTTTTATTAATGATATTCATTGCTTTCTTTGTAAAAAGAAAAAAAAGATTAAAAATATATATTTTGGACCAGCAACTTTTGTTTTCTTTTGAAGCTTTAATTTGGATCAGATACTTACATCCATACTAAAATGGATAACGACGAGCATTATCATTTATGGCTATCTATCCCCAATAAGTAAAAATGAAAATAAAATAATTAATAACCTTAGTGTTGAACTTATTACAACAATTTTTCCCTCAAATTAATTAACACCAAAATTCAATACAAAAACAAAAAACAAAAAACTTAATGGCAAAACAAAAGAGTCAGTAGTTGAGTTTTGGTTTTGGAGTATGTCCTTGGGGTGACCTTGCAAGGCGAAGCCACTTCTCTTCCGATAATAGTTTTGCAAACCTGCACAGTTAATTACAACTTTCTATTGTTACAAATTGCAAAAATTGAACACATAAATTTTGGAAATGAATATTTTGTTGGTTTTATTATCTTCTGAGAGCCTCTTCATTAGACTCATGTTTTGAAGGCTCCACCCTGCCAGTCTCCAAATTAACCCTGGAAACTGGTTTTTTAAACAGACTTTCACCAACTATCAGAAGATCATTGCTTTCATACCATGAAGGAAGTTGAGGTCCCACCCCAAAACCAATTGGCTATGGGGGGAGTAGCCCAACTACCCATGCTTAGTTCCTTAACTTTTCAATGTGGGACAAATACTCTAAACACGCCCCCGCACGTGTGGCGAACTTTCAAGCATAACATGTGGACAACACATATTAGGCGACGTGGGAGCACGTGTGGCCGTTGGGCCCAACACATGAAGCCTTGCTATGATACCATGAAGGAAGTTGAGGTTCCACCCCAAAACCAATTGGCAATGGGGGAAGTAGCTCAACTCCTTATAAACCCAAGCTAGGTCCCTTAACTTTTCAATGTGGGACAAATACTCTCAACAATTATTTGATAAACTTAGTGCTTCTGCTACTTTCTATCCCACACATTAATTGCTCTTTTCAGGATCTCAAGATTCACGAGATGATTGAGTATGGTAAACGGATAGGGGTTATATTATTTGACATTGCATGCCGTGGCAATTCGCGATCGTGTCATTAATACTGTTCAAAGTTGCAGTGTCAAAGACAAATAACAAATTGGTTATGACATCGTCGCTTCAAACACCCGTTGTTTGGCTACCTTAAGCGTCCCGTTTCCATCTTTATTCCGCTCTTGTGATTAGTCCAGTTTTACGTGTGAGACATGTATTTTGGCCAAGAGTCATCGTATAATGTTTTCTTTAAGTGACAATAAAGCTGCAAAGCATTTTGATTTAGTATAATAATTAAGTTTTTGCTTTGTGAACTTGTTGGTAACAATCATAATCCAAGTTGACTATTAACTCAGACGACAAAAACAGAATCATGAAATGGTCAATATGTATGCTCCAACTGCTCTCAATATCTACTTCACAATAACTTTCAAACCATTTCTTTAAAGATTGAATTTTATTGGCGACTGGTTCGGGCATAAAATAAACCATAATATAATATAACCTCGTTTTCATAGTGTTTAAGGTATGTTGCTCATTGTACGTCTTTGGTTTTATGAATGAATTCTTTTTTCTTTTTTTTTTTAAACAGAACTATGCAAATGTGTTGCTACTACCCAAGCCCGTGTGTTCTCCATGACCCGCAGGAGGCCCAGGCCACACCGGATGTTATCACTGGTATGGTCCCTATTTTTGGTTACTTTGTACGTGTATTGATAGATCCTGGGGCTACTCATTCATTCATTGCACGTACGTTTGTACCGTATGCCAGTGTTAGACCCACACCCATGGCAGGGACTTTTAGTATTTCTTTACCTCCTGGGGATGTCCTGTTTGCGGACATGGTGTTTAAGGGTTGTTATGTTCAAGTGGGAGATGCAATGTTGGATGTGGATTTGATTCCCTTGGACTTGGTAGATCTTGATATTATCCTGGGAATGGATTGGTTAGAAAAGCATCGTGCATCTATGAATTGTTTCAGGAAGGAGGTAGTGTTTAGAAGTTCCGGGACAACCTGAAGTTATGTTCTGTGGAGAGCGTAGGGTTCTTCCTTCTTGTCTTATCTCCGCCATTACGGCAAAAAGGTTACTTAAGAAGGGATGCATGAGGTACTTAGCCCACATCATTGATACTCAGGAGATCACTTTAAATCTAGAAGATGTTCCAATTGTTCGTGAGTTTTCAGATGTCTTTTTGGATGATCTTCCTGGTTTGCCTCCTCAGAGAAACCGAGTTCACTATCGAACTCCTTCCAGGCACGAATCCAATTTATCAAGCTCCTTATAGGATGGCACCAGCAGAGTTCCAGAGGAGTTGAAGATTCAATTGCAGGAGTTGGTAGATCTTGGATTCATTCGACCTAGTGTTTCCCCTTGGGGTGCACCGGTGTTGTTTGTAAAGAAGAAGGATGGAACTATGAGGCTATGTATCGATTACAGACAATTGAACAAGGTGACAGTGTGTAATCGATATCCCTTACCTCGAATCGATGATTTGTTTGATCAATTGAAGGGTGCCAAGTATTTCTCTAAGATCGATCTCTAGAGATCAGGTTACCATCAACTCAGAGAGTACGAGAGGAGGATGTTCCGAAGACAGCATTCAGGACTCGTTACGGCCATTATGAGTTCTTAGTGATGCCTTTCGGATTGACTAATGCTCCAGCAGCATTTATGGATCTCATGAATAGAGTGTTCCGACCTTACTTGGATCACTTTGTGATTGTATTCATAGACGACATCCTTGTCTATTCCAGAACTTTGGAAGGTCATAAGAAGCATCTAAGGTTGGTATTGAAGACATTGAGAAGGAAGGAGATGTATGCCAAGTTCAATAAGTGTCAATTTTGATTGGATAGAGTGGAATTTCTTGGGCATGTGATATCAGCATAAGGAATCTATGTAGACCCTTGGAAAATAGAAGCAGTTGTAAATTGGGTGCAACCCACTAGTGTGACAGAGGTACGGAATTTTCTGGAGTTAGCAGGTTATTATCGTCGGTTTGTGGAAGGGTTCTCTGTGATAGCAGCACCTCTTTCACGGTTAACAAGGAAAGTTGTTCAGTTTGAGTGGACGGAGGAGTGCGAACAGGAGTTTTCAAGAGTTGAAGAAGCAGTTGACCACCGCACCTGTTTTAGCTCTTCCAACAATTCAGGGAACTTTGTGATCTACAGTGATGCATCATTGCAAGGCTTGGGATGTGTTTTGATGCAGCATGATCGGGTGATTGCTTATGCCTCAAGGCAACTCAAGAAGCACGAGCAGAATTATCCTACACACGACTTGGAACTTGCTGTAGTGGTGTTCGCTCTCAAAATTTGGCGACACTACCTGTATGGTGAGACATGCCAGATCTTCATTGATCACAAGAGCCTCAAGTATATCTTCACTCAGAAGGAGTTGAACCTGAGACAACGACGTTGGATGAAGTTGATTAAGGATTACGATTGCACGATTGAGTATCACCCTGGTCAAGCTAATGTGGTAGCTGATGCTTTGAGTAGGAGTATTAATGTGAGTATAACTCATTTTAAAGGGGTTTATATTCCGTTAATGGGGAAACTACGGAAGGAAGAGGTAGAGTTGGAATGGAGTCAACGGGGTGCAATACTTGCTAGTTTGTATGTGAGGCCTATTCTGATTGAGAGGGTGATTGCAGCCCAATTGGAAGATCCTAAGCTTTGTGTGATAAGATCAGAAGTAGAAAGTGGCATATGGAGGGATTATGCAATAAGAGAAGATGGAGCCTTAGTAACCGGAACTCGTCTCTGTGTACCCATGAATGACGACCTGAAGAGAGAAATTATGGAAGAAGCTCACTGTTCAACTTATTCTATGCATCCAGGTAGTACTAAAATGTATCGGACTCTACGTGAGTACTACTCTTGGCCGCATATGAAGGGTAACATTGCTAAGTATGTGAGCAGATGTTTGGTGTGCCAACAAGTGAAAGCGGAGCGACAAAAACCTTATGGACTTATGCAGCCACTCCCGATCCCTGAATGGAAGTGGGAGCATATTACAATGGACTTTGTCTTCAAACTTCCACGTTCTGCAAATGGGTATGATGGAATTTGGGTGATAGTTGACCGACTCACCAAATCAGCTTACTTCCTACCTGTAAAGGAAACCTATTCCTTGTCGAAGCTGGCGAAGCTCTTTGTGGATGAGATAGTGAGATTGCATGGAGCTCCTGTGTCCATTGTGTCGGACAGGGATGCTAGGTTTACCTCTCGAATTCTGGAAGTGTCTACATGAGGCTATGGGCACCAGGTTACGTTTCAGGACCTGTTTTCCACCCACAGGCTGATGGACAGTCAGAAAGAACCATTCAGACTCTTGGAGGACATGTTGAGATCCTATGTGTTACAGTTGAAAGGTAGTTGGGATACTCACCTTGCTTTGGTGGAGTTTGCGTATAATAACAGTTATCATTCGAGCATTGAGATGGCTCCGTATGAAGCTTTATATGGGAGGATGTGTAGAACTCCAGTCTGTTGGAATGAGGTGGGTGACAGGAAAGTGGAAAAAATGGATAGTATTCGGGATACAACTGAACAAGTGAAAATGATTCGAGAGAAGCTTAAGACCGCACAAGACAGACAGAAGAGTTATGCCGACAACCGGTCCAAGGATCTTGAGTTTGCAGTTGGAGACTGGGTATTTTTGAAGCTATCTCCTTGGAAGGGTGTGACGAGATTTGGTAAACGTGGGAAGTTAAGTCCTCGTTATATTGGACCGTATGAGATCACAGAACGTGTCTGGACCAGTTGCCTATAGACTTGCGTTACCTTCGGAACTATCTCGGATCCATGACGTTTTTCATGTGTCCATGTTACGGAAGTACATGTCTGATCCTTCTCATGTTTTGGAACAGGTAACCCATGGAGTTGAGAGAAGATTTGTCATATGATGAGGAACCCGTACAGATCCTGGATAGAAAAGAGCAGGTGTTACGCTCCAGATCTATTCCAATGGTGAAAGTGTTGTGGAGGAGTCAGACTGGAGAGGAAGCTACTTGGGAACCCGAAAGAGCAGATGTGGACCCAGTGCCCTTACCTCTTCTATTGACAGGTATGTAAATTTCGAGGACGAAATTCTTTAAGGGGGGTAGATTGTAACATCTCGACCCAAAAATAAGGCTATTCACTAATTAATTTAATTTTAAAATGGAATTTCCAATTTTGCCCTTGAAGTGGGGGCAAAAAATCAATTTTTATCCTAGGAGAGAGTTTGGAGCAACGAGTGATATTTTTAGGAAGGTTGTACCTGAGCCGAGTCCGTAGACACGCGATAGGCTCGATTCGGACTTGAAACGAAGAAGATACGATCGAAAATCATTAAGGGCCTAATTGAAAATTTTCAGAAATTAATTTGGATAAAAATCAGAATTTCATTTTCATTTTCTCATTTCTCTCCCTCTCTCTCTCTCCCGCGTGCAACACCCCCCTCCCCCGACTTTTGCTTTAGCCGTCACTTCCAGCAGCCGTCGTCGCAGCCACGCTGCACCACCGGCCGCGAGACCAGTCAAGATCGAACCGCCACCTCCTCCTCTCTCTTCCCGGCCAGCACCGCTCCTGAGTCGCCTTCGATCTCTGTCGTCCGGCCACCGTTTCCGACGAGTGAGGTATGGTTTCTCATCTACTCTTCGTGCTCTAGCTGGCTGTTGGGTAGGTATTAACTGATTTTTAGTTTTAACAACTCGAATTCGTACCCTAGAATATGCCGGTTTTAATTTGAATTTCCGGCCACTTCCGGCCACTTTTTGGCCATTTCCCAAGAACAAAAGTGACTCCAAATTAGGGGTATTACCTAGGTTAGGAGTTTGGAGCCAAGATTCTAAGTTTTTCTGGTCACCTGAACAGTGACCAAGCCACCCACGCGCGGCAGCGCGTGGGCGGCGCGTGGGCAGTCCGGCAGAGGTCACATTTTATCCTAGAATGATCCTTACGTTGTCACGAGCGCGTAGGAGTTTACGGATTTCAATTAGGATATCGTTTGGACCTTGAACGAATTAGACATATTCTGTGATTTTCGGGTTTGATGTGTTTGGACCGTTGGATCAAACCCAATTTCACGTATGTTGTTCCTAGGATCGTATAGGAATTCGCGGATCGTGAACCAGAGCCCCGGATGTTCCGAATCATCAATTTGAAGTTTTCCGAGACTTTTCCAGCACTTGAAACCCTTAGTTGGACCTTAAGGACGTCTCGTTCCTCGTACTTAAGGGAAACCCGGGAAATTAGGATTTTACTTTAAAGTCTCGTTTTTGAAGAGTTGGATTTTAATATCGTGTTTGTGTTCTGAAATAGGTAATCCGACTCCGCCTTCAAGAGGCAGGACCCTCTCGGGGTCACGCGACTTGGGATTACTTGTGAGTGGACTTTGTTTTCAAATAAATAGCATGGTTTTATCTTGGAATTTGCATGCATAAGAATTTAAGGATTTATTGAAAGTCAACTTCTTCTTTACAGTGAAACGATTATTTTCGTAAAGTATTTGAGATATTTCTGGGTTTTGACATTTTAAGTATTTTGAGTATATACAAATGATATTTGAGAAGTTACTACCTATCTTGTTGGGTTGTGAGTGGGAAGTACGGGGTTGTTGTTATGAGATGTGGAAAGATGTGAGTATAGATTGTCGGTTTGAAGTGCTATAAGCACTACCCCGTGTACCTGCCCCTGGATTTGTAATGGATTATGGAAATGGAAATGTGGGATACTTGGAAATGTCGGAACCCGGGGCATACCTTAATGGGGTGTCGCTGTAGACCCTTAATTGGGTAGTCTGCGCGTAGGACTGTTTAGAGACGTACGAGTCTTGATTCTTCGTCCGTACGTGCTGGCTGAGAGTTAGTCCCCCAGTTGGACGGCTCGTCCCTAGCCACATGTCGTTTGAGGGCTGTAAAATGTGGACTAGTCAACAATCCCCTGTTGGATTGTTTCCCCGGTACAATTAGGTGTGTCTTATACTTATATTATATATATATATATATATATCTATATCTATATCTATATATGTATAGCTATGCAATTGTTCTTGTTTTTGAGCGAGGATACTTCCCCGCTCGTCGTACCGTTGGGCACGTGTTTCGAGAGTTTGTTTTGAGATTTGTAAGGAAAGGTTTGGATGGGTTCATAGTTTCACTGGATTTCGGATTCAGCTCGGGCTTGAGCAAACTATATATATATATATATATATATAAAATATGGTGGATTTAATGCATTGTGTTCATGCATGGTTTTCTAACGGTGGGGTTATATTACTTTGGTTTAAATTAAACTAAACTTTGTTTTGTCCACTCACAATTTTCTATTTTGCGCCCCACAGCCGTAGTTGATTGGAACGAGCCACAGTGCCGTGTTTTGTACTCCTGTCATCACGAGCTTCAGGACTTGAGCCTTCTCTGAGCCTCTGTGCTATGTAAATTTGTAAAACTTCATTTTTGCTGGTTTATTGAATTCTGTTAGATGCTCTGTTATTGCCCTGTTAGGATTTGGTATTTTGAGGCCGGAGGCCATGGTCTGGAACACTATACTTTGTGTAATGCATGCTGGCTGTTGGGTTGTAAATATCTGTGCTTTTGACAGGTTTGAAATTTGGGTTTTGTTCTGTTTCCAGGGAAGACTCTGCCAAAATTTTGGTAGAAAGTCTCGGTTTTTAGTAAGTGGGCCCGGCATCTGTAGGATGTCGGATTTATAGACGGGATCCGTCCCGGGTTCCGAGGAAATCCGGGTCGGGTCTTGTCCAGGATGTTGCCGCATCTTGTGAAAGCACACAAAAACCTGGTGTACTAATTGAGGTTGCACACTGCATGCATCACATGCAGAGAGAGAGAGAGAGAGAGAGAGAGAGAGAGAGAGAGAGAGAGAGAGAGAGGAAGAAAGAAAGCTAGTGGTGATATAGTTCCTGGAGGAGTAGAGGTCTCAGCTTGTGTATTTTCTTAACTTGGAATTAGCTTTGAAAACGAGGTAGGGATTTCTTGGGGAGCCTTTACAGATATTGATATAATTAAATTTCGTGAGCAATATATCAAGATGATATTATTATTTGATTATTATTAATATTTGGTGGTTAAGTGTTGTTAATTATCATTATATTATTTTATTAATATTGACATGATCATATGTTTCGTGAGCAATATATCGGTGATGGCTGGAATTCTTGGGTTGATAAAGAAAGTATGGAAAAGAGGGTAATGGGAAGGATCTATTTTTGTAAGAAAAGTTTATTTTATGTTTCGGCTTCTTTTTATTTTATTTTACTTTTTATTTTCTTACACACTGAACGCGGGATTTCCACCTAACCCCAGGTCCAGGGTGTGACAGAATGACACACACCAACGCTAGTTTTGTAGATATCTTTTAGTCCCCGCGGTTTACAAACCAACACTATAAATCATGATGAGCCCACCAACTTCCTGGCAAGATGCCTACGGTTAAAAACCACCGACATGTCAAGATCCAAATTCGAATTGGTTCCTGGTTTTGGTCAGAGACCACTGTGTTCGCGCCGACAGTCCAAGAGAAACTTTTAACTCCAACATGAGCATCTTTTATCATGAAGAAGAGCCACCAAATCCTTCCACAATATGCAAATTTCTTGCTACTTGTCTCATAGATGAGTTTTCCAATTTGTTAGGTTTTGTTTAGCTAATGTTTTTAGCTTTCCTTGACAAATATGCAATCTCATATGTATGATCAAGCTCAAAGAATTTAGGCTAATTCAAGTTAGTGCTAAGTTGACTACTGTGGCTGAAATCAACTTCATAATTACCCAATGCAACCAAACTCAGTGAAGGTAATATTTTTATGTATGCATTGCATGCATTATAGTGTTCTCGATCAGGATGCATCATTAGTTGTCATGTATGTAATTCTTCTTAGCTCATCTTTAGAATTTAGGACTTGGGTATTTGCTAGAAAGTTGAATTACATAGAAGAACTTATGAGGCTTCAAAACCAAGATAATTTGTGCATTCATTTATAATGGGCATCATTAGGAAAATCAACATCTGCATAGATTTTTGTACTACAACATTCGTATACATAATGTTTCACGATAATTAATTTTCATCCATGTACAACAGTTCTCCACTCGTCAATGTTGCGGAGGATTTGAAAGTTTTAGGGAGACCAAAATATGACAGGAAGTATTTACATAAAATGGTGAAGGAAAAATTAGGAGACCAACATTTGCACGACACATTAACTAACGTTGTAATCCCAACTTTTGATATAAAGCGGCTGCAACCAGTTATCTTCTCCACTATCAGGTTTGTTTATTAATTATCTCTTAATTGAAACACATGCATATATTTACATAATTTAATTCTAATGGTGCTCTTTTTATGAACATTTCTTGATTTTGTATATATATGTTTGTCATGATTTTAGTTGAAAAAGAACCCCAACTTAGATGCTTATTGCTCTCTGATATATGCATTGGAACTTCAACACCCCCATGCTACCTTCCAACTTATCAATTTAAATCCACAAATTCAAATGGTGAATCAAGAGAATTCAATCTCACCGAAGGTGGAGTTGCTGCCAATAACCCAGTATACATTGATCAGATTGCATAATCTGAATTATTTCATATATATGATCATCATTAATATGTGTGTATTGTTGGAAAATTTGGTTGAAGATGCTACTTTTCCTGCAAAACATCATATGAAATAATTATTAGAAAATTGTAATTTACATTGATAGAGTAGATTAAATAAAACTAATGAAATTACAGCAAAATACTTATTTTTTGGGATGTAGAAGTTGGTCTCTATTGATACTTGAGTAGAATAATAGTTTTAGGTTGAGGTGTGTAGTCACTGTACTTAAAAGTAGATTTCGCCCTCGGATATAGTGTCTCGGTGTAGTAAGGTTGTATGGCGGCCTACCCTCCATGACCCTCATATGTGTACACTCGCAATACTTGGATTGGATGAACAACTCGAATCTTTCCCTTGATAAAAGAAAACAAATTGGAACACAAACTTAAGAATATGGAAGAGAAAATAATGAAGAAAGGCACCGATGTTGCTCCAACGTTTTTCTAATACTCCAAAATAAGGCCTTTTATAGTTGGTTGCTTCTCAAAGGCATTAAACCAATTGTAATAAAACACATTAAAAGTTTTGCCCATTTTTCAGAAATTAATAGCTATAAAATTCTAATGTTAGTTGGCAAAACCAATATAGCAAATGCAAAATAGAAATTGGTCAATCAAAACTGACGCAAATAATTTTTGGACTCAAATCTTTAAATGCCAACGACATAGAAATGATATTAAAAGCAATTATCAGACCACAACAATAACACGAAATTAAAACTTGAAATTGATACTTAGGTGACGAGGGGTAAAAATAGCTAAACAAACAAGACACAACAACTCAACAATCAAGAGAACACACAGAGTATGCCACAAAGTACCTGCAGTCCTAGAAGATTACTAGTGACAACCTAGGCACTCAGAAGGACCCATCAATCTAGGCATCCCCTGTGCTAGCAACAACTATGGTGAAAGTGTGTGAAGTCATCAATATCAAATAAACAGCAACATCAGATATAGATGACTAGTCAACCAGCAAGAACAGAAACCCAGATAAATTTACAAATATGCAAAACAGATTTTGTTTACCCAGAAACCCACCATTGGGAAAAGCTGGAGTCATCAACCGACTAGGCAATCCACTAAGTAGAAAAAGATTCTTACGAAGGAATACAAGCAAGCTCAAGCCAAAACCTAGATCTATTTAGGAAGATGAGCTTTACCTCCTTTGTGCAATCTTTTTCTCAACTTAGCAAAGCTTGAAGCTCAGTTCTTCATGGTAATGGCAGCTCCTTCTCCAGCTCGATCATCCCATGACACTAGCTTGCAAGCTCCAACTTAGAACGAAACCAAACTTTGGATTCAAGGGAGAAAAACCAATTTCTTCAAGAAACCATTCTCTTGAAGAAATCAGTCACGAATCCGATCTAGATCTATATGAGAGAATGATTTAAGTAGCTAGATGCAGATTCATATTTCAAAAGCAGTTTTTCAAAAAGAAATCAATTAGAAAAACTCATAGATGAAATATATGGTTTACTCTTGAGAAGGAAGAAGAGAAAGATGGCTAGCCAATCTTTCCAAAACTTCCACACAAAAGAGACGGCTTCCAAATTGGGAATTCACTTGCCTTTACAGACAAAAGATTCCCTTAGGTCAGACTGACACATGGCAGCTGGGATAGAAAAGTGAATAGGACAAAACAGATATTTAATCAGCTGGAAATCGCACTGAACAAAGATGACTAGTCAACTTTTATAAAAACAGTTTTAATGCATGATATGCAATGCATGATTTTACCTTTGTCAAATAGCTTGAACCGCAATAGGATAGATGAGATTTAAGAACACTTAGAAATGCTAATCTTTATCTATCCTTGAGCTTGATAATTACATATAAAAGTCCTATTACAAAAATGTCAAGGGAAGCCAAAACTGGTGTCTTTTGAATTATGAACCAGTCTTTGGATGAGTTAGCTGTATCTTACAAAAATTTGGTGAAAATAAAATTTTATATGAACCAAGATTTCTTTGTGTGAAAAGGACTGACCACCCACATTAAATTCTTTGATTCAATTTTGTTCAAGCGGGTTGGTGCGAATAGGCCATGCACCGACCTGGATATTCATGAGTGCTCTAGAGAGCATGTCTGAGCTCTCATAGAAAGCTGCCCCACTTCTACACTCATATAAGTGAATCCATCAAGAGTGCACTGCAATCAAGCACCCCACCCATAAGGTCTATGGTATTCATTAAGAAATAAGTTCAACCTTAAACGTTGCAGGATTGCACTATCTACACCATAGGGAGGGACTCTCAAGAATATAAATTGATAGTGCACGCCCAATCACCCAATGACTTGTTCTTACCCATATGAACATACTTTATGGGATCTCCATTCACATAGATTGGGTTACCATCACTGTTTATTGATGATATAGACATAAGTCCCATCCCCCTTGATGTATTACTCACTAGCTTTCGGCATAGTGGTTTTGTCAGAGGATCAGCCAAGTTCATCTATGACCTAACAAAATCTAGGGATATCACTCCAGTCTCAAGCATATATGTTTTTTCCCCATTATAATATCTATTTGAGTTCAGGCTATTTGCATGTCACGCCCCGGACCCTGGGGTAGGTGGAAATCCCGCGCCCGGTGCGTGAGAAAATAAAAAAATAAAAAAAAAGCCGAAATAGGGGTTTAAAATAAACTTCTCTTATAAAAATAGATCCAAAATCTTACAACTTTACAATAAATAAATAAAGCTCTATCACTCTCATCTAATCCATCCTCAACTGGTTTAGTCCTTATCTTGCCCACTAATTCATCTGAAAAATTAAACAGAGTGAGGGATGAGCAACCACCGCTCAGGAGGGACATGAGACCTTGCCACAGTTGATTGATATAACTAAATTAAGTGACATGCAATCACACATCCAAATATCACATTAATAATAATAATGCATGAATGCTCTTCATCTACTCCCGTTAATTCATATAACTGGACAAGCAGACCTGCACGTCCCATACCATGCTTATACCACTTGGTCCCGAATGCCCATTTATATGAACTAACACCCATTTCAATCATCCCATAATTCCCCTTTTGTTAGTCATCTTGTCTAACTCCCTTTCGTCAGTCCCGAATCACCCAATACAAATCATGTGCACTGTGGGATCCTTGAGACCTGGTACCTGTTAAGAGTTAGACTCAACTACACAAAAGATCCTTCCCATTACCCTCTTTTTCCATACTTTCTTTATCAACCCAAAAATTCCAACCATCACTGATAACATATGATTATGTCAATATTAATAAAATAATATAGATAATTAACAACACTTAAACACCCAATGTCAATAATAATCAAATGATAATATCATGCATAATATAGTGCTCACAAAATTTAATTAGATCAATCCCCGTAAAGGCCCCCAAGAAACCCCTACCTCGATTCCAAAGCATTGCTCCAAGTTAAGAAAATACAAGCTAAGCCCCAAATCTCCTCAAAGAATCACCTCTCTCTCTCTAATTTTTTTTTCTTTCTAATTTCTCAAGTTTTGAAACTATAAGGTTATGTTCTTATTTATAATGGTTATATGGATAGGATAAACTTCAATATTAAAAGGATAAGAACATCCAAGTTTATCCAAAAGATAAATATCCTAACAAGATAAGATCATCCAAGTTTATCCAAAAGATAATATCATCCAAGTTTATCCAAAAGATAAATATCTTAAAAAATAATATCGTCCAAGTTTATCCAAATGATAAATATCTTCTTTTATCCGTTTAAAATACGGGTCTTCACATTGTAGCCTGAATATCATAATGCATAGACACAGGCAAAGCTAGTCTCTTCCATAAAGGGATATCTAACATGATTTTCTCATAATGCATAGACACTTCAAAGTTGGTCTCTTCCATTAAGGGAAGAGGTTTTTAGGCTACTTGGCCTCAAATTCATCCTGCGTGTCTATTAGAAATATTTTCTACAACATTGCACCCAAATGATTAGTAGATTTCTTCTCAATATAATTAGAGATTTCATATATATATATATATGTATAGGTATACATTAAAGTATAACGGAAATTCATCATATATCAAATCTTATGATTAAGAGTACCTCTCAATTCTATGGTACTCATAAATGAGCCACAAAACTTTGAGTGCACCTGTTGAACCTCTCAAATATTTTGGTACTCAAATATGAGTCTACAACAATCTATGAAACTTGAGTGCACCTGCTAAAGCCGTTCACCCGTTTTGATTTGCTTCATGTGATGGTAGGGTAAAGTTCTCCATTGTCTCGAAAACCATTAACTGGTCAACAAGTCAACTTTCTTTAGTGTGCAAGTGTGCCACTGCTAGCAATGAAAATCCTAGCAGGTGTTAAAAAAATAAATAACTTGCGCCCCAAGTTACTGATTTTGAACAAGCGATTGTGAATTTGGGTGAGGAATATCTCCCAAGTAAGTTCTTTTCTATGCCTTAGACTGGTAAGGACTTCATAATTTTTCACAGTAAAAAACTAGTAGTTCTGGCCAAAATGAATGATAACAGGATGAACCGCTTTCAGGCAGAACTCCCTTTTACAAAGCTCAAAAGGGAAAAGCTGACTATAAAAAGATAAAAAGAAGGTTGTGCTTCCATTTCTGTCCCGGGTAGGTGCCTATGTTCTGGGCTGGACTGGGTATGCTTGTGCTGGACTGGACTTTCAACAACTTCAACTGCTAGGCTTTAGCTGCAAATTGATACCAAAGCTTGAGTTTGGCAGAGCTTTATTCTATTTCAAGCCCTAGAAGGCTTTTGGATGGGCAGAACTGGGACTTCTCCAGTCTGAAAGGGGCAGAAGTGGATGGACTTAAGCTGGAGCTGTAATGTGGTACCTGTGCTGCTTAGTCAGGGCTCTCCATAAATTTGTTGAGGTTTTCGTATTTGTGAAAACTCAAACTCTACCTGCCTTGGCTTTGCTGAACCAAATTTGTAACGAGAGAAATCTCGTTTTGCTAGTTTGTGAACTAGGATTCGAATCAGAAGCAGTGTTCTAACTGTCTTTGTTGGGAAAAAGTAGTATGATTCTGCAAGCTTGTTATGAAGCTTTTGAAATTGAAATGTTTCAGACTCTGGTCTGTTTGGATCTGTTTGAAGATTTTCTAAGATCAAGTGATCATTTTGAGTGTTTGTCTTTTGACTGAGTTTTTGGTTGTGTTGATTGTTGGTCCTTTCTCTGTTCACTCTCTCCTGTATTTATAAGAAATGCTTTTGAGAGCGGGAGTTTTGATTCTTTTAATATTGGGCGGCAAACAATGTCAAAAGATCTTTAGTTTAAAAGGAAAAAGAAAGGGAGTAAGCACTCAACAATCAGTTCATGAAGTGATCATTTCCATGAATTTTGATGGGGTGCCATACTTTTCTTCCAATTCAACTGCTTTCTAAACCGTGATGGTGAGTGTGATTTTCCATTCCAGCAACTCCTTGTTTCCTGCTTATCTTTCTTTTTAGAAAACACAGTCTGTGTATCCTTTGAGAATAGTGCCTGTCGAATTTTCTATTATATATTTATATATATATAAGGATTTTGATCTTCCTCTGTCTGTAAAAGACTGGAGAAATTTTCTGCAGGTGCGTATTCATGAATCCCTATAACTTCTCTCAGTGACTTTAGTTGCAATTTTTGACTTTTCAAAGTCAGGTAAGTCACGTGAGTTCCTTTGGGCTTCTTCTTCTTTCTTCAATTTTTAACGAATCTACCAAGCCCGCTTTTGGTCTCTAGCCCAATTTGGGTCTTTTTCAAGGCCCAGGTCATCTATGCGGTTTCAATATTTTGGGCTTCCTTCGTTGGGCTCGAATGTAAGTCTTGGCCTGTTTATTTGATAATGGGCTGGGCACATTGATGGGCTGAGGGTATCATTATTAGGTCCAAACAAGCGGCCTGAAAAATGATGTGAGCTTTTTATCTTTGGACTAGGCGTGCCAAATTGAGGCCCAAACAGAAGCTATGAACAACAGAAATAACGATTAATTCATTAAATAAATTTAATAAATAATGAGTACTTCACGATACTCTTACTCCTTTTTTTTTTGGTGAAAAATGGTGGGCCAAAGTGGTCAACCACTTCGGGGAAGTAGAGCGACATGGGTTTGTTCCCCTCCCCCAAGGGGTGTTTTTCACAAGCTGGGAATCGAACTAGGGACCTCCCTGCGTAAGCCCCACTTGCAGCCTAGCACGCTTCCACTAGACCAACTCCTTTGGGTACTCTTACTCCTTTTTTGTGCACTCCAAATGGTTGAAATCATGATCGCATATCCAAGTTGTCACTGTATCTTCTCAATTCTCAATAGGAAACTCTTTAAGACAATAAAAAGTCTCCACCAAAATTTTTATATCAAGACCATCACAACTCGCACCCATTTTTATCATGTCAAAAATGAAGACAAAATGAATTAGTCTTAATAATAATACATCAACATATATTTCCTTTATAAATCAATTGTGATCGTATAAGCAAACTTCACACAAATCAACATATTTGCCATCAGTGCTCATTTACTAATTATTAAAAGTAATATCAAGGTTCTGAAAATAAAGAACCCCCACATTTTTAAATATGTCAACGTACAACACATTCTTTCTAAGTTTCCAACACAGGGCACCAAAAATTAATTTACTAAAGCAAAAGGATTGCAAGACAACAACCCCCACAAGTTAATGAGACTCTCAACCCCCACAAATTAGGGAAAGTCTAAAAATATGTTGAGACAGTTGGCCTCAAAATATGCCACTTCAAAATCATCTTAATAAACATTGTAAATATGATACTGAAACCACCGAATGCCTCACATAAATAAAAACTACATTATTCACGTACCTGATAGGTCAATAAGGCTCAAAGGATTTAAGGCTAAAACACTTACATCAAAATTCAAAATTAAATGCCATTTATAGTGATATAAATTTATCATTTTATTTGAGTCTTTCCTATATACACTTCATAGCAATTGACTCAATGTGGCTCTTGTCAAGACTCGTTGTAGTTCCTCAATCAAAACAAATCCATTGCCAAACGTTAGTATTTAATGGGCCTAAACGAATTGATAGAAAGGCATCTAGTAAAACCTATTAATTCCTTCACCAATGTATCAGCAAAATTACAAAACAATAGATTCTTGTAGAGCCAAAGTAAATAATATGAAGAATTGAAGAGCTCTCAACGTCATATTACAAATGACATGAAATAAATATGCTTTAAACAAATATGGTGAGATACCAAATCGACAATAAGAAATAACATATATTATTAAAGCCTTAAGCCCTATATGCAAATTAAGGTAATGTACTGCTGAAAAACTAAATCAATAAATCAGTAATGTAGATGCAATTTTATCACCAAATGCGTCAACAAAATAATAGTATGTATGAGACATGCTGCCTTGAAAACCCAGTTCTCAAACCAAACACAGGGAAACACTTATTTGGCAACGCCGATCATTCTTGTGACACCCCTCTGAAAGCTTCTTTTGGGATTTCGCCTCTTTCCCTTTTCATTGTTCGTCAAAGTCTGGGACTCTTTTTCAGCCTCCACTACAAACTTATAAAACTCAGGAGATCCTCTACATGGAATTCTAGTTATAGAAATAATTTGAGTAGCATCCAAATTCTACTCTAAAGATTGTTGGAAAATTTGGGCCCTAGATCAACTAACAACCTTTGTAACACCACCCAAAGAATTCAAATCTTTTGGGGCTTTGACGATTCTCCACGTAAGTGGTGAAAATTTAATTAATATTAAATGCCACTTTACAGGCCTAATGGATTGCTAATTGCTAGTATTTTTCAATTCAATAATATATACAAAATTCACATATTATACACAGTTTTCGTATATTATTGAATAAAAATTATATAATGGCCGAACTTTTCATTTGTATTTTGCAAAAAATTTTGCCTAATAAAACACGTACGTATTTTATCCGTACTTTTCTCATTCCGTATTTTACTAACTATACATAACCAAAAATGTCACGACCCGACTCCTCTAACAAGATATTGTCCGATTTGGGCCTCCCTCCTCACGGTTTTGTTTTTGGGCTCAATCTAATGCTATCTTGCCCAAACAGCCTTTTGCTAGGAAGAGAAGTGCCCACACATATAAGGCAGCTCACCTTTCCCTCCCCAAGCGATGTGGGATTGCTCACCGTTATTTTTTCCCCAAGACATGAGTCTTAGAAGCAAGGATTGGCTATATGGGTCGGCTTTATAGTTAATTAATATTAGGTTTGGGGATTAATTATTAATTTAGTATTGCCTAAAAGTTTCGATAGATTTAAACTTTTGATCATCGTCATACTTATCATCAAGATATTCAACACGTTTTTTCCTTTCTTTTTTTCCAATAAGAAAAAAAAAATCAAGGTTTGATAGAAATCTGTACAAATTTCAAGCATAATTTCTGAAAAATTGACCACTATGCCCGTTTGGCATTTCTTATTTAGGGTGATAAGTGATTTAAAAAAAAATTGAGAAGCACAGCCCATTTGGTAAACTATGAGAAAATTACGTATTATTAAAAATTATTGTGAGAGAAAATTATAAGGGAAAGTAGCTAATGAGGTGCTTTCATTTTATGATTATGAGGAAATCAATTTCAAAGAGGTGATGAGTTTAATGAAATTTACAAACCTCATAAAATACCCAAATCTATTTCATGCAATCTCTTCTGTTCGTGCATTTTCTCCTTCGCATCCCTTTGCTTCTTCACGCCATCTCTTTCGCAGAGTTCTCATTCTCTTGAATCTCTTATATACTTCTTATTATTTTTTCTTATTGAATCAATTGAAGCACACTCCTGAGAAGCCACAAGACTCAGGTAAGAGGCATATTATGTTTATTTCTTTCTCAATTTCATTCTTCCCTCTTTCTCTTTAATTTCTAGGGTTTTAACTATAAATTTCATTCTTCACTCTCTCTTTAATTTCTAGGATTTTAACTTCAGTAGTTGTTGATGTTGTTTTTTTTTGTTCCTGTTTTTGTTTCTTTGACATAATATTTATTTAATTTTCAACATAATACTTTATTTATTTTATAATTAAAATAATTTTTAGGATGTGATGGAAACATATTTAATACAATATATATATAAGTGAAAATGCTTTCCCTTTTATCAAACACTTTAACAGAAAAACCATTTCAACATAATGCCCTTTTTAGTTATTATACACACCTAACATCACTTTCACACAAAAATTTACCGAACACTTAAAACTCGTTTAATTAGAAAAGTCTGACAGAGAAGTGGTCCAACTTAAAACTCGTTATAGCGACATCCATACAAATTTGGGTCAAAGTTGGGGTCAAAGTTATACCGACATGCATACAAATTTGGGGAAAAGATCTCTATATAAGGCATAGCTAGGTGCTCAAGGTTACTAAACTCAATAAATCCCATCATCATCAGCCTTCTTTTAGGGTTCAAGCTTATTCTCTCTGCAGTTTTATTCATTAGTTCATAATAAATAAGCACTCTTCCTTCCGAGTACCCCTGCTATACCTTTCCTGTGTTGTGCATCATTCGGTATGCCTTCTCTTTCATGTCAAATGGAGCGAGCAAGATCATTTCTTCAGTCTCCCACTTACGGGAACATCGTCACCGTTCTGAGCATTGATGGAGGTGGAATTAGAGGGATTATTCCCGGAACTATACTCAAATTCCTAGAATCCGAGCTTCAGGTAATTAAGCTTATATATTAAAACCCATAATTTAACTTTAATTAATAATGTTTAAAATAATGGTCTTGCTAATTTTTTTTCACTTGAACTCTGTCACATGCAGAAGCTGGATGGTGAAAAAGCAAGGCTTGCAGATTACTTTGATGTGATTGCAGGGACTAGCACTGGTGGGCTTGTGACTGCCATGCTTACTACCCCAGATGAAAATAATCGACCTTTGTTTGCTGCTGAAGACATTAACAATTTTTATCTCGAACACTGTCCTAAAATCTTCCCCCAAGACAGGTACCTAACAAGCTATTTAACGTCAATCTTAACTTCAACTCAACGTCATTAATCTTGCACATCTACATCAATTATTAGTATAATTAATCTTAGCTTGAACGCCTTTTTCTTTTTTAATATTATACATATATAGTGGCTAACAATCACATATATTTTTCTTGTGCAGCAACTATACATTGATTGGTGACGCCGTGGACATGGTAAAAGCTGTGTCAGGCCCAAAGTATGATGGGAAGTATTTACATAAGACAGTGAAGGAAATATTAGGAGACATACGATTAAGTGACACGTTAACAAACGTTATAATCCCAACTTTTGATATAAAGCGGCTCCAACCAATGGTCTTCTCTAGCTATGAGGTTTGTTTTCGTATCCTTAAATATATATATGTCTCTCTCTATATATATATATATATATATGTTTGTTTTGTTAAATCTAATATAGTTACATGGTTGGTTTTGTGTTTTGATGGTGATTATAGGAGAAAAAGAACACTAGCATAAATGCTTTACTGTCGGATATATGCACTGGGACTTCAGCAGCCCCAACTGTAACATTCCGGTCCTAAAAAGAAGTAAAATAATTAAATTAAGTGGAAATAAATTGGAGTAAACAATAAAATAAAATGATTTGAATTAATTAAGTTTTTTTTTAAAATTTAAAATATTATTTAATAAAGAAAGGGGCAAAAAGGTCATTTTAAGTTCGGGAAGGAATTTGGGACTTCCGTTTTGTACCGTTGCGAAGAGCACGGCGAGCCGAGTCCGTAGACACGTAGTGGACTCGATTTGGAGTTGTAACGAAGAAATTACGAGGTAAACACCCTCAGTGGCAAAACTGTAAATAAGTGTAAAATGAAATTTTAATAAAACTCAGAATTTCCTCTCTCTCTCCTCACTCTCTCCCTCTCCCGTGCGTCTCCTCCCCTTCAGATTTTTCAGCCGCCTCCTCACCTTCGCAGCCACCATCACCGACCGCCACCTGAGCCAAGACCGGACTCGATCGAACCGCCACCTCCTCCTCTCTCTTCCCCGGCCAGCGCAGCTCTTGGAGCTGCTGGAATTCGCCGGAAGTTGCAGAAAAGTCGCCGGAAAATTTAAGAAACTTCGACAGCTTCGTTCTCCTTCGTTTCTCCATCGAATTGGACGAGTGATGTATGAAAATTCATCTATTTTTCGTGCTCTAGCTGCCTGTTGGTTAGGTTTCCAGAAATTTTGAGAGATTATAACTCGATTTTCGAATTGAAAAAAACTGGTAGTTTCGGCCTCCATTTCCGGCCACTTCCGGTCACTTTTTGGCCTTCGACCAAGAACAAAAGTGACTCCAAATTAGGTGTATTACCTAGGGTAGGAGTTTGGAGTCAAGATGTTAAGTTTTTCCGGCGAGTGGTTATCGCTTTGGACACCCACGTGCTGTCGGCGCGCGTGGCGTGGGCACTGTAGCAGAGAGACATTTTTGTCCTAAAATGATCTCCTGGTTGTCACGAGCACGTAGAATTTTACGGATCTCATTCGGATAACATTTGAACCCCGAACGGATTTTACATATTGTGTGATTTCCGGGTTCGATATGTTAGAACCGTTGGATCGCTTCCCATTTAATATATGTTAATCTAGGCATTCCTAGGATTGTGTAGGATTTCACGGATTGTGAATCGGAGCCCAGATGTTCCGATTCAATAAGTTAAAGTTTGTATTTTTACGATAATTGTGCGATCGTGCGATCGTGAGTGATCCGACCGTCCGAATGCGGACCAAACTTGAAGGATAGGTTTATTAAACCTTGTGGAACCCTTAGGGATGTTCGGATCGTAAAATGGAGGTCGTGGGGCCCACGGGCCCGGTTGACCAAATTTGGAAAGTTTGACTCTTTCTGCGTTGACCGTGAGTCTTCCGAGGTAGTTTCACACTTCGAAAAGTATTAGGATGACCTTGTAAACGAGTTTTAATTGTTATTTGAGTTATTTGGATTATATTGGGAGTATGAGCTTGTTTATAATATCTTATGGGATTCTTGGATATTATTTGATAATTGAAATTATGAAATGAATAATTATGGGATACTCGATTTGTAGAGTTGTGAAAGTGAGTCTTGGGACTCGGTTATGATTATTAGGAAGAGAATGGGCATTACTTTCAAATAAATGGCATGGTTTTGAGATGGAAATGTTATGCATATGAATTAAATGGTTTATTGTAATGCACTTTATATTTAATAGTCGAGATTATTATTTTGTAAAGTATTTGTGATATATTTGTGGATTTGATATGTTCGAGGATCTTGGAGTTTATATATATAATATTTGAGAAAACACTATCTTAGGTACTTCCCCGGTTATGAGTTTTATGTTTGTGAGTCATTTGTCTACCATGAATATGTATTTTGTTTTGGGAAAAATTGAACTAAGGATGAGAATATTATTTATATAATATTTATACAAGGATTACGAACTCCACCATCATACGTACCTCCCCCTTTGGATGATGATATTTGGAAACAGTGGATATGGACACTGGGATACATGGAAATGGATATATGGATATGTTTTGGATATACTATTCACACACGTGCCGGGTTTCGGGCGTGTGGGCTTATTTGGTCATGGATCCCGGAATTGTGGGATGCCGGAAAAATTGTGGATATGGTATGGATATGACGGAACCCGGGGCATACCTTAACGGGGTGTCGCTGAGACCCTTAATTGGGTAGTCTGCGCGCGTAGGACAGTTCCAGGCGTACGGGTCTTGATTCTTCGTCCGTACGTGCTGGGTTAGAGTGTCAGCCCCCAGCTGGACGACTCATCCCTAGCCACATGGACGTTTGAGGGCCGGATAAGTGTGAGCTAGTCAACAATCCCCTGTTGGATTGTTTCCCCCAGGACATGATGTGCAACATCACATGTACCTCCCCTTGGATCCTGATACATGAAAATTGTGGATATGGTCTGGATATGACGGAACCCGGGGCATACCTTAACGGGTGTCGCTGAGACCCTTGATTGGGTAGTCTGCGCGCGTATGACCGTTTTTCAGACGTACG
Organism: Prunus fruticosa; assembly: GCA_018703695.1. Lineage (NCBI taxonomy): Eukaryota > Viridiplantae > Streptophyta > Magnoliopsida > Rosales > Rosaceae > Prunus > Prunus fruticosa. The sequence continues at coordinate 53,228,313 of CM031917.1, forward strand.
GGTCTTGATTCTTCGTCCGTACGGGCTGGTTGAGTTTAGTCCCCCAGTTGGACGGCTCGTCCCTAGCCACATGGACTTTTGAGGGCCGGATAAGTGTGAGCTAGTCAACAATCCCCGGTTGGATTGTTTCCCCCTGGTACATGATGATGGTGAGAGGTGGGTGTATGTGGATGTATTTATGTATATATATAAATATATAATTATTCTTTTCTTGTTATACATATTACTTATATGTATATGTGGTTTTAATTCTGGTTTGAGATTTGTGAGCCTGTACATGTATGAACGTATAAGCCCTGGATTTGGGCAGTGTTGTTTTGGCGCCATACGCCTTGGATAGGGTATGGTTGCGGGATTGAACTGTAAAAAGGGGAATAATTGGATGATGTGTATAATGTACATACGCCTTGAATAGGGTATGGGTACGAAATTGAACTGTTACAAAGGAAGAATTCGAGAATGTGCTCATTGTGTTTTTGTTGGAATTGGGATTGTGTTAGATCTGAAATGTATAGATGGTTCTGTCATAAATAATTGTTTATTTTCGGAGTTGTGACCGTTGAGATGAGAACTACGTGTGGCTTGATCCCTTGTCCAAGGGTACGTAGGTAGCCTGGGGTCTCATCAGGTGCAGCCGCGGAATATTATTGTGTTTTTAAAGGTTTGATCGGTTCTTAGTATGTGTTTGGATTCTGTTGTGGTTATTGAATTTGAATCCGGTTAAATGATTTCTGTGGTAATTGTAAAGTTGTTTGAGGTCATGAATTACATGGTTTATGTATTAAGTGACTGAAGAATATTGCTGGTTCTGTCTCTCGAATTATCTGAAGGCCGGAGGCCTATTATGTGTTTGCACGTTGATAACTTGTGCATGCTGCTAGTTGGGATATTAAAATGTGAATTTTGTGCAGATTGAAATTTGGGAAATGTTCAATTTACAGGGGAGACTCTGCCGAAATTTCGGTAGGAACTCTCGGGCCCTTAATCCTTTTTGGAAAAAGAGGATATAGTTCCAGTGAGTAGGCCCGACATCGGGTGATGTCGGGAATTCCACAGGATTCGTCTCTGGGTTCCGAGGAATTCCGGGCCGGTCCTGTCAAGTAGGCCCGACATCGGGTGATGTCGGGAATTCCACAGGATTCGTCTCGGGTTTCGAGGAATTCGGGGCCGGTCCTGTCACCAACCTATCTTCCAGCGCACCATTTTGAAACCAAAACTTCCACTGGTGAATCAAGAGATTTCAATCTCATTGATGGTGGCGTTGCTGCTAACAACCCGGTATATATATTTAATTAAATTATGACCTTGATCTATAATATACCATGCAATTTCAAAACCTTATTTAGCTCTCGTTCATTATATTGTTGTTTTTTCTTATCAGGCTTTGGTGGCTATAAGCGAAGTGACAAAAGAAATCCACCAGGGAAATTCTGACTTCTTTGCTATAAGGTCAACTGAGTATCGTCGGTTCTTAGTGATATCGTTGGGTACTGGTTCAGCAAAATCTGAAGAGAAATATAATGCCGATGATGCAGCTAAATGGGGTCTTTTGGGATGGTTAACGAAAGGGGGTTCCTCTCCATTGACAGATGTATTTACTCAAGCAAGTAATGACATGGTCGATTTCCACCTTGCTACTGTTTTTCAAGCTCTTAACTGTGAGAAAAATTAACTCAGAATTCAGGTATTTGGGATATATTTACTGCCATACTATGAATCTATACCATAATCAATGATCCAAACTCGCAGTAAAAATCGATAATTAACTGGTTGAAGTGAAAATATATATGGTGCAGGATGATACATTGGAGAAAACAGTATCTTCAGTGGATATTGCTACGCAAGAAAACTTGAATAATCTTGTAAAAGTTGGAGAGGAATTGTTGAAGAAAACGGTTTCGAGGGTGAATTTGCAAACCGGTATCTATGAGCCTGCTCATCAGGATACAAATGAAGAAGCTCTCGTAAGGTATGCATATTTGATTACTCACCAATCTAATATGATTTTTTAGCATGATCATAAATATGTTATATTGATTAAACATTACTAATCACAATTAATTTCTTAATTAATCTGCACGTATGTAGGGTGGCTCAAATTCTGTCCAGGGAAAGGAAGGTCCGTGAAATGAGATCACCACATGGAAAAGCTGTACCTGCCAGCAACTCCAACTGATGGGGAAATTAGTGCTAATAATTAATTTATTATTGTTCATATTGTAATTTAGTACTGAATTAATTATTTTCTCCCAATAAATACCAACCAGCATGTTGGTTGTGATCAGCAGTATTTACTTCATTTTTTATTTGAGTTAGAAATCAAAGTATTTTAATTTTATAGCCTCTTTGCACGTGCTTCCGCACCTTCGAGAGGCTTTTTTAAAAAAAATTAAAATTTATTTTATAATTAAAAAGATAATGAGTAGTTGTGTTCCATAAAAATAGGCCATTATCTGATTTTTCTTTTAATTTTAATTTTTTTAAATATGAAAAAGTGTGAATTTACCATATTATCCTCATTTAATTAATAATTTCAATTCTTAATGTTTGCATTAACCAATGACATTTTCTGGTATTTTGAATGTTTCACCATTCTCTGCCTTTTGCTTTATTTTAATTTTATTATACTTTCTCCTTTTCTTTTGCTAGTTTACCCACGTCCAATTAATTAAGACCTGAAAAAAAAAAACAAAAAAGTTGAAACAGTACGGCTATAATTTGGATGTTCGACAAAAAAAGAAAAAAGAAAAACATAAATTTCCTTTTTGTGTTTTTTTGTTTCTTACTTCAAACAAACAAAGAAAAAGAAAAAAAAGAAAGTCAATCTTTCACGGGTCATATATAAAAAGAGACAAAATTCAACCATGAATTGGACTCTATTTGATAATTTAAAGAATGATTAAGCTTCTGCTTTGTGGACTTGTTGGTAACAATCATAATCCAAGTTGACTATTAACTGGAAGAAAAAGAAAAATAAAAGGTTTCTAGGTCCTCAGACTCAGACCACAAAACAAAATGACTAAATGGTCAATATGCATGCTCCAACTGCTATCTTTCAGGATTGAATTTTATTGGCGACTGGTCGGGGCATAAAATTGAGATAGCTCTTAAATAATATAACCTCGTTTTCATATCTAATATATACTAGTTTTTCCGCATGCGCTTCTATGCCTTTGAGAGGCTTTTTTTAAAAAAAATTAAAATTTATTTTAGAATTAAAAAAGTTAATGGGTAGTTGTGTTTTTTAAAAATAAGATCCATTATTTGATTTTTCTTTTAATTTTAATTTTTTTAAATATGAAAAAGTGTGAATTTAGCATATTATCTTTATTTAATTAATAAGTTCAATTCTTAATGTTTGCATTAACCAATGGCATTTTTCCTGGATTTTGAACGTTACCATTCCCTGCCTTTTACTTTATATATATAGATAGATATAGCAATTGCTTTTTATAGAAAGAGTTTTAACAAGGGAACATGGTGGCATTACCTTGTATTCTTGTTTTTATTAATGATATTCATTGCTTTCTTTGTAAAAAGAAAAAGAGATTAAAAATACATATTTTGGACCAGCAACTTTTGTTTTATTTTGAAGTTTTAATTTGGACCAGATACCTACTAAAATGGATAACGACGCGCATTATCATTTATGGCTATCTATTCCCAACAAGTAAAACAGAAAATAAAATAATTAATAATCTTAGTGTTGAACTTATTACAACAATTTTTCCCTCAAATTAATTAACACCAAAATTCAATACAAAAAACTTAATGGCAAAACAAAAGAGTCAGTAGTTGAGTTTTGGTTTTGGAGTATGTCCTTGGGGTGACCTTGCAAGGCGAAGCCACTTCTCTTCCGATAATAGTTTTGCAAACCTGCACAGTTAATTACAACTTTCTATTATTACAGATTGCAAAAATTGAACACATAAATTTTGGAAATGAATATTTTGTTGGTTTTATTACCTTGTGAGAGCCTCTTCATTAGACTCATGTTTTGAAGGCTCCACCCTGCCAGTCTCCAAATTAACCCTGGAAACTGGTTTTTTCAACAGACTTTCACCAACTATCAGAAGATCATCCAAATTCTTCTTATCGGCTATGTCCACAGAAGATACATGCCCGGTTAACGTGTCATCCTGCATTAATTGGGGTTAATAAGATAAATAATAATACAAATTGTAACACATTTACTGAGTACAGCTGATTCAGACTCGCATAGTTTATTAAAGAGATAGTAGCCAGCAACGTGATCAGTAAATGTGGTCCAAACAATGAGTGATGAATTGGATTAATTACCTGAATTCGAAGGTAATTATTTTCTGAGTGGAGGGCTTGGAAAACAACAGAAAGGTGATAATCGACCATATCAGCACTTGATTGACTGAAAACATCAATTATTGGGGTTCCACCACCGCTGGTTAACCAATCTAACAAGCCCCACTTCGCTGCAGAAAGTGCATGGTATTTGAACTCAGCTTTTGCTGAGCCTGTTCCTAATGATATCACTAGAAACCTTGCATAGTCCATGGGCTTTATAGGGAAAAAATCTGAGCTCCCCTTGATTATTGCCTTTGTCACTTCACCAATAGCAAGTAAAGTCTGAAATAAGAGCAAAAATATAATCAATTTACCCTAACATAGAGTTATTTGAAAACCAACTAGCTAGTGGTCGAGTGGTATTTTTCTTTTATAACTTTGTTTGAAGATGTGCGGGTTCGAAGTAGTAAAAATATGTACCGGATTATTTGCAGCCACGCCACCATCGATGAGGTTAAATTCTCTTACATTCCCTTCTGGGTCCATGGTTTCAAAATAATGGGCTGGGAGATAAGTAGGTGCTGCCGAGGTTGCAATGCATATGTCTAAGAGTTTAGCATCAAACTTGGCTTATGTTTCACCTAACCACCCAAGAAAAGCACATAATTTAAACAGAGTAATTATCAAATAACAAACAGTAAAAGTAACATTAAACTGGTGATCAAGAAAATTTAGTCAAGAAGTGATATGATGGGTTAAATTCAAAGTAAGGGGGCAACCTCATAGCTGGAAAAGATTGTTGGTTGGAGCTCCTTTATGTCAAATGTTGGAATGACAACGTTAGTTAATGTCTGGTGCAGTTTTTTGTCACCAAGTTTCTGCCCAACCAAGTCATGCAAATACTTCCCATCGTATTTTGGTCCTGCTAGAGCTTTGATAATCTTTGTAGTATAAGGAAATATTGGACAGCTGTTGTTTAAAAAATTAATGCTTATATTAGAATCTATTTTAATAAAAATATGTTCTGTATCAATATTTAACAAAAATTTGGCATTTAACATGTAAACATTACTGTTTCTGGGGGAAGATTTTGGGGCAGTGAGTAAGGTAGAAGTCCTTAATATCTTTGGCAGCAAACACAGGGCGGTTGTTCTCATCTGGGGTTGCAAGCATGGCAGTTACAAGGCCACCAGTGCTTGTTCCTGCAATCACATCGAAATAGTCGGCGATTCTTGCATCTTCACCATCCAGTTTCTGCAACATGATCAAACATTTTGAGTACTTATGTGACACTAATATCTTAGAAACAATGTCATTTGACATGGAATTATCGATCGAAGACATTATATGTGAATACATATGCAGAGGACATAAGGATTGAATAGTCTACCTGAAGCTCAGCTTCAAGGTAACCGAGGATGGTTCCAGGGATAAGCCCTCTTATTCCACCCCCATCGATGCTTAAAACGGTGATGAGGTTTCCATAGGTTGGGGCCTGCAAAGGTATACTCTTGCTTCTGTTCATGAGACTTCAGCTGCTGCTATATGAGAGAGAGCGAGAGAGAGAGAGAGAGAGAGAGTCTGAATTCTAGAAGAGGGTTTAGATAAATATATAGCTAGAGTTCTTTGGTAAGTTTCCCTTTGACAGAAGTACCACAGGGGTATTTATAGACTCCTGCACTTATTTTTTCCAAGAATCAACCAAGTCATTGGATTATGCATACATGTACCCAAAAAAGTGTTAAGAAAAGTAAAATGTCAATGGGTATGAATGTGATTCAAATTTTTTAATCCTTTGTAGTTTATTGGATATAATTCAAGTTGGACAGCATGTAGACTGAGAATGGAAATGTTCATTAGCATCTTTCTACAGGAAAATGGTTAATTATGGTTCCTCTAATTGTAGAATTGTAGGTGAGACTCCATGAGACTTGTAGGTGACAATGTGAAGCCATCTTGGAGGCTAATTAACATGATGCTGGTTAGGCCAATCCCCACTGGATGGCCATGAATTTCCTACCCTTAAAGCACCTCTATCAAGCATGCAGCCAATACTTTAGCTTATTATAAATTTCAAGTTGTTCTCTGCGGCTACATACAATGAAGGGACTTTATGATATTTAAGATTCCTTGTCAATGGATTAAATCTTTACGTGTTCTGATTTGATTCGTATAAGGCGGCAATGAACATTAGCAGGAAGATTAGAAGGGCAATCAGGAGGCCACAAGTTGCCAGTGTGATGGAAAATGGTCTTCCATTCAATTTTGCCTGCATTTGACTTCAACAGGATGATAAAGGGATGCTGCAAAATTTAATCAAGTTCTATCGTCATATGTTGTTCGTGGACTTCGATTTAGGGTGTAACATGTTGTCTTATTAGCAATCGTACACTTTAACAACACCGTCATCAATCATTGTACAATAAAATGCTACTGTCGATAAGGAAGAGGAAAACCTTTTGGTTTCTGTTTTACCATGTGGTACAAAGCTTAGTAAACGCTTCCCTTTTAATATAAATTGAATTTCTGTATAATTTACTGTCATTCATCCCACTATCCCCCATATAATACCTAAAGTTAGCTGCGAGTGAAAAGTGACTTATCCATTCTTTTTCTTAAATTTGCTGAAATCCTGATTCCAGATAATCCATTATTTATTGTTTAAATGGTAGTGGAAACCTTCCTAAAATTTATTACTTTAATTTAAGTCCTCAATTCCAAATAACATGTTCATTGTGGTAGAATTTTCAATGTTTCGTAAAGCATACGTGCACAAATACATACATCCAGTGTGTATATATTTGTATACTCACCTTACTGAGTTGGATTTTATAAAAGATTGAGGAGCAGATGATCACTATGATTATTTGTTCGGGGAGATTTAAAGGATGAAATCACAAGATTACAGTCTGTTCATCAAACCAATGAGTCTGCAAAATTTCTCCAGCATTTAAGTTTGTAGTTTTCTGTTGTCTTTTAGCAAGTATATATATACACACTTTTTAGCATTATATTCCCTAAGTTGCTTGTTGTTATCTACTCTCCAACCATATAATGAAGCAAACAAGTGTAACAAGATGAAACTATGACATATCAGTGAAACTGCAAGAGGGTTTTCCCGACAAATTTTAACAAGATGAAACTATATATATATATATATATATTGATCAAAAGTCTAGACACATTTAAACTTTGATCACCAACCATTATACTTATAATCAATCTTTTTAGATGCTTGTTGATCAAGATATTCAACAAAAAAAATTCCCTTTTTTTAAATAATGGCTTCATAGAAATCCCGACAAATTTCAGGCCTAATTTTTCAACAATTGAGATTGACCAATAAAAACAGTACTGATCAATTATGTCCACATGACACGAATGCAGTATTTAATTAGAAAAGTCTGACAGAGAAGTGGTCCAACTTAAAACTCGTTATAGCGACATGCATACAAATTTGGGTCAAAGTTGGGGTCAAAGTTATACCGACATGCATACAAATTTGGGGAAAAGATCTCTATATAAGCCATAGCTAGGTGCCCAAGGTTACTAAACTCAATAAATCCCATCATCATCAGCCTTCTTTTAGGATTCAAGCTTATTCTCTCTGCAGTTTTATTCATTAGTTCATAATAAATAAGCACTCTTCCTTCCGAGTACCTCTCCTATACCTTTCCTGTGTTGTGCATCATTCGGTATGCCTTCTCTTTCATGTCAAATGGAGCGAGCAAGATCATTTCTTCAGTCTCCCACTTACGGGAACATCGTCACCGTTCTGAGCATTGATGGAGGTGGAATTAGAGGGATTATTCCCGGAACTATACTCAAATTCCTAGAATCCGAGCTTCAGGTAATTAAGCTTATATATTAAAACCTATAATTTAACTTTAATTAATAATGTTTAAAATAATGGTCTTGCTAATTTTTTTTCACTTGAACTCTGTCACATGCAGAAGCTGGATGGTGAAAAAGCAAGGCTTGCAGATTACTTTGATGTGATTGCAGGGACTAGCACTGGTGGGCTTGTGACTGCCATGCTTACTACCCCAGATGAAAATAATCGACCTTTGTTTGCTGCTGAAGACATTAACGATTTTTATCTCGAACACTGTCCTAAAATCTTCCCCCAAGACAGGTACCTAACAAGCTATTTAACATCAATCTTAACTTCAACTCAACGTCATTAATCTTGCACATGTACATCACTTATTAGTATAATTAATCTTATAGCTTGAACACCTTTTTCTTTTTTAATATTATACATATATAGTGGCTAACAATCACATATATTTTTCTTGTGCAGCAACTATACATTGATTGGTGACGCCATGGACATGGTAAAAGCTGTGTCAGGCCCAAAGTATGATGGGAAGTATTTACATAAGATAGTGAAGGAAATATTAGGAGACATACGATTAAGTGACACGTTAACAAACGTTATAATCCCAACTTTTGATATAAAGCGGCTCCAACCAATGGTCTTCTCTAGCTATGAGGTTTGCTTTCATATCCTTAAATGTATATATGTCTGTATATAAATGTTTGTTTTGTTAAATCTAATATAGTTACATGGTTGGTTTTGTGTTTTGATGGTGATTATAGGAGAAAAAGAACACTAGCATAAATGCTTTACTGTCGGATATATGCATTGGGACTTCAGCAGCCCCAACCTATCTTCCAGCGCACCATTTTGAAACCAAAACTTCCACTGGTGAATCAAGAGATTTCAATCTCATTGATGGTGGCGTTGCTGCTAACAACCCGGTATATATATTTAATTAAATTATGACCTTGTTCTATAATATACCATGCAATTTCAAAACCTTATTTAGCTCTCGTTCATTATATTGTTGTTTGTTCTTATCAGGCTTTGGTTGCTATAAGCGAAGTGACAAAAGAAATCCACCAGGGAAATTCTGACTTCTTTGCTATAAGGTCAACTGAGTATCGTCGGTTCTTAGTGATATCGTTGGGTACTGGTTCAGCAAAATCCGAAGAGAAATATAATGCCGATGATGCAGCTAAATGGGGTCTTTTGGGATGGTTGACGAAAGGGGGTTCCTCTCCATTGACAGATGTATTTACTCAAGCAAGTAATGACATGGTCGATTTCCACCTTGCTACTGTTTTTCAAGCTCTTGACTGTGAGAAAAATTACCTCCGAATTCAGGTATTTGGGATATATTTACTGCCATACTATGAATCTATACCATAATCAATGATTCAAACTCGCAGTAAAAATCGATAATTAACGGGTTGAAGTGAAAATATATATGGTGCAGGATGATACATTGGAGAAAACAGTATCTTCAGTGGATATTGCTACGCAAGAAAACTTGAATAACCTTGTAAAAGTTGGAGAGGAATTGTTGAAGAAACCGGTTTCGAGGGTGAATTTGCAAACCGGTATCTATGAGCCTGCTCATCAGGATACAAATGAAGAAGCTCTCGTAAGGTATGCATATTTGATTACTCACCAATCTAATATGATTTTTTAGCATGATCATAAATATGTTATATTGATTAAACATTACTAATCACAATTAATTTTCTTAATTAATCTGCACGTATGTAGGGTGGCGCAAATTCTGTCCAGGGAAAGGAAGGTCCGTGAAATGAGATCGCCACATGGAAAAGCTGTACCTGCCAGCAACTCCAACTGATGGGGAAATTAGTGCTAATAATTAATTTATTATTGTTCATATTGTAATTTAGTACTGAATTAATTATTTTCTCCCAATAAATACCAACCAGCATGTTGGTTGTGATCAGCAGTATTTACTTCATTTTTTATTTGAGTTAGAAATCAAAGTATTTTAATTTTATTATACTTTTCTCCTTTTCTTTTGCTAGTTTCCCCACGTCCAATTAATTAAGACCTGAAAGAAAAAAAAAAGTTGAAACAGTACGGCTATAATTTGGATGTTCGACCAAAAAAGAAAAAAGAAAAACATAAATTTCCTTTTTGTGTTTTTATGTTTCTTACTTCAAACAAACAAAGAAAAAGAAAAAAAAGAAAGTCAATCTTTCACGGGTCCATATATAAAAAGAGACAAAATTCAATCATGAATTGGACTCTATCTGATAATTTAAAGAATGCTTTGTGGACTTGTTGGTAACAATCATAATCCAAGTTGACAATTAACTGGAAGAAAAAGGAAACAAAAAGGTTTCTAGGTCCTCAGACTCAGACCGCAAAACAAAATGACCAAACGGTCAATATGCATGCTCCAACCGCTGTCAATATCCTTCACAAGAATTTTCAAACCCTATCTTTCAAGATTGAATTTTATTGGCGACTGGTCGTGGCATAAAATAAACCACAATATGGGAATTGAGATAGCTCTTAAATAATATAACCTCGTTTTCATATCTAATATATATAGTCTCTCTTCGTACTTTCATCGCTTTTGAAGGTTTTTTAAAAAAATTTAAATTTATTTTAGAATTAAAAAAGATAATGGGTAGTTGTGTTTTCATAAAAATAGGATTCATTATCTGATTTTTCTTTTAATTTTAATTTTTTTAATATGAAAAAGTATGAATTTATCATATTATCCTCATTTAATTAATAATTTCAATTCTTAATGTTTGCATTAACCAATGACATTTTCTGGTATTTTAAAAGTTTTACCATTCTCTTGCCTTTTACTTTATATATTGATAGATATAGCAATAGCTTTTTATATATAGAAAGAGTTTTAACGAAGGAACTCTATACATGGTGGCATTACCTTGTATTCTTGTTTTTTTTTTTTGGGTAACAAGAGGGGTTATAGAGCCCATAACAACAAGACCTTGTATTCTGGTTTTTATTAATGATATTCATTGCTTTCTTTGTAAAAAGAAAAAAAGATTAAAAATATATATTTTGGACCAGCAACTTTTGTTTTCTTTTGAAGTTTTAATTTGGATCAGATACTTACATCCATACTAAAATGGATAACGACGAGCATTATCATTTATGGCTATCTATCCCCAATAAGTAAAAATGAAAAGAAAATAATTAATAATCTTAGTGTTGAACTTATTACAACAATTTTCCCTCAAATGAATTAACACCAAAATTCAATACAAAAAACTTAATGGCAAAACAAAAGAGTCAGTAGTTGAGTTTTGGTTTTGGAGTATGTCCTTGGGGTGACCTTGCAAGGCGAAGCCACTTCTCTTCCGATAATAGTTTTGCAAACCTGCACAGTTAATTACAACTTTCTATTATTACAGATTGCAAAAATTGAACACATAAATTTTGGAAATGAATATTTTGTTGGTTTTATTACCTTGTGAGAGCCTCTTCATTAGACTCATGTTTTGAAGGCTCTGTTGAAATTGGCTCAAATTTGGCATGTGGGTCAATATTGGTTTGCCATTGGAGTTGCCCATGTGAGTAAATGTTGGCTTGCTATGAGGTCAAAATGTGTGGCTAGTTTGGTAGCCATCCATTGTTGAGTTTGGTAGCCAACATATGAATAGTTGAAGCTTGCATTCACACTCTTGCATCTTTGGCTATAAATTGGAAGCAAATGTTTTCATTTGTAGCAATCCCAACCAAATGTGAGGAGGTTGGGGTAAGTGAGCACCATTGGGTGTAATTGGGGTGTGTGAGTGACTTGGGTGTATTTGGGATTTGGGTTGTGAGAGTTAAACTCTGTAATTCCTAGGATAGGTGAGAGGGTTAATCTCCTTTGGTTGTAATCTCTTTTGGGATACTAGTGGAATTTCTCGCTGTCTTCGAACTGGATGTAGGCTACACACGGGCCGAACCAGTATAAATCCTTGTGTCGTTTGGATTTCTGTATTTCATATTTTGCTCTTGTTGTTTCAACGGTTTCATATCAACCACCACAGTGTAATCCGCTTCCGCTGCGCACAACAAGTGGTATCAGAGCTCCAGTTTTTCGATCTGGTGGAGTTTTGTGTTCGTGATGATGGAACCAGGAGACGTTGAGAAAATATGAAATTATTTTGACAGGAGAAAAATTCCAGACTTTGGTGTTGAAGATGAGAGCCTTGTTAGTGCAACAAGGGCTGCTCAAGAGGCACTAAAGGGTATCTAAGCATGGCCAGCAACGTGTTCCAACGATGGAGAAGGATGATGTCTTGAATTGGGCACTCACTGCGATTGGATTGCAGTTCAGCGGACGGTGTTCTTCGTGAGGTTGCCGATGAGACTACACATGTTGGGCTATGGCTGAAATGGTGGAGAATACATATATGACCAAATCATTTCCAATCGGTTGTATGCCAAACAACGATTGTACACTCAGTGGTATGGCGGAAGGTACACTTAGTCAAAACTATCTTGTTGAGTTTAATAAGATTTTCATGAATGTTTAGGTCATGAATATGAAAATAGGATGATAAAGATTAAGCAGTAATTGAGGAAAATCACGTTCGAAGGTGAATGTTCGGGAGGACAAATGCAACTGTCACAAGGAAGGGCATTAGAGATTTGATTGCCCATCAGTCAAAGAAAGAAAAAGAGTATAATAATTCCTCTTGCAGGTGCTTTTGTGGATGTCGTAAGGAGGATAAAATTTATGTTCCTCCTATGATCGATGATTCCGATGTGCCATGCCTGGGGTGTGATTTTTTACTTGTCTTTGGTGACTTTTGAAATTTTCTTTCACGGTGGAGTTTCAAGAGTTTTTGTGGGTGTTCCTTGTGGATAGTGTGTAGCTTGTTGCTTTGATTTTCTCTATGTACTTTGGGTAGCATTGTTTTTGGCTACATGAGTTTTTTCCTTTGATCATTAGATTTTCAAGTGACGGTTTTGATTGTAAGGGGTTATCTTTGGGAGGGTAATTCCCTCTTTTGGGCAGCTGAAATTGTTCGTTCCTGCTACTTGGTTGTCTAGACTCTGCGTGTACTGTAGCGGAAGAAGCTTGAGGTTCAAGCGTTTAAGGTTCTGTGCGGTTTATGCACGTACATTCAGCTGGTGTGGCTTGGTTATGAGGATGATAGAAGAGGTTCTTCTGTTGGGATCATCCAGTTCGATCGAAGCACACATTTTTGGTTGCAAGTTCAAGGAGTGCTTGATCTTGATTTGGTAAGAGGAAGATGAGCGATAGAAAGTTCTACTGTGGCTTGGTAAATTTGTGACAAGGTGGAGATTGTTGAAATTGGCTCAAATTTGGCATGTGGGTCAATATTGGTTTGCCATTGGAGTTGCCCATGTGAGTAAATGTTGGCTTGCTATGAGGTCAAAATGTGTGGCTAGTTTGGTAGCCATCCATTGTTGAGTTTGGTAGCCAACATATGAATAGTTGAAGCTTGCATTCACACTCTTGCATCTTTGGCTATAAATTGGAAGCAAATGTTTTCATTTGTAGCAATCCCAACCAAATGTGAGGAGGTTGGGGTAAGTGAGCACCATTGGGTGTAATTGGGGTGTGTGAGTGACTTGGGTGTATTTGGGATTTGGGTTGTGAGAGTTAAACTCTGTAATTCCTAGGATAGGTGAGAGGGTTAATCTCCTTTGGTTGTAATCTCTTTTGGGATACTAGTGGAATTTCTCGCTGTCTTCGAACTGGATGTAGGCTACACACGGGCCGAACCAGTATAAATCCTTGTGTCGTTTGGATTTCTGTATTTCATATTTTGCTCTTGTTGTTTCAACGGTTTCATATCAACCACCACAGTGTAATCCGCTTCCGCTGCGCACAACAGGCTCCACCCTGCCAGTTTCATAGTCAATGTTTGGTGCAGCTTTTTGTCACCCAGTTTTTGCCTCACCAAGCTATGTAGATACTTCCCGTTGTATTTTGGTCCTGTTAGAGCTTTGATAATCTTTGTAACATGGGGAAACAACGGACACCTGTTGTTTAAAACATTAAGCTTGTATTTAGTTTACTATTTAGAAAATATTTATATCCAAAAATGTAGCAATCTGCAAATTAAAGTTATGTAAACATTACGTCTTCTGGGGGAAGATTTTAGGGCACTCATTAAGGTAGAATTCCTTAATATCTTTGGCAGCGAACAGAGGACGGTTGTTCTCATCCGGGGCTGTGAGCATGGCAGTCACAAGACCACCTGTACTTGTTCCTGCAATCACATCAAAATAATCTGCCAGTCTTGCATCCTCACCATCCAGCTTCTGCAAAATGATCAATTACATTAGTATCCTTTAGCAACAGTGTAGCTGTGGTAAAAAGTTAGAGAGTATTGTAAGACAGATGCTGGACATGTGAATATCTTACACATGTATATGCATGCACGTTCCAAGGAGAAGAAGATAAATATTTATGTATACGAGCTTTTAAAGCTAAAAGCATCCAACCCCAAATTAATTGGTAACGGTGGATGGAGAAGTCTTGCATTTTATGTAGTGTGATGCAAGACTTGGAATAAACAACAACATGAGGTTATGTATCCCCAAAAACAATAGCAGTGCCGGATGCATACATCGCAAATGAATCTATGCATTGTGAAATACAAGTCATAAACCATGTATACACCCACACAAAGATAACCTAATAGTAAAATTCTTATTCTACCTGAAGCTCGGATTCTAGGAAAGCAAGGATAGTTCCTGGGATAAGCCCTCTTATTCCACCCCCATCAATGCTTAGAACAGTGATTAGGTTTCCATAAGTTGGGGGCTGCAGGGGTATACTTTTGGTTCTTTCCATGAGAGACTTGAGAGTTTGAGTTGCTGGTATATAGAGATAGAGAGAGCTAGAGCGAAAGAGAGTCTGAAGTTAATTATTAGAAGAGGGATTTAGACAATAGCTTGCTAGAGTTCTTTGGTGAATTCTCCTTTGAGAGAAGTGGAGGTATTTATAGATTCCCATTGCACACACATTTTCCAGGATTCAACCAAGTCAATGGATTATGCCCCCAAAAAAGTGATTGAATAAAGCACAATGTCAAGGGATGAAGGCATGTGATTCAAAGTTTTGACCCGGTTGATATTTTTCGTGGATATGGCTCAAGTTGGAGGCATGTTTTCTAAGCAAGGAAATGACATATAATTATTAAAAGATATATTTAGTCATATACCCATTCTTAGCACTAATGATATAGATAAACCCTACAACATTCAATTTCTGTAAACAAACCAAAGAAAAACCCAAAAAATGACAGCTGACCTTATTGAATTTAATTTTGATTATTAAATTACTTTGATGAGATTTTGAGTGTTTTGGGTTCTTTTATGAGGTTTTGGGATTGGGCTTGTTTTAAGGAATTGATGGTTGTTTTGTAATTTATAATAAGTTAAAAACCTATTTGTTATGGGTGTGTTTTAAAGCCCATTTCACATAGGTTTTTTTATATAATTTGACCCCCATATTGGGTATAATAGTGAACACTAGTAAAAAAAATGGTAACAATCACCATTATTTGATGACATTTGTGGCCGTGACAAAAGGCATTAGTCACCTTTTTTGACTTTTTTGGTGACTAAAAAGGCTTTTAGTCACCTTTTTTGCTTTTTTCAGTGACTAAAGCATTTAGTAACCCCACAACAGTCACCAAATAATGCCCTGCTTCTACAGCAAACATGTTCATTGCTCCCCAAGCTATATGCCATGGACAAGACAACTATGCAAGAGTTCTAGAATTGTAGGTGAGAACTCATGAGACTTGTAGGTGAAAATGATTAGGTGAAACAATTGATGTTAGCAAATGCACAGGAAACAGCTTGTTAGGTCAAACTCTGCATTCCTCATGAACTGCCTAACCTCTAAAGTAACCTCTATCAAGCAACTGGTCCTGCTTTTGATTATAATTAATTCATATCAGGTTCATTTGTGTGGACAACATACTAGGAAGGCACCATAAGATCTTGGTGTTGCGTTCAAGGATTAGCAGAAAATTAAATTATATAACGCGTTGCAAATGCTTTGATTCGTAAAAGGCGGCGATGATCAACGATAGGATAGCAGGCCAAGAAGGTCAATTAGGATAACTATTCCAAAGTACTTGCACAAAATCAAAATTTGAATGGTCTACCATTCAATTAAACTATGTCTTCACGATGATAAGAGATGTATGGTACACTACATCAAGCACCGTGCTCATAATTTAATCATATCATTCTATGGCCGTAGTTTTTTTCCTGTACCTTGATTAGGGTGGACATTATGTTTTAGTACCTATCTTATTACACTCAACCGTACACAATAATAATTGCGGACAACATCAGGACATCATCTCCAATTACACAGTATTCTGTAAATAGAGAAAAGAAAAACATTTTGTTTCATTTTCTGAATTTTTCACTGCACTAAACAGATTTTTCCCTAGATATAAATTGGGACTTTTGTATGTTTTCATTTCTTCTCACCTCCCTTTACTTATAATTTTGATTGAGCATGGTTTTTGCAAGCAAACTAACTCAGAGAGCTGAGGTAACCAGCATGACAGCAGGACGTCAGCATTGAAGAACAGACTCTCTACAGAAGCCTAAGCTTCCAGAGGTTAGCTGAAGTTAATCCTCCAGCTCAGCTCCTAATGTCAATTAAGAATTAACTCCATTTCTAATCTTATCCAGAAGTGATGTAATCCGTCTTCTGCTCCTGATCAATTGCATTGAAAAACTCTTACGTACGTAATGAAGAATTCTTTTCTGCATTAAGTCTCATTCAAGTTTTTGTACTTTTCATCAGATTTTCCACATATGAAAACAGCTCAAATCTTAATTACGTTCCATGAGGTGACCTGAAGATATAAGAATGATATGCCTATAATTTGAAGATCAATCTACACTGAAAGTGAATTTTCCATTGTCTTTCTTAGAGCTTATATACACCAGTTAGTTTGATGTCCAGACATATTCACCATGCATCATGACTGAGTTGAGAGAAAAGAACTCAGAAATGCAAAATTTTCACAAGAATCTGCAAAACAGACTTTTTATTCTCCAGCTTGATGTCATGATTAGGAAAATTGTGTACCGCACGGCTGTAATCGAAGTCAGAAGTCAATTCTGCAGAACAGTATTATAAGCATTTCCAAGCCAATATGCTAAATGTTTTACAATTAGTTTTGCTGATTAAAAAACCTTATTCTTTTCCTTTTTGTTCAAGTGATAAAGCAATCGAACTAGCAGCCCCTGCTGAGGCTCTTGATCACATCACAAGTTGGTGACATATTCCATTGCGTTCATGCGATACTAAAAATCAAAACCTCAACTTTTAGCTTTTGCATTATTCTGATTTTGAGAAATAAAATACTACTAAAAAATAGTATTGATTGAAGTTAACTCTTGCATAAATGGCAGCCATAGAAGAAAATCATTAAAGGACCAGTCTTCATTAACTTGAACTACAAGTTGTCCTCAAAAGTAGAATTCCAACAAGGTCCGTACAACCCACGAAAGTAGAAAATGTTAAACATGCAGGAGATTGACTATATAAAACGATTATCAACAGAATTTTAAAATTTATTTAATTACTCTTATTTTGGCCAAACATGAGAAAACAAAGTTTCAACCACCCTATGAAAGTTCCCCTGGCATACAAAATGATTAATACTTTTAGAGGGATGACTTCAAATTTGGACAATTTTCTATCTGGATACAACCTACAAGTCTCAAGCATACTTTATTGCATTAGTTTTATTCAACTCATACCGCCTTATTTTATTCATTTAACAAAGGAAGAAAAAAAAACACTGAAAATCTCAAACTGCATCACAAATATTTGCCACGGGGTTCTAAGATGATGAGGCTTGATCACGAAGGTGCTTCTCTTGAGAGAGCAGCTTTGCGAACCTGCATACGGGTTAAAGAAAAACTGTTCTGTATTATTATGTGACAGAAGCCATAAGAAGGGTTTAATTGACAAGCTAAGCTAGAATATATAATTTCACACCTTGTAAGAGCCTGTTCATTGGTCTCATGTTTCGACGGTCCAAAACTACCTGTCTCTAAATTCACCTTTGACACCGGTTTCTTCAGCAATTCTTCTCCAATCTTTGCAAGATTTTCCAGATTCTCCTTCGTGGAATTATCAACAGAGGACACTTCCCCTTTCAATGTATCATCCTGCAATTTTAACCAAGACTAAATGTACTTAGTTTTCAGCAATTTCATTTTCCAGCTAGACTACATAACAACATACATATAATAAAATTAAGGCACCAAATGGTTATGAGACCGATCGAGCAATGTCTACGAATACCTGAATTCGAAGGTAATTTTTTTCGGATTCCAGACTTTTGAAAACCACAGACATATGCCAGTCTACTAAATCTGCACTTGCTTGAGTGAAGACATCAACTAATGGGGTAGAATGGTCACTTACTAACCAACCAAACACTCCCCATCTGGATGCTTCATTTGCAGTGTACTTCTCTTCAACTTTAGGAGAACCTGTTCCCACTGATAGTACCAGTAGTCTACCATAATGATCAGCTGCTTTTATAGAATTGAAATCTGGGCTTTTCCTGTGAATCTCTTTTGTCACTTCTCCAATAGCAATTAAAGTCTAGGTGTTGATCACAATAATTGAACACAGCATTACTATAGTTGTAGGATCAAAAAAATAAACAACCAAAAAGGAAACAGATTGTTTAGTATAGGATACCAATATGCTACACTATCGATGTTGTGTCGATATTTTGTTGATACTTAATCAATATTCAACAACGTATCAGATACTGTAGATTATGATACCCGTTACCAAACCCAACACAATCATCAAATTTATAATCACCGGATTGTTAGCAGCTACACCACCATCAACAAGATTGAATTTTTCCACCTTTCCTGCAGAGTCTTTGGTTTCAAAATAGTGAGCAGGAAAATAAGTTGGGGCAGCGGAAGTTCCAATGCCTATATCTGACAGTAAGGCATTGAGGTATGGCTTGCGCTTCACCTAAAACCAAGTATTAATTAAGTACAATATATATTGTACTTAATTTTGAGAAATTTCAGACATAAAAAATTTGGTTGATCAACAACCTCAAAGCTGGAGAAGATGGTGGGCTGGAGTCGCTTGATGTCAAAAGTTGGGATTACAACGTTGGCCAATGTTTGTTGACATCTTGTGTTTCCCAGTTTTTGCTTAAGGAGATTATGGAGATACTTGCCATCGTACCTTGGTCCAAAAACTGCTTTGATCATTTTGGCAACTGAAGCAAGTGGCCAACTGTTGCTTATGCAGAATATAGGAGTGTGTAAGACAATAATCAACACTATTACGATAATATGTGATTTAAAGATCCAATTATCAATTGTTAGTTAATTTGTTAACTTAGTTGCTTGGGCTCATGTTGTTACATAGGATATTATAACCCAACCCATTTGTTCTATACATACAGGCTTGGGCTTTTTGGTACAGTGCTCATGAGCTGAACATGGTTCGTAATGGGTTATGGACATCAAGATTCGAATTCAAGTGCAAGAGGGTAAGTACAATTAATTGGCATAACCCACATCATGCGTTGACCTAAAGCTGAATTATATCGTGATTGAAGTGTGTTATTATAAATGACAAAGAACTGAAAAAAGATTTGCTAAGTCTATTATATATTACCTCCTTTGAGGAAAAATTTTAGGGCCTTTATCAAAATAGAAGGACTTGATATCTTTGGCAGCATACATAGGGCGATTGTTGTCATTGGGTGCAGTTAGCATGATGGTCAACAGACCACCCGTGCTTGTCCCTGCAACTACATCGAAGTAATCTGCAACTCTTGCTAACTCACCATCTAGCTTCTGCATGCATGGACACCATGAAAACGAAAATTGCATCTTAAATTCTCAAGTAAAAATGGATCTCTAATTAATTACTGTCATTTTAACATTATATATGTAGCATGAGTGTACGAGAATTGTATAACCTGTAACTCGGACTCTAAGAAGGCAACTATAATTCCTGGAATAATTCCTCTAATTCCACCTCCATCAATGCTGAGAACTGTAATGAACTTTCCATGAGTAGGAGCTTTTAGGGTTCCTAACTTTGTTTTTTCCACCTCCATTGGTTTTTAATACCCAAGTACTATGGAAATATATTAAATAATTGCTGAATTGTTGAGACATTCTATCTGTATATATATTACTCCATGGAAAAGAGGAACCAACAATCTGGATTAGTGGGACTAATCATTCTAAATGTGACCTAATAGTGGGTTCTAGCTTGGACATGAAAATGTGACCACATGAAGTGTGCACAATTGGAAATATTGCGCCATTGACGATAACAACTCTTGAGTGCCATTTCCTCAAGTGGTGAGTGCTCTTCGTTTGGCAGAGAAAAGATGGCAACTTTTGGCACCACCCCATGCAAGAATTGTAGGTGAAACCATGAGAATTGTAGGTGAGAACAATTTGGTGATCACGCATGAGCATTTGCTCATGTAATCTTGATTTCGGTACCTAACTAAAATGATTGGCAGTGTGCGTTTGAAACCTGGGTTTTCAGACAAGTAGTGTGTGGTGTGGCATCTCCAAAAATTAATGAAGAGCATTTTAATTTTCCTTTTGAAACTTAATTAGGTTTATTTGTTCTCCCCCAAATGAGAGTAAGTGATGATAATGATAAATAAAAGATTGGCCGAAAGGAGTTATGATATTTTAAGTCCATGTAGTTTGAAGGAAGTAATTTAGTCCATATACATATTTTCAGTTGTCGTGATTTTACGCACATGTAGTTTACTAATTGTTGCAATTCAAACACAATGACTTAATTTTGTCAACTTTTATTTACACAATTAGCTCACGAGTGACATATATGAAGGTAATTAAATTGCAATACTTCTTGAGTGTAAAAACACCAAAAAATGCCTTTCACATTCAAATTTTCATGAAAAATATGGCAAAGTGCATTAGTAAATACATAGGGTTAAATCATGAAAAACTAAATTGACCAAAATGAAAGTTGACTACGTAATATTTGAGAATGTTTCTTATTTTCTGAACTTTTGAAGAGTTTTTCTTTTGGAGATAAGATTGCATGCGACCGTGTTTATAGATTTTTGTATTAATTTAAATGATGAATGAAACGTCCAGAAATTGAGTATTAATTTATAGATTTTTGTGGCACTTGGAATTTGGATTATGTGTTGTTGTAACTTGTATATCTCGTACATTTAGACCAGTTCAAACTTCAAAACCCTCATGGGATTTTACATAAACTTTCTGTTTCTGTCATGCCGCCATATTTTACCACTTAATAATATTAAACTCCAGAAAAAGCACCGATCAAGCGAAGAGATTAATTCATGAAGAAATGATCATCCTCCCTCAGCTTGATGAAGAAGACAATGCCACCTCATCCCTGCCCTAGATTGTTCTGGGTTATAATTAACTTAGGCTAACAGAACTTTCAAAATAATTATTTGTTTCAACATTAATAGCTTAATTTCTATCAACAATTAGTATAACTTGTTTTGTTATTGATAGTCAAATCATATCATTCCCTAAATACGAGCTTTTGATGTTAACCCAAAACTTAACTCATATATATACAAGTAATTCCAATTTCACCCTCCTTGATCTCCTCATGTAGGTTTTTATTTATTTATTATTTTTATAAATTTATGAACACTCCTCAAGTAGTCTAGTCTTTAAACCTTCTTTATTAATTATTCGAAAAACTTCTAAAAATATGTGAACAATTTTGTTTCAATAACTTTGTGTTGAGTTAATTGGACCAAGATTACTGCGCCGGAACTACCATGCACAGGACTTTGACTAAGAAAATTCCCATCCCAAGTCCAAACCCTTTATCATTCAACACAAGGTAAATTTATCATTTGTAGACTCTTCTTACCGTCTTACAACTCCCTTTTTTTATTTTATTTTTATACAAAAGATAATGGGGAGGGAAGATTTTTCGAACAAAAAAAAACGAGCAGGGAAGATTCGAATACAGAACCTTGGCGGTTGTATGGATAACTATTCTTAACCACTTGAATTACAAACTCTTTATACCTTTATTTATATACTTTAAACGATTAAGGATGAGATTTTCTATTTAAACCCCGCACTTCTCTTTGTTCAACCCCAATACTTAAATCATTAAGCTATAAGTTTTATTATTGTGTAAAAAGATAAAAAAAGTTATTCAACTTAATAATTAACCCTAGTACATCTATACACACACCCCAACTTCCTGTTTACAAACTCACTCACTCACTCTCTCTCTCTCTCTCTCTCTCTCTCTCAACAATACCTAAGTGTTGGAATTCCAGTTACAGTTCTTGGAGAGAGGTAAAATTGTTCTATTTCTCTAGAAAGTATTAAATTTCAGGTTTGGGGTTCCATTTGTTTGTGTTTTTTTCTACTGGGAACAAAGAAAATTGTGGGGTTTAAATAGAAAATCTCTTTTATTTCTCATTTTTTCAGTTTGGGGTGTATTTAAGGGTAGTTTGGGAAGATAGTGGGGTTTTCTTAGAAATTGTGAAAATTTAAATTAAAAGATGGGGTGAACTAAGAGAAATGTGAGGTTTAAATAGAAAATCTCTTAAGGATGGTGTAGAGATAACAACAATAATAACAAAATAAAATATTTCTATTGATGTTCCCACAACCAAAAGAATTTGAAAGAAAGAATGTATATGTATACATCTATTTACATTCATATCCCGCCTGGGATTTATTCAAACACACACAATATTAAAAGAAGGGATCAAGGTATGATGGGATCATTTTGCCCCCATACACTTGACCTTACAACAATTTATTATAATTTACAATTTTCCAAACGATTCTAAATGAAAGAATCAAGAGTTGTTTATATACCTGGATCGATCATAGGGTAGGAGCTTTAAGCAAGCCCATTATTCAACGTTTCTTGGCGAAGACGCTTCTCCTCAGAGAGTAGTTTTGCAACCCTGCAAATTATAATTAAGTTAAAGTTAAACCTTTCCATTAATTAATTACTTCGTCTATATATACTATGCATGTGGATTTATATAATTGTGTGATATATATATATACACACCTTCTAAGAGCCTCTTCATTCGTGTCATGATTAGAAGCCTCAAACCTGCCACTGTCCAAATTAACCCTGGAAACTCGTTCTTTCAATAGGCCTTCTCCAACTGTGACAAGACGGGCCAAATTCTTCTTTGTGGCTACATCCACAGAAGACACCGTCCCATGAAGCGTGTCATCCTGCGTACACATACACGTCAATATAAATATGTAACCCTAATCTAATTATCATAAGAAATTAGATTACCATCCTTAAATAAGATGTTTTTCTTTTTCATTAAAGAGTACCTGAATTCGAAGATAGTAATCCTCTGAGTGGAGGGCTTGGAAAACTCCAGAAAGGTGAAGATCAACCATATCGGCACTTGCTTGACTGAACACATTGATGATTGGGGTGGTGCCACCGCTGGTTAACCAGTTCAAGAGGCCCCATTTGGCTGCAGAATGTGCATTGTATTTCACTTCAGCTTTTGATGTGCCAGTTCCTAATGATATCACCAGAAATCGTCCATAGTCCACTGGTTTCACAGGAAAGAAGTCCGGATTCGACTTCTTTATTTCGTTTGTTACTTCACAAATAGCAAGTAAAGTCTGCAAGGGGCAAGCAAAAGTGTTTAACATCAAGTTTACTGTAAATGAACCTTACATATATATATATATATATATATATTAAAATATTCTCTTTCCATACTATTTAATTACTCGTTTGTATATGTTGCGTTGTTAAACTACAAATCTGAACTTCACATTCAAAATGGTTCAAATTAACAGTCTAATAACATGAGAAGAGAGTACTATTAATACATTAATACTAATATTAATGGATCATTTAATTATAATACGTACTGGATTATTTGCAGCGATGCCACCATCTATGAGGTTAAATTCTCTAGTTTGTCCAAATTCGTCCTTGGTTTCAAAATAATGAGCTGGAAGAAAAGTTGGTGCTGCTGAGGTTCCAATGCACACGTCAGAGAGCAAGGCATCATAGAATGGGTTATGCCTTACCTGGTCAACCAAATAGAGAACATGTTAGATTATTATATAGGTAATTTTCTTAATTATTTATAATTAGACATGATGAAGAAGTGATGAAGTACCCTAAAGCTAGAGAAGACAGTGGGCTGGAGATTCTTGATGTCAAATGTGGGAATGACAACATTAGTCAATGTTTGGTGCATCTTTGTGTCTCCCAGTTTTTGCCTAATCAAGCTATGTAGATACTTGCCATCGTATTTTGGTCCTGCCAGAGCTTTGATGATCTTTCTAGTATAACGAAACAAAGGAAACCTGTCGTCCAAAACATTGAAGCAAAAGTTATTTAAACTGTGAAAGATATATATCCCCATATTTATTAATTATGGATTAGTACGTACTTCTTTTGGGGGAAGATTTTAGGGCAGTGAGTCATGTAAAAGTCGCTAATATCTTTGGCAGAAAACAGTGGGCGGTTATCCTTATTTGGGGTTGTGAGCATGGCCGTCACAAGACCACCTGTGCTTGTTCCTGCAACCACATCAAAGTAGTCGGCGATTCTTGCATCTTCACCGTCAAGCTTCTGCAACACATCAAAGACATTAATATAAATTCGGGGAAAAGAGATTCGAATTTTAGACCTCTTCAAACAAACTGAAGAGAAGTGCCACTAAACCTAAAAAAGAATACTAGAATACCTGAAGTTCGGATTCGAGGAAAGAGAGGATGGTTGCGGGGATAAGCCCTCTTATGCCGCCACCATCGATGCTGAGAACTGTGATCATCTTTCCATAGCTTGGGGGAACTACGATACTGTTGTTTCTTTCCATGAGATGAGAGAGGGAAAGAGAGGTTTCTGATCGATGAACTTTGTAAGCTAATGAGAAGACTTAAGAGAAGAAATCAAAGAATGAGAAGACTTAAGAGAACAAATCAAAGAATAGGTAGCTAGAGATTTCTTGGGTTGGTTCTGAGTTCCCCTTTTCAGAGATTTTGTGTTGCTATTTATAGCCTCTAATACTTAACTTGTTGGTGCATATAATGACACATCTTCCAGGAAACAACTGAAGCCCATAACGTTGAAGATGATGATCCGCCAGCTAAGCTAATCAACGGTGATAAATCATAATTAATTTAGTTCTAGCCGTAATTTGTATATAGGCATGTGTAACACAAGAAATTTAGCTCATATATCCTTGAGGCTCTTGCGTATTATGAAGAGTCCTTTCTACATGAGATATTGACTTGGGGAAAAACATGAAACAGAAGCGAAATTCAACGAATGAGTTTAATTATATATTACTATCACTTTTCTTTTTGGCCAAACAAGTATTAGACAAATGTTATCCAAACAAATGAGGGTATAGATTGTGCTTTCTAATTTGGACTATTCTCTATCGGCATAGAAAATAATCATTGAATCGTGCCGCCTCTTTTTATTCATTCAACCACACACACAAAAAGATAGAATTACAATCTCTGACTATACTTTTCGTCAACCAATTGGTCATGTATATGCCAATAGCCAATTCAACAATCAGCTTGACCCATTGATCGCCATGACAACATCTTGTTACACATAAATGAAACATGTAATCTACAACGGAACTTATTCAATTTTAATGACTTGGTCAATCCAATGATGTACAATGAACTGTAACATCACGTGGTAGTGTGCATAAGCAAAATTCTACTTTTTCCTTGCACTTGTACCAAACTTTTCAAGTAATTTGTTTCAACACTAGTCTTTTTTCAAGCACCCAAGTAATTTCTTCTGCCAGTAAAGGAATAGAAAAGACTTATAAAATTCCCCGACTCTCTCTCTTTCGGTTACTATATCATTCAATTACTTGGGGACTATAAACTTGGGGCGTTAGAAAATAAAGAACAATTTTGCTACGCTTCAACAACCATGGTCAGCAATATTCTCGAAACTGGGCCAGGCCAGGCCAGGCTCCATCTAGCAGCCAAACATGTGCTTAGCTTCTTCAATCAACTGGGCTGGGCCTAGACTAGGCCCAATTTTCAGGCCTAATTTTGAGACCCAATTTTGAGGCCCATACCGTTAATTGAGGTAGAGGTTCGCATATCCCACAAGAAATTCGTCATTTGTAGACCCTTCTTACCGTCTCCCAACTCCCTTTTTATACTCACACTTCCCGTATAGATCGGCAAATTTCCTCCCGCCAGGGAAAGCCTCCCTCCTCCCAACTTCACTCTTCTCTTCAATCCTTTTTTCTCTTTTTTTTTTTCTTTTCTTTTCCCCCATAAAGACCTAAACATTCCCCAGAATCCCCAATCCACAATTCCAAAATGATACTCCGCCTCTGTTACCGAACCCATCGCTACTGCCACTACCTCTTCCCACATCACCGTCGTCGCCATAATCATGGCCCTTCATTTTTCTCTTCCACTTCCAGAAACCCCACCGAACCCCTCAACAATCTCCAAAATTCCAATCAAGAAACACAGCCACTGCCAACCCTCCACCGCCGTTTAAACCCTCTCGCTCCTCTCCCCACCGCCTCAACTCTCCCTCGCACCATTGGCCGAAAGGAGTTATGATTTTAGTCCATGTAGCTTGAGTAGGGATGGACTATAGGCATGGCTAACCTGGGCTGTAGCCCGGGTGCCTTTTTCTTTTTCCAGCCCATAAAAAAATTATAGCCCAGTCAGCTATTAAGGTGCTATCTTATTTCCATTTATTTTTATATTACTACATTTACTTAAGTTTACAATGTAAATAAGGAAGTATCCCCCATTTGGATTCAAATAAAAATGCTAAAAAATCAAATTCCCACCAAATCAAAATATGAAAAATCGGTTTTAGTACAAAATAAGATTTATGCTAAAAATGATGGCTCATTAAGTCAATATATACTTCATACTAAAATCTCATAAAATCAAGTTTTCTTATTTGATGTGTAAGGAATAAAAGCGGCCAAAAATTATTTTGAGAAAATGATTATTCTGAAAAACTATTTTTTATACTTAGCCAATATTTTTACATAAAATAGTTTTCATGTATTATTATTTATTTTTATCAATGAAATTACATTATACGGTTGAGTTTTCTATCTACTTAGTATGTTTATATGTAAGTTAAATTTAATCCAGTCAAGTTTGAAATTTTGAGTCCGTCCCTAAGCTTGAGGGAAGTAATTTAGTCCATATACATACTTTCAGTTGTCGTGATTTTACGCAAATGTAGTTTACTAATTGTTGCAATTCAAACATAAGGACTTAATTTTATCAAATTTTGTTTACACAATTAGCTCACGAGTGACATATATGAAGGTAATTAAATTGCATTACTTCTTGAGTGTAAAAACATCAAAACATGCCTTTCACATTCAAATTTTCATCAAAAATATGGGAAAGTGCATTAGTAAAATACATAGGGTTAAATCATGACAAACTAAATTTACCAAAATGAAAGTTCACTACGTAATATTTGAGAATGTTTCTTACTTTCTGAACTTTTGAAGAGTTTTTCTTTTGGAGATAAGATTGCATGCGACCGTGTGGTTAGCTAATCGCCAACAATAAAATATAAATGATGAATGAAACATCCAGAAAATGAGTATCAACTTGTATATCTCGTACATTTTAGAACCAGTTCAAACTTCAAAACCCTCATGGGATTTTATATAAACTTGCTGTTTTTGTCATGCTGCCATATTTTACCACTTAATAATATTAAACTCCAGAAAAAGCATCGATCAAGCGAAGAGATTAATTCATGAAGAAATGATCATCCTCCCTCAACTTGATGAAGAAGACAATGCCATCTCATCCTTGCCCTAGATTGTTCTGGGTTATAACTTAGGCTAACAGAACTTTCAAAATAATTATTTGTGTTTATACCAAAATGAACAGCCAATAAGAACAAGACACGTGGACAAAATTGAGCCTGGTCATGATTGCCTTCGGCACCTAACCTATCAATCTACCGACTAAGGCAACTCCCTTTTTCATTACACGTGGCATGCTCATAATCGACGTCCACAGTCCCACATCGAAATTCTGAATAATATGCACACCTCCTGATCGGTTCATAATTGTATATCATTTCGAACCCTTCTAGCTTATGATTTGGTTATGTTTTTTAGTTAAACTTGTGATTTTAATCCTTTTTGTGTTTATCTTTCAATTCATTGAGCTTTAGGTAACAATGATGGTTTTGGATAGGAAATGATGCAATTCATGCATGTTAAGGCATGATTTGGGTGAATCGAAGAAGAGCTTAAAGACAAACTAATTTTGGCTACAAACCCTTGCCAGCCCAGTTTCGTAGGTCAACTTCTTGGCCTTGGATCAGCATGCTCTAGGACTCGGATGAGGTGAAGATCTTCATGAAACTTGTTTCAATGGGTGTCGAGTACAACATATCCAAATTTCAGCTCAATTGAACATATGTGGAGTGCTTAGCCCGTCCAACACTCAACCTTGCTCAGGAGGATTTGCAGCTGCCAGCTTTTTGCCATGTGCCTCCTTTTAGCCATGTGCCTCACCCCAACTATAACTTACTTTGTACCCAACATAATGAGTGAAGTAGGGAGGCATTCCAGCTATGAAATTCTAAAGGAGAAAGTTGGTACATGATTGAGCTATTAAAGAGAAAGCATGTGCATGCATGTGAAGCAAAAAGAATGAAATGAAATGAAATGAAGTCAATTCCAGTCTCTGTTCGGCAGCCAACTTGCAAGGCCCAAAACGCACACTTATACTACTCCTATGGGAATACTTTCTTCATAGAAGTTGTTCCAATGGGTGTCTAGTATAACATATCCAAATTTGAGCCCCATTGGATACGTTTTGAAACCTCTGGCCTTCCTACACCAAGTCTGGTTCAGAAGAATCGTTTTTTCAGCAAACAAAAGGCAACCACATGGGTTGGCAGCAAAAGGTAGCCACAACACCTTTGAATTCCCATGTGAAGAAAGCTTGAGGTGCAGCAAAAGAAGTATGGGATGAGATTGATTCCAACCACACTAACATAGACAAGATGAAGTGTGAGTTATGGGTTGTATTAAAAGAGGAATGGTGGTGTTGGAATTCATCATGATGTTCCTCCATCTTAGCCCTATAAATAGAGAAGTCTTCAAGCTTCATAAATCACACCCCAAGGGGGGAGCTCTCAAACACTTCTCTAGAGCTCCCTTCCCTTCTCTCCCTCAAATTCTCTTAGTTTCCTTTCAAGTTGTAAATTGTTGTAACAAAATGATTTTACTAAATTTTCCTTCAAGTTTTCTTAGTTCTACTTTACTTTTATTTGTAATGTACATTATTTCTTAAGTATTCAAATTTAATTAGTTTCCAAGTTTCAATTATGGTTTTTATTCTTATTCATTATGCTTATAAGTTAATATGCTAGTTTGAATGATCGATCACCATTTAGGTTTGCATGTTAGCTATCTTAGTTTGAATTAAGAGTAGACACCATGCTTTAATTTGAATTGAACTATGAATAGGAAGAGTATGTATGGACATTCGACAATAGGGATTAGATACATGTTTGGTTGTTTAAATTGTTCTTCTATGCTTAATGTGTTCCTAATGCTTAATTTTAGGTTAGACAACAAATGATCACAAGTTGAGGATGCAGCCGAATCCATTTTGGTGCAGCTGAATCGACGCAACACCTCCCAAGATCTATAAAAGAGGACAACCGTCCCAAAATAGAGGTAATCAGAACTAACAGCATACAAGTCTATTGATCTGTCAGTTTAATTTACTAAACCCGAACTTACTTAAGTATCGGAGAGCCTTCAGCCGGTACCACACCGGTGCCCTAGGCCTTACCGAGCGTCTTTCTTTTTCGCAGATCACGCGCTCTACCGAGGCCCAAATATCTCTAAGTTGAGCTCAAGAGTGCTAAACCACTTTTTCGCATCAACAATTTGTTTCAACATTAATAGCTTAATTTCTATCAACAATTAGTATAACTTGTTTTGTTATTGATAGTCAAATCATCATTCCCTAAATACGAGCTTTTGATGTTAACCTCAAACTTAACTCATATATATACAAGTAATTCCAATTTCACCCTCCTTGATCTCCTAATGTATTTATTTATTATTTTTATAAATTTATGAACACTCCTCAAGTAGTCTTTAAACCTTCTTTATTTTTATTTTTTGTTTGGGTTACAAGGAGGGCCGAAGCCCAAGAAAAAACCAAAAAAAAAAACTCCATTGGGACAAGCCTAGCAGTGGTCATCCTAACAGAGTCATTTGCCAAGAGGCTTACAATAAAAGGAGGGGGAAGATCAACAACAGGATAACCCAAATTGGAACTTTGACCAATATGTGCCATATGGTCAGGAGCAATGTTTTGTTCTCTATAAATATGAGAAATGGAACACTCCCAGTCATGCAATAGTATGTATTTGCAGCTATGGATGAGGCTAGAGAGAGGGTGACTAGGCCTAGTCTCTCCATTAATTAAGAAGACAACAGTAAAAGAGTCACACTCCACTTTAATTCTTCGGATACCTTTGTTCCACGTAAGGAGTAAACCTCTGAAAATACCCCATAATTCAGCTTCATGGATTTTACCACACCCCAAATTTGTGACAAAGCCCTTAATCCATCTACCCGTAGAATCCCTTATGATCACAACAACAAAAAAGGTCTTTTGCTACAAACTTTATTCGATGGCCCCTAAATATCGTCGCAAAAGATCTATTTTTCGACTAAAAACATCGGTCGTTGGAAATATGTCAATATGATACATTTTATTTCCAACTATTAATGTACTCTCGGAAAAAGTCTCTATGGATGTCGGAAATACATTGTTTTTAGGCGGAAAGACTTGGCGCCAGCTGTATTACCAACAAAACGCATGGCCGTCGGAATTGTCATGGTTATTTCTGAGGGGCGGTTTTTTCTCTCGGAAATAGTCACTTATTTCTAAAGGAAAATATGTCTTCTCAATAATGAGTCTATATTTCCGAGGGCAATTATGTGCGGTCAGAAATAATTGCATTTTACCGACGAAAAGTTTTGCTTGTCGAAAATAGTTGTCGATTTCCAACGAATAATTTTTGTTGTCGGAAAGTAAATTTTCATTTCCGATTGCAATTAACCGCTGTCAGAAATAGTTATTATTAAATTATCATTGTTTAACAAATTAGTTTCTTACGACGTCATAATATTTACGACACACATCGCTGGTCGAAAATAAAAACTTTTCTAACGGCTTGTCGAAAATGTACCTTTTCCAATGATCGCTTTTCTGACGCCGTCCGACGGCCATCTGCTCTCGGAACAACGTTTTTCTGACAAAAAACTGGTATTTCCGACATTGTTTTGCCTTTGCAAAAAAGGTTTTTTTTTTTTTTTTTTGTAGTGGAGGCCTCCATCACTAATAGATCCCATCTCACCCATACAACTACCATCCACATTAATTTTAAAACAGCCAGCACAAGGAGGAGACCAATGTAACTTAAGAATTTGTTTAGAGGCCTTAGAATTCCTGGAGCGGTTGGCCACGCCACTCCCTAGTAAACTGAATGATTGGAATGTGGGGCCAATGAGGAGGAGTAAAGTTGTCATCAAACACTTTCTTACATCGCCATTTCCAACAAAACCACAGGAGGCCAAGAATAGAGAGGACCAAGGGATACCTTGCATGCAGCTGAAACTAACCTTAATATTGATGAAAAGCCAGTCCTAAAAATCCATAGAGAAAGAGTGAGCAATTTGATTAGGAATTCCAATGGAATTCCACATTCTAGCCGCATGACTACACCTGCGAAAAAGATGGTCCAAAGACTCCATGGAAAAGTTGCAACAAGGCCAATTAGGATTGGAAGCTAAGTTCCTTCTAACACGTTGGGCATTAGTTAGGAGCTTACCTTGAAACAGCAGCCAAACAAAGGTTTTTATTTTAGGAGGAACATGCAGCTTCCAAATAATATCCCAATTCCAAGTATGATTAGTCTCCTCAGTAAACAAAGAGTGATAAGCCGTTTTCACTGAAAATTCACCATTGGAGGTAAGCTGCCAAATACAAGAGTCCACCTCACTACGATTAAAACCTACATGAATACAATGAATTTTCTGCACCACATCCAAATGGAGACAACCCAGAAGCCAATTGGTGTTCCACCCTTACTTGGTGAG
Source organism: Prunus fruticosa (assembly GCA_018703695.1). NCBI lineage: Eukaryota > Viridiplantae > Streptophyta > Magnoliopsida > Rosales > Rosaceae > Prunus > Prunus fruticosa. The sequence continues at coordinate 53,260,569 of CM031917.1, forward strand.
GAAATCACTCACAGTCCACTCAAGCAAGTCATTAGAAAGGGAAATGGTGGCGAAGTTCTCAAGAGGCCCACAACCTACCCAATTATCTTTCCAAAACAAGATATTGTCACCATTACCAACTCTCCATTTAAGCCCTTTAGAGACAATTTGAGAACCGAATAGAATACCTCTCCAAGTACTAGAGCAATTAAGGAATTTGAGATTTGGGGCAACAAGCAAACTTTGATCTTTTAGATACTTTCCATTAAGAACTTGAGACTAAAGACCCTGATCCTTTTGGACAATTTTCCAACCAGTCTTGGCAAGTAAAGCCTGGTTCATACAATGGGTCTTTTTTTTGCCTAGACCACCAAAGCTCTTAGGCTGACAAACAGTGTCCCAATTAACAAGGTGAATTTTAGTTTTATCACCAGTATAACCCCACAAAAAATCCATGTTAAGCTTATCAAGCTGGTTGCAAGTAGACATGGGAAGATCAACAGTTTGCATAGTATAAATTGGAATAGCTAAAGTAACAGCATGCAAGTAAGTTAATCTACCTACCATAGATAATGTGTGACTCTTCCAAGAAGCCAATCTACGCTGCACTTTGTCAACAATCCTAGAGTAAGTATCCTTGGTAATTCTAGACTGGATCAAGGGAACACGAAGATAATTTCCAAGACAATCAGGAGGGGAGACCCACAAATATTAGCAATAGTAGAAGCAATCCCATAATCAGTATTAGGAGAGCAACAAATTCTGGATTTATCAAAATTAACTTGCTAACCCACAAAATAAATCCAAACAATGCTTCATAAGCTTAGCTTGGTGTATAGAGGCTTCCCCAAATAAAATAAGATCATCAGCAAAGAAGAGGTGGGATATAGCAGGACCATTTCTGGCAACCTTAACAGACTTCCAAGTTCCAAAGGAAACATGATGATTGATAATATCAGAGCCTGAATCCGACAGGAAGTGTGCCAACGAGGACGCTGGGCCCCAAGGGGGGTGGATTGTAAGACCCGTGTCTTGGGGAAACAAGAATGGTGAGCAATCCCACATCGCTCGGGGAGGGAAAGGTGAAGTGCTTTAAATGTGTGGGCACTTCTCTTTCTAGCACGAGGCTTTTTGGGAGCTCACTGGCTTCGGAGTCATGGGAACTCCGAAGTTAAGCGAGTTGGGGGCTAGAGCAATCCCAGGATGGGTGACCCATTGGGAAGTTACTCGTGAGCTCCCAAAAACAAAAGCGTGAGGGCAGAGAGGGGGGACGCAAAGCAGACAATATCGTGCTACGACGGAGCCGATCCCGGGGATGTGACAATTTGGTGAGAAAGTTTTTCCATGCACAGAACAAAGATGTAGGGGGATAGGGGGTCACCTTGTCTGATCCCAGCAGTAGGAGAGAATCTTAGTAAGCTCACTCACCATTGAGAATGGATTGGTATCTAACAGACTTAATACACTGCATGATAAGAACAAGTAATTTACCTCTAATCCCAATTTCCCATAACACATCATAGATGAAATCCCGAGCAACAGAGCTAGGACTAGCCACTTTCGGAACAAGGGTAATCAATGTGTCATTTAAAGCATCAGGAATGCTAGCAGAGCTAAAACAACCAACAATTAAGTCAACAAAGGTACCTTGACAAAGATCCCAGAAATCATGATAGAATTTAGCAGGGAAACCATCCGAGCCTGGGGCTTTAAAACTACCAATACTGAACAAACAATCCTTTATGACTTGAGGATTAATATCACAATTGAGATTACCCAACTCAGAAGTCTCTAATCTAGGAAAAAGCTGGGGGAGATCAGCATTAGAGTACCTCATTGTTTGAACAGCAAAAAGAGTTTTGAAATAATCAACAATGATATTTTCCATTTCTTTTTTATCATTAGTCCACGTACCTTAAGCATTAGTAAGGCCTTCCAATTTGTTCCTTCTTTCTACGAATAATGGTAGACAGGCTAAACCTTCTTTATTAATTATTCGAAAAACTTTTAAAAATATGTGAACAATTTTGTTTCCATAACTTTGTGTTGAGTTAATTGGACCAAGATTACTGCGCCGGAACTACCATGCACAGGACTTTGACTAAGAAAATTCCCATCCCAAGTCCAAACCCTTTATCATTCAACACAAGGTAAATTTATCATTTGTAGACTCTTCTTACCATCTTACAACTCCTTTTTTTTATTATTTTTTTATACAAAAGATAATGGGGAGGGAAGATTTTTCGAACAAAAAAAAACGGGCAGGGAAGATTCAAATACAGAATCTTGGTGGTTGTATGGATAACTATTCTTAACCATTTGAATTATAAACTCTTTATACCTTTATTTATATACTTTAAACGATTAAGGATGGTGTAGAGATAACAACAATAATAACAAAATAAAATATTTTTATTGATGTTCCCACAACCAAAAGAATTTGAAAGAAAGAATGTATATGTATACATCTATTTACATTCATATCCCGCCTGGGATTTATTCAAACACACACAATATTAAAAGAAGGGATCAAGGTATGATGGGATCATTTTGCCCCCATACACTTGACCTTACAACAATTTATTATAATTTACAATTTTCCAAACGATTCTAAATGAAAGAATCAAGAGTTGTTTATATACTTAGATCGATCATAGGGTAGGAGCTTTAAGCAAGCCCATTATTCAACGTTTCTTGGCGAAGACGCTTCTCCTCAGAGAGTAGTTTTGCAACCCTGCAAATTATAATTAAGTTAAAGTTAAACCTTTCCATTAATTAATTACTATGTCTATATATATATATTATGCATGTGGATTTATATAATTGTGTGATATATATATACACACCTTCTAAGAGCCTCTTCATTCGTGTCATGATTAGAAGCCTCAAACCTGCCACTGTCCAAATTAACCCTGGAAACTCGTTCTTTCAATAGGCCTTCTCCAACTGTGACAAGACGGGCCAAGTTCTTCTTTGTGGCTACATCCACAGAAGACACCGTCCCATGAAGCGTGTCATCCTGCGTACACATACAAGTCAATATAAATATGTAACCCTAATCTAATTATCATAAGAAATTAGATTACCATCCTTAAATAAGATGTTTTTCTTTTTCATTAAAGAGTACCTGAATTCGAAGATAGTAATCCTCTGAGTGGAGGGCTTGGAAAACTCCAGAAAGGTGAAGATCAACCATATCGGCACTTGCTTGACTGAACACATTGATGATTGGGGTGGAGCCACCGCTGGTTAACCAGTTCAAGAGGCCCCATTTGGCTGCAGAATGTGCAGTGTATTTCAGTTCAGCTTTTGATGTGCCAGTTCCTAATGATATCACCAGAAATCGTCCATAGTCCACTGGTTTCAAAGGAAAGAAGTCCGGATTCGCCTTCTTTATTTGGTTTGTTACTTCACAAATAGCAAGTAAAGTCTGCAAGGGCAAGCAAAAGTGTTTAACATCAAGTTTACTGTAAATGAACCTTACATATATATATATACAGTACAATATTCTCTTTCCATACTATTTAATTACTCGTTTGTATATGTTGCGTTGTTAAACTACAAATCTGAACTTCACATTCAAAATGGTTCAAATTACTGATAACATGAGAAGAGAGTACTGTTAATACATTAATACTAATATTAATGGATCATTTAATTATAATACGTACTGGATTATTTGCAGCGATGCCACCATCTATGAGGTTAAATTCTCTAGTTTGTCCAAATTCGTCCTTGGTTTCAAAATAATGAGCTGGAAGAAAAGTTGGTGCTGCTGAGGTTCCAATGCACACGTCAGAGAGCAAGGCATCATAGAATGGGTTATGCCTTACCTGGTCAACCAAATAGAGAACATGTTAGATTATTATATAGGTAATTTTCTTAATTATTTATAATTAGACATGATGAAGAAGTGATGAAGTACCCTAAAGCTAGAGAAGACAGTGGGCTGGAGATTCTTGATGTCAAATGTGGGAATGACAACATTAGTCAATGTTTGGTGCATCTTTGTGTCTCCCAGTTTTTGCCTAATCAAGCTATGTAGATACTTGCCATCGTATTTTGGTCCTGCCAGAGCTTTGATGATCTTTCTAGTATAACGAAACAAAGGAAACCTGTCGTCCAAAACATTGAAGCAAAAGTTATTTAAACTGTGAAAGATATATATCCCCATATTTATTAATTATGGATTAGTACGTACTTCTTTTGGGGGAAGATTTTAGGGCAGTGAGTCATGTAAAAGTCGCTAATATCTTTGGCAGAAAACAGTGGGCGGTTATCCTTATTTGGGGTTGTGAGCATGGCCGTCACAAGACCACCTGTGCTTGTTCCTGCAACCACATCAAAGTAGTCGGCAATTCTTGCATCTTCACCGTCAAGCTTCTGCAACACATCAAAGACATTAATATAAATTCTCTTGGAACAAACTGAAGAGAAGTGCCACTAAACCTAAAAAAAGAAGGCTATAATACCTGAAGTTCGGATTCGAGGAAATTGAGGATGGTTGCGGGGATAAGCCCTCTTATGCCGCCACCATCGATGCTGAGAATTGTGATCATCTTTCCATAGCTTGGGGGAACTACGATACTGTTATTTCTTTCCATGAGATGAGAGAGAGAAAGAGAGGTTTCTGATGGATGAAGTTTGTAAGCTAATGAGAAGACTTAAGAGAAGAAATCAAAGAATAGCTAGAGAGTTGTTGGGTTGGTTCTGAGTTCCCCTTTTGAGAGATTTTGTGTTGCTATTTATAGCCTCTAATACTTGTTGGTGCATGTAATTACGTACACATCTTCCAGGAAACAACAGAAGCCCATAACGTTGAAGATGATGATCCGCCAGCCCGGCTAATCAACTCTGTGTTAATCATAATTAATTTAGTTCTAACCGTACTTTGTATATAGGCATGTGTAACACAAGAAATATAGCTCATGTATCCTTGACTTGGGGAGATTTGGGACCATTAAATTATTAAAATAATGGAATAACATGAAAGAGAAGCGAAATTCAACGAATGAATGTAATTATATATTACTATTCTTTTCGGCAAAACAAATATTAGAACAATGTGATCCAAACAAATGAGTGCATAGATTGTGCTTTGTAATTTGGACTGTTCTCTATCGGCATGGAAAATATAATTATTGAATCGTGCCGCCTCTTTTTATTCATTCAACAAAATATAGAAATACAATCTCTGACTATGGTCATATGACTTGGTCAATCAAGCTTAAATGGTTTGATACACATCAGAAAACTAAGTAATTTTTCAAGCACCCAAGTAATTTGTACCAGTAATTTCAACACTGTTCTCTCTCTCTCTCTCTCTTTCTGTTATTATAACATTCAATTACTTGGGGACTATAAACTTGGGGCGTAATCAAATCAAGAACAATTCAACAACCATGGTCAGCAATATTCTCCAAACTGGGCCAGCCCAGGCTAGGCTAGGCTCCATCTTTCTTCACTCAACTGCTCTGGGCCTACACCAGGCCCAATTTTCAGGCCTCTTTTTCAGGCCCATACCGTTAGTTGAGGTAGAGGTTCGCATATCCCACAAGAAATTCGTCTTTTGTAGACCCTTCTTACCGTCTCCGAACTCCCTTTTTATACTCTCCCACTTCCCGTATAAATCGCCAAATTTCCTCCCGCCATGGAAATCCTCCCTCCTCCCAACTTCACTCTTCTCTTCAATCCTTTTTTCTCTTTATTTTTTTTTTTTTCTTTTCCCCCATAAAGACCTAACCATTCCCCAGAATCCCCAATCCACAATTCTAAAATGATCCTCCGTCTCTGTTACAGAACCCGTCGCTACTGCCACTACCTCTTCCCTCATCACCGTCGTCGCCATAATCATGGCCCTTCAGTTTCCTCTTCCGCTTCCAGAAACCCCAACGAACCCCTCAATAATCTCCAAAATTCCAATCAAGTCACACAGCCACTGCCAATCCTCCACCTCCGTTTAAACCCTCTCGCTCCCCTCCGCCTCAACTCTCCCTCGCACCGCCGCCATCGCCCTGTCCGCCACATTTGCCTCCGCCCTGATAGCCTCGTACGTCGTTGTATGTCTCAGCCAGCAATACAAGTTCATACTAACAACTCTGAACCTGCACACAGAAAATCACATGTAGATCAACAAGGCTCAGATGATGACACCTGTCATGTTTAGCTTAATTATGTTGTTAGATTTTAGTTACATGTTGTTATTTAGAGCTAAGTTTCTATCTTGTATAAAAGAAAACTACTGCAATTATTATTATTCAAGTGAATGAAATCAGAGGAAAATTCCAGATTTACTTTTCTTTCTAATTTTCTGAGCTAACTTTCTTAGCATCCAAACACACAATTCTAGATTTCTCATCATGGTATCACGAGCCTATTTGCCTTACGGCCTCTGATTTTTGCTTCGCTTCTCTTCTGATTTTCTCTCTCTCTTGCCTCTATTCATGGCGACTTCATCGTCTTCGTCTCATTCAACTGTGTCAGTTCTTCTCATCTTCATTCATCTTCTGCTTCGTCGATCGTTAGTGCTCATCACTTGGTCAATGTAGTTCCTGTTAAGCTTCGTCCAGATAATTACCTTCTTTGGAAGAATGTTTGTCTTCCGATTTTGGAATCATATGATTTTCTAGGGTTAATTGATGGCTCTGATCGTGCGCCAGACCGTGTTCTTCTTGGACCACCTGTTTTTTCTTCTCCTCAACTCAATCCTGCGTTATGCTTGGTCTCGCAGAGATAAAAATTGTTTGATTTGTCTTCAAGGCTCGCTCTCTGAAGAAATTTTACCTTATGTTGTCGGTGCTACAACATCGCGAACTTTGTGGCTTAATTTGGAGCGGCGATTTTCGTCTCTTTCTGAATCTCATATTATTGAGTTGCAATGGAAGCTGCAATCTCTCTCTAAAGGTGATGTCGCCACCAACTCCGACGAAAAGCCGTCCAACCCTCTCTACAACGCGTCCGACACGCCGTCCTCAAATCCACAAAGTCAGTTATTAGAGAATAAGTCGGCTAAACATGCCTATAAATAGAAGATGTATTCCACTATGTAGACCAATCAAGAAGTGAAGTGTGTGTCAACTAGAAGAGTGAGCTATAGAGCTAAGGAGTCATTGTGAGAAGTGTGAGTGAAGTGAGAAAGAGTGTTTGTAAGAGTTAGTCTTTCCTTTGAGAGTTGTTTGTTGTAATATTTTGTGAAGTCTAATACAAGTAAATTGTTTACTTGTTTTGTCTCCAACAAGTCTAAATTAGAGTTGTGTACTCTAAATTTGGTCAACAATTGGTATCAGAGCGGACGGTCAGGGGGGTATTCTGCGGGAGCTTCTTTGAGTCGTGAAGAGTTTGTCTCTACAAGTTTGCATATTTAGTTCAAGCTTGTTCGGTACTGCTGGAATTCTGCCGACATGATGGGTGATCTTCACGTAGTTGGAGGAATCACGAAGCTCAACAACAAAAATTACAATACGTGGGCAACATGCATGGAGTCTTATATGCAAGGTCAAGATCTTTGGGATGTTGTCGGGGGCAATGATGTTGCACAACCACGAGAAGACAGTCAGCGACGCTTTGCGTAAGTGGAAGATCAAAGCAGGTAAAGCCATGTTTGCCTTGAAGACAACAATTGAAGAAGAAATGCTGGAGCACATAAGGAAAGCCAAAACACCAAAGGAAGCATGGGACACCTTTGCAACACTCTTTTCAAAAAGGAATGACACAAGACTACAACTTCTTGAGAACGAGCTGCTATCTCTTTGCACAACGCGACATGACGATTGCTCGGTACTTCCACAAGGTAAAGTCCATATGCCGTGAAATTTCTGATTTAGATCCTACTGCTGCTATTGTGGAATCTAGGATAAAAAGGATAATTATTCATGGTTTGAGACCCGAATACCGAGGCTTTGTTGCCGCTATACAAGGGTGGCCTACTCAACCATCACTTATTGAGTTTGAAAATTTGCTTGCCGATCAAGAAGCTATGGCTAAGCAAATGGGAGGGGTCTCGTTAAAAGGTGAGGAGGAAGCACTCTACACCAACAAAAGTAAAGGCAACTTCAAGCAGCACCTTGGTAGTGGATCTAAAAGAGATGGTGACAAGGCGAAAGGTCATCAAGGTGAAGGAAGTTCTCGGTTAGGGGGAGCTTCAAAGTTTCACGGCAACCGTGGTCAATCCAAGAATACTAAAAGATTTGAAGGTAAATGCTACAACTGCGGAAAGAAGGGCCACATGGCGAAAGATTGTTGGTCCAACAAAAGGCCCGCTGAGAGTAATACCTGCTACTTCCAACTCAAAGGAGAAAAGTGAGGATGATTGGGACGCGGAAGCATCTCTTGCTATAGAGGAAGAGGAGAAAGCTCTCACTGTGACGTCACCTGAAAGAATTGACTACAAGAATGATTGGATTATCGACTCAGGCTGCTCAAATCACATGACAGGTGATAAAGAGAAGCTGCAAAACCTGAACTGAGTACAAGGGCAATCGTGTGGTGGTGACTGCCAACAACTCAAGGTTACCGATAACCCACATCGGTAAGACAGTAGTAGCACCACGATACAATTCTAACCAGGTGCCGCTTCAAGATGTCTACCATGTTCCAGGCATGAAGAAGAATCTCCTTCAGTGGCACAACTGACATCATCAGGCCACTATGTCCTGTTCGGTCCAAGAGATGTGAAGGTGTATCAAGACCTCAAGATCTCAGGGATGCCGACAATGGAGGGACGACGACTGGAGTCAGTCTACGTAATGTCAGCGAGAGTCTGCATATGTAGACAAGACAAGAAAGAACGAAACATCAGATTTATGGCACATGAGATTGGGCCACGTTAGCTATCACAAGCTAAGCGTGATGATGAAGAAGTCAATGCTCAAGGGTCTGCCTCAGCTTGATGTGAGAACAGATACGGTCTGTGCAGGATGCCAATATGGTAAAGCGCATCAACTACCATATGAGGAGTCCAAGTTCAAAGCAAAAGCACCATTAGAGTTAATTCATTCTGATGTGTTTGGGCATGTCAAGCAACCATCGATTAGCGGGATGCGATACATGGTGACGTTCATTGATGACTTCTCCAGGTATGTGTGGGTTTTCTTTATGAAAGAAAAATCCGACACATTTTCAAAGTTTAAAGAGTTTAGAGAGATAGTTGAAGGAGAAGTGGGGAAGAAGATTATCTGTCTACGCACAGATAATGGAGGAGAATATACCTCGAATGAATTCTGCCAGTATCTACGAGAGTCTCGCATACGTCATCAATTCACATGTGCCAACACGCCACAACAGAATGGAGTAGCAGAGAGAACCGGCATCTTGCAGAGATATGTCGAAGCATGTTGCATGCCAAGAATGTACCTGGAAGGTTTTGGGCTGAAGCCATGAGAACTTGCAGCTCATGTGATCAACAAACTTCCTCAACCAAGGTTAGAATTTGTTTCACCCTTCGAGAAACTGTGGGATATGAAACCTACAGTCAGTTACTTTCGAGTATTTGGCTGTGTGTGCTACGTATTTGTTCCAAGTCATCTACGTAGCAAGTTTGACAAAAAGGCAATCAGATGTATCTTTGTGGGATACGACAACCAGAGAAAAGGGTGGAAGTGTTATGACCCTACAACTGGAAGGTGCTACACATCACGAGATGTAGTGTTCGATGAAGCATCATCTTGGTGGTCCCCAGAAAAGGAGGTGTTACCAGACTCGAGAGAAATTGAAGATAAGCTGCAACAGAAGTTGGGGGAGCAAATTGTTCCAATCCGACCGAGTTCAAATGAGCATGAAGATTCACTTGATGGGGATGATGACGAGCAAGAGGTTACTCAGAATCCTTGGCAAACTGGTGTACATCAACAAGCACTAGAAGAAGTTAGACCCAGTGAAGTAGAAATACCGACTCCACAGTCACAACCCAGAAGGTCAACAAGAGTACGGAAGCAAAATCCAAATACGCCAATGCAGCCATAGCAGAAGAAACAGTTGAACCTGAAACATTTGAAGAAGCATCACAGAATTCCGAATGGGTTAAAGCTATGGGAGAAGAAATCACTGCACTTGAGCAAAATCAAACTTGGGATTTGGTACCAAAGCCAAGGGATGTGAAACCCATATCCTGCAAATGGGTGTACAAGATCAAGCGTCGTCCTAATGGATCGGTCGAGAGGTACAAGGCTCGGTTGGTGGCTCGAGGTTTCTCTCAGCAATACGGACTAGATTATGATGAAACGTTTAGTCCAGTGGCAAAGCTTGTGACCGTACGAGTCCTACTTGCACTTGCGGCCAACAAAGATTGGAACTTGTACCAGATGGATGTAAAGAATGCATTCTTGCATGGGGAGTTAGATTCGGGAAATCTACATGACTCAACCAATGGGCTTTGAGAACGAAGTCCATCCCGAGTATGTGTGCAAGTTGAAAAAGGCACTTTACGGATTGAAGCAAGCGCCAAGAGCATGGTATGGTAAGATTGCAGAATTTCTCTCTCGAAGTGGCTATTCAGTGACCCATGCAGATTCCAGTTTTTCGTCAAAGCTAATGAAGGAAAATTAGCTATCGTGCTGGTATACGTGGATGATCTAATTATCACTGGTGATGATGAGGAAGAAATTCACCGGACGAAGGAGAATTTGTCAGTTCGTTTTCAGATGAAAGAACTGGGACAACTCAAGCACTTTCTTGGGCTAGAGGTCGATCGCACACAAGAAGGGATATTTCTGTGTCAACAGGAAATATGCAAAAGATTTGTTACAAAAGTTTGGGATGCTTGAATGCAAGCCAATCTCAACGTCCGATGGAGCCCAATGTCAAGCTGTGCGTATATGAAGGCAAAGACTTGGAAGACGCAACGATGTATCGACAATTGGTGGGTAGTCTAATCTACTTGACATTGAGTCGGCCTGACATTTCATATGCAGTTGGTGTGATGAGTCGATACATGCAAAATCCAAAGAAGTCTCATCTAGATGCAGTACGGCGAATATTGAGGCATGTGAAGAGTACAATTGACTATGGTCTCTTGTACAAGAAAGGAGAAGATTGCAAGTTAATTGGTTATTGCGACGCTGACTATGCTAGAGATCATGACACTCGTCGATCAACTACCGGGTACGTGTTTAAGCTTAGTTCAGGAACAATTTCTTGGTGCAGGAAGAGAAAACTGACGGTATCTTTGTCAACCACTGAAGCTGAGTCCAGAGCAGCAACAATGGCAGCTCAAGAGATCACGTGGCTAACACAACTGATGAATGATCTACATCAACTGGTAGATTATTCAGTGCCGTTATACCTGCGACAATCAATCGGCAGTTCGTTGGCGGAAAGATCCAGTCTTTCACGCAAGAACCAAACATGTGGAGATACACTACCATTTTATCAGAGAGAAGGTTCTGCAAGAAGAGATTGAGATGAGACATATCAATACAGATGATCAAATTGCGGATTTGTTCACAAAAGGTCTGAGTACCGGCAAGTTGGAAAGATTTCGTCATCAACTCAATGTGGTGCGAAGGATGTGAGCTGGTGTTGAGGGGGAGTGTTAAAGTATCAACCCCAGCTCAGCCCATTTTGAGGAGCAATTTCTACAATGTTCTATAAATGTAAACAACAAGGAAAATAAAGCCTAACCCATGAAAAGTAGTCAACACTTGAAGTAGATAATTTAGAAAATTCTAGAAGTAGGGAGAAGAGATTTCACCGACCATGCAAAGTCGGCAAAGCTAAAGGCTACATGCATAATAGTCTAGAAAAGTCTTCTAAGTATCTTAAATAATTAGTACTGAAGCTTGGAGAAGTGTCTAGAGTATGCCACCCACTTGTGGCTAGGAATTTTGGAGAAGCCAAAGTCGGTGGAGAACAAAGTCAGTTATTAGAGAATAAGTCGGCTAAACATGCCTATAAATAGAAGATGTATTCCACTATGTAGACCAATCAAGAAGTGAAGTGTGTGTCAACTAGAAGAGTGAGCTATAGAGCTAAGGAGTCATTGTGAGAAGTGTGAGTGAAGTGAGAAAGAGTGTTTGTAAGAGTTAGTCTTTCCTTTGAGAGTTGTTTGTTGTAATATTTTGTGAAGTCTAATACAAGTAAATTGTTTACTTGTTTTGTCTCCAACAAGTCTAAATTAGAGTTGTGTACTCTAAATTTGGTCAACATGGCGGTCCCTAGAGATGGGTGTGGGACCCAGGCCGAGTCGGCCAGGGCTCTCGCCTTCTTGATCGCTGATCCTAATGTGTCCCCAGCCGTGCTCGGCAGGCCTGGCGCTGTTCCTAATCTCTTGAGGTTCATTTTCTCGTGCCAGCCTCAGCCGTCTAAAAAAGTGAGCTTTCTCGGTTCGTCTCTGAAATTTCATTTGTAAGTTATGGACAATCGATTAGGCAATCAATTAACTGAATATTGGAGAGTTGAATTATTGGGATTAGGGAAAATTCGCACTGAATCTATAAGGAGTTGATTTTAGCATTTGCGTTTTTGCCATTGAGTTTGTTTTCAAGGTGATAAAGACAATTCGTATTCTTTAGATAGAAAATTTGAAAGGCAGGAGCATGCTTGTAGCTGCCATTATGGATATCGTCACATCCAACTGTGATAGTATAGAAAAGGTGTCTTTTAAGCCATCCCTGTCAGGGAATGCTGAAACACGGGATATAGCAGCTGCCATTTAAGTTATTGAAGAAGGTGGCATGCGTTTGTATGAGTCACATGAAAATGAAGATGATGAAGACGGTGACAGTGGAATAAAGGGGATTGGTATTAAGGTTCCTGGGGGTACATCAGTTTTAGGCCTATCAAGAACACATCCCGTTGTGAAGCTGTGACCAATTTTGTTTCGATAACTTTGTGTTGAGTTAATTGGACCAAGATACTGCGCCGGAACTACCATGCACAGGACTTTGACTAAGAAAATTCCCATCCCAAGTCCAAACCCTTTATCATTCAACACAAGGTAAATTTATCATTTGTAGACTCTTCTTACCATCTTACAACTCCTTTTTTTTTTTTTTTTTTTTTATACAAAAGATAATGGGAGGAAAGATTTTTCGAACAAAAAAAAAACGGGACAAGGAAGATTCGAATACAAACCTTGGCAGTTGTATGGATAACTATTCTTAACCACTTGAATTACAAACTCTTTATACCTTTATTTATATACTTTAAACGATTAAGGATGGTGTAGAGATAACAACAATAATAACAAAATAAAATATTTTTATTGATGTTCCCACAACCAAAAGAATTTGAAAGAAAGAATGTATATCTATACATCTATTTGCATTCATATCCCGCCTGGGATTTATTCAAACACACACAATATTAAAAGAAGGGATCAAGGTATGATGGGATCATTTTGCCCCCATACACTTGACCTTACAACAATTTATTATAATTTACAATTTTCCAAACGATTCTAAATGAAAGAATCAAGAGTTGTTTATATACTTGGATCGATCATAGGGTAGGAGCTTTAAGCAAGCCCATTATTCAACGTTTCTTGGCGAAGACGCTTCTCCTCAGAGAGTAGTTTTGCAATCCTGCAAATTATAATTAAGTTAAAGTTAAACCTTTCCATTAATTAATTACTATGCCTATATATATTATGCATGTGGATTTATATAATTGTGTGATATATATATACACACCTTCTAAGAGCCTCTTCATTCGTGTCATGATTAGAAGCCTCAAACCTGCCACTGTCCAAATTAACCCTGGAAACTCGTTCTTTCAATAGGCCTTCTCCAACTGTGACAAGACGGGCCAAGTTCTTCTTTGTGGCTACATCCACAGAAGACACCGTCCCATGAAGCGTGTCATCCTGCGTACACATACACGTCAATATAAATATGTAACCCTAATCTAATTATCATAAGAAATTAGATTACCATCCTTAAATAAGATGTTTTTCTTTTTCATTAAAGAGTACCTGAATTCGAAGATAGTAATCCTCTGAGTGGAGGGCTTGGAAAACTCCAGAAAGGTGAAGATCAACCATATCGGCACTTGCTTGACTGAACACATTGATGATTGGGGTGGAGCCACCGCTGGTTAACCAGTTCAAGAGGCCCCATTTGGCTGCAGAATGTGCATTGTATTTCAGTTCAGCTTTTGATGTGCCAGTTCCTAATGATATCACCAGAAATCGTCCATAGTCCACTGGTTTCAAAGGAAAGAAGTCCGGATTCGCCTTCTTTATTTGGTTTGTTACTTCAGAAATAGCAAGTAAAGTCTGCAAGGGCAAGCAAAAGTGTTTAACATCAAGTTTACTGTAAATGAACCTTACATATATATAGTAAAATATTCTCCTTCCATACTATTTAATTACTCGTTTGTATATGTTGCGTTGTTAGACTACAAATCTGAACTTCACATTCAAAATGGTTCAAATTAACAGTCTGATAACATGAGAAGAGAGTACTATTAATACATTAATACTAATATTAATGGATCATTTAATTATAATACGTACTGGATTATTTGCAGCAATCCCGCCATCTATGAGGTTAAATTTTCTAGTTTGTCCAAATTCGTCCTTGGTTTCAAAATAATGAGCTGGAAGAAAAGTTGGTGCTGCTGAGGTTCCAATGCATACGTCAGAGAGCAAGGCATCATAGCATGGGTTATGCCTTACCTGGTCAACCAAATAGAGAACATGTTGGATTATTAAATAGGTAATTTTCTTAATTATTTATAATTAGACATGATGAAGAAGTGATGAAGTACCCTAAAGCTAGAGAAGAGAGTGGGCTGGAGATTCTTGATGTCAAATGTGGGAATGACAACATTAGTCAATGTTTGGTGCATCTTTTTGTCTCCCAGTTTTTGCCTAATCAAGCCATGTAGATACTTGCCATCGTATTTTGGTCCTGCCAGAGCTTTGATGATCTTTCTAGTATAACGAAACAAAGGAAACCTGTCGTCCAAAATATTGAAGCAAAAGTTATTTATACTGTGAAAAATATATATCCCCATATTCATTAATTATGGATTAGTACGTACTTTTTTTGGGGGAAGATTTTAGGGCAGTGAGTCATGTAAAAGTCGCTAATATCTTTGGCAGAAAACAGTGGGCGGTCATTCTCATTTGGGGCTGTAAGCATGGCCGTCACAAGACCACCTGTGCTTGTTCCTGCAACCACATCAAAGTAGTCGGCGATTCTTGCATCCTCACCGTCCAGCTTCTGGAAAACATCAAAAACATTAATATAAATTAGAGGAAAAGAGATTTGAATTTTAGACCTCTTGGAACAAATTGAAGAGAAGTGCCACTAAACCTAAAAAAAGAAGGCTATATAATACCTGAAGTTCGGATTCGAGGAAATTGAGGATGGTTGCGGGGATAAGCCCTCTTATGCCGCCACCATCGATGCTGAGAATTGTGATCATCTTTCCATAGCTTGGGGGAACTACGATACTGTTGTTTCTTTCCATGAGATGAGAGAGGGAAAGAGAGGTTTCTGATGGATGAAATTTGTAAGCTAATGAGAAGACTTAAGAGAAGAAATCAAAGAATAGGTAGCTAGAGAGTTGTTGGCCCCTTTTGAGAGATTTGTGTTGCTATTTATAGCCTCTAATGCTTAACTTGTTGGTGCATGTAATTACGTACACATCTTCCAGGAAACAACAGGAGCCCATAACGTTGAAGATGATGATCCGCCAGATCGGCTAACCAACTCTGTGTTAATCATAATTAATTTAGTTCTAACCGTACTTTGTATATAGGCATGTGTATAGAGGCTCTGAAGAGTTCTCTCTGCATGAGATATTGACTTGGGGAGATTTGCGACCATTAAATTAATAAAATAATGGAGAAGCGAAATTCAACGAATGAATATAAGTAATATTCTTTTTCGGCAAAACAAATATTAGAACAATGTTATCCAAACAAATGAGCGCATAGATTGTGTTTTGTAATATTAGAACAATGTTATCCAAACACAATCTATCGGCATGGAATCGTGCCGCCTCTTTTTATTCATTCAAAATATATAGAAATACAATCTCTGACTATACCTTGCGTCAATTCAACCAATTGGTCATATATGTCCCAATAGCAATTCAACAATCAGCTTGACCCATTGATCCCCATGTTACACACATAAATTTATGAAACACAACTTATCCAATTGGTCATATGACTTGGTCAATCAAGCTTAAATGGTTTCATACATCAGAAAACTAAGTAATTTGTACTATAACATTCAATTACTTGGGGACTATAAACTTGGGGCGTAATCAAATAAAGAACAATTCAACAACCATGGTCAGCAATATTCTCCAAACTGGGCCAGCCCAGGCTAGGCTAGGCTAGGCTCCATCTTTCTTCACTCAACTGATCTGGGCCTACACCAGGCCCAGTTTTCAGGCCTCTTTTTCAGGCCCATACCGTTAGTTGAGGTAGAGGTTTGCATATCCCACAAGAAATTCGTCTTTTGTAGACCCTTCTTACCGTCTCCCAACTCCTTTTTTATACTCCCACTTCCCGTATAAATCGCCAAATTTCCTCCCGCCATGGAAATCCTCCCTCCTCCCAACTTCACTCTTCTCTTCAATCCTTTTTTCTCTTTTTTTTTTTTTTTCTTTTCCCCCATAAAGACCTAAACATTCCCCAGAATCCCCAATCCACAATTCCAAAATGATCCTCAGCCTCTGTTACAGAACCCGTCGCTACTGCCACTACCTCTTCCCTCATCACCGTCGTCGCCATAATCATGGCCCTTCATTTTCCTCTTCCGCTTCCAGAAACCCCAACGAACCCCTCAACAATCTCCAAAATTCCAATCAAGTCACACAACCACTGCCAATCCTCCACCGCCGTTTAAACCCTCTCGCTCCTCTCCCCTCCGCCTCAACTCTCCCTCGCGCCGCCGCCATCGCCCTCTCCGCCACATTTGCCTCCGCCCTGATAGCCTCGTACGTTGTCGTCGCCACCGACTCCGACGAAAAGCCGTCCAACCCTCTCTACGACAGCGTCCGACACGCCGTCCTCAAATCCACCGAGTCCTTCAGAAGACTTCTCCACCACGCCAAACAGACGGGCGTCGCCGCCTCCGTCCTCTGGCACTCTCTCAGCTCCGTTTTGTCCTCTGCCAACCACGAGGTCCGCTCTGGCTTCGAGCTTCGTGTTGCAGCTCTCCTTGCGGACATCGCCGCTGCCAATGCCAGCCGCAGGGCCGCCATTGTTGGGGCTGGAGGTGGCGCCGTTGTTGATTGGCTGCTCGAGTCGGTGGCGGTCCCTAGAGATGGCTGTGGGACCCAGGCCGAGTCGGCCAGGGCTCTCGCCTTCTTGATCGCCGATCCTAATGTATCCCCAGCCGTGCTCGGCAGGCCTGGCGCTGTTCCTAATCTCTTGAGGTTCATTTTCTCGTGCCAGCCTCAGCCGTCTAAAAAAGTGAGCTTTCTCGGTTCGTCTCTGAAATTTCATTTGTAAGTTATGGACAATCGATTAGGCAATCAATTAACTGAACATTGGAGAGTTGAATTATTGGGATTAGGGAAAATTCGCACTGAATCTATAAGGAGTTGATTTTAGCATTTGCGTTTTTGCCATTGAGTTTGTTTTCAAGGTGATAAAGACAATTCGTATTCTTTAGATAGAAAAATGCTCTGAGGCAATTTCCAATGAATATGACTATGTTTTTTTTTAATTCCTTTTAACATCATTCAAGCTTCACAACTGAACCTATAAGGCGTTGATTTTAGCATTTGCGTTTTTGCCATTGAGTTTGTTTTCAAGGTGATAAAGACAGTTCGTATGCTTTAGATATAAAAATGCTCTGAGGCAATTTCCAATGAGTATGGCTATGATTTTTATTTATTTTCCTTTTAACATCATTCAAGCTTCACAACTGAGTTTGTTGATGCATTTGGTCTTGTTTTACCATTAACCAACGGAATTTCTATGGGAGCAGCGTTCAAGACATAGTTCACTCGATGTTTCTGAAAATTTGAAAGGCAGGAGCATGCTTGTAGCTGCCATTATGGATATCGTCACATCCAACTGTGATAGTATAGAAAAGGTGTCTTTTAAGCCATCCCTGTCAGGGAATGCTGAAACGCGGGATATAGCAGCTGCCATTGAAGTTATTGAAGAAGGTGGCATGCGTTTGGATGAGTCACATGAAAATGACGATGATGAAGACGGTGACAGTGGAATAAAGGGGATTGGTATTAAGGTTCTTGGGGGTACATCAGTTTTAGGCCTGTCAAGAACACATCCCATTGTGAAGCTGGGGAATTCTGATACTAGTGATTTGGGATTAACAAGGCTTACTACACAAAGTCTTGTCCTGCAAAATAAGCGTGACAGTTCACTAGCACAAAGAAATTTGCCTTCTGCTGTTGTTCCTGGGCTCTGGGATGATTTGAATTGTCAACATGTTGCTGTTCCTTTTGCTGCATGGGCATTAGCTAACTGGGCGATGGCATCAGATGTGAATAGATCATGCATACAGGAATTGGATGCAGATGGGCAAGCTGTCATGACTGCTTTAATGGCGCCTGAGAGATCAGTAAAATGGCATGGGAGTTTGGTGGCTCGCTTGCTATTAGAGGATCAGAATCTACCTTTGAGTGATTCTGTTTCTGATTGGAGTTCCAGTCTTCTTTCTACTGCTTATCAGGCAACTAAAAATGAAGACATTCCTTTGGCTCGGGTGGCTTTGTCAGCATTCTTGGTTTCTGTTGAGAAAAGCCCGGGAGCACAAAAGATAGTTATGGAAAAGGGTCTTCATCCATTGAGAGACACTGCTAAGCGAACTATGAAGCATAATCATGTGCAAGAAACATTAGCAAAAGCAGTAGAATTGCTTTGTACTGGGGACTTGAATTTACCTCTTGAAGAGGGTCAAAGGTGGTCTGCTGTATTGCTACCTTGGGTATTTGGAAAATCTTACTCTGACACTATACGTTTGTCAGCTATAAGAATCCTTTCTCGCATTCTCGAAGACTATGGACCATATTCTGTACCGATTTCTCAAGGATGGTTAGCTATTCTGCTTACAGAAATTATGGCTTCCAAAAAGGCATCATCAACTAAGGGAACCACTCAGCCTAGTTCTGTCAAAGTGAAGGTCAGGATAATTTTTTCCCTTTCCCATTATTCTTTTGTACCTTTTAGAATGTTTTATCCAATTTTTCTTTATCCTTACACCATTCCAAGTCTAATATCTCTCTTCTAGTTGCGTTTAGAATGTGCATTTGACATTAATTTCTTTTCCACAATTCATGAGGCTAAATACCTTTTGCAGACTCAAATTGATCAGGCGAACATGGTTTCCGCTGCGCAGAGTGCTAACCAGTTAGTGGCAGCTGTTGTTAATCTAGCAGGAAATGCGCTTGGAACAACCACCAATTCTGTTGATACATTTCCACTGGCAGATCTTCTTTCCATGGAACCTTTTTCTGGGACATTTAAAACTCTAAAGAAAGATAGTGTGCCTAAGGTTAATGTGGCAGATTCTGCAATGGCAACCCTGAAGGGAATCAAAGCACTGACTGAAGTTTGTGCTGATGATTCTTTATGTCCGGAGAAAATAGCGGATTTTGGGGTTTTATGTTTGTTGAGACGATTTTTGTTACGTGATGATTATGAGAAACTTGCTGCCATAGAAGCGTATGATGCTTCTAAGACGCTTGAGGCACAAGAGCGACCCTCTATTTCAGAAAGTAATGATCCATCTAGTGTCAGGGTTCCACCTACAGCTCACATCCGCAGGCATGCAGCGAGGCTGTTAACTATCCTCTCTCAAATTCCGAAAGTCCAGAAAATCATCATAGCAGATGAAACTTGGTGTAAATGGCTTGAGGATTGTGCTAACGGTGAGATCTCAGGTTGCAGTGATCTCAAAACACAAAGTTATGCTAGAGCAACACTTATAAATTTATTTTGCGGTCGCCAAATTAATAGAGATTCTGCAAATGATGACATTCCTGATGCTGGTATTGCAAATGGAAACAAAAATTGTCCCCGGTATGATGACATGATATTTTTAATTAATCCTGAACTACCCCATTGGACTTGTCCTGAAAAGAACGATCAACACACTGTTCACATGGATGCATCCTCTTTGGATGAAGCTAGTTCTCTTGACAGTGAGGATAGGTCTGTCCCCAGATTTTCAAATGATGTTAACATATCCAGTTCTGTGGATGCATCTCACAGTGGTGCAGGCACAAGGGAGCCTCCTCTTCTGGATGTTGTTTTTGTCCATGGCCTCCGTGGAGGGCCGTATAAGACTTGGCGCATCTCCGAGGATAAGTCATCCACTAAATCTGGCTTAGTAGAGAAGATTGATCAGGAAGCAGGAAAGCTTGGAACATTCTGGCCAGGTGAATGGCTTTCAGCTGACTTCCCTCAAGCTCGTATGTTTAGCCTTAAGTACAAGGTTTGTTCTGGTGATAGTTGTATAAAATGTTTTGTTTTCTAAGAATTTAAAATGACTGGTTGCCTCTCCATACACTTCATCCTATCCCTTGGAAGGTCCAATGGTTTTTGTTTCTTTTGTAGGCTGGTCCCCTGATTGGCATCTAACTCTTAGTTGGAATGTTTTATGCAGACAAATCTAACACAATGGTCTGGCGCTAGCCTGCCTCTTCAGGTCAGTGCTTTTGGCTGACAATTGAGGATTTCTATAAGGTGTTAATGGCATTCTGTTCATTGCTAGGAGTTAAGGAGTTTATTCATTTGTATGGTTTTATGCTACAAGTTAATTTTGGGCAATCATATATGGATGGGTCAACAATAGTAATCAACTGGTGTAGATGTTATTCACTTTTTGCAATTGCCCATTATCATGTTTTGTTTTTAAATTGTGCAGGAAGTTAGCTCGATGCTGTTAGAGAAGCTTGTTTCTGCAGGTATTGGGAATCGCCCTGTTGTTTTCGTGACTCACAGGTCTGTAAAGTGTTGCTTGTGCGTGCATGAACCCATCGCTGTTTGTGTGCCAATTTTGGTTTTCTCATACATTAGTCATCATATTTTTTAAGTTTTGTATGTGGTTGTCTTTCGTGTGTTTATATGATACTCGTCTTTTCATGAATCTGTTGCATCTTCTTTTCAGTTTTGGGTTCTAGCCTTTGACTGATTTAAGGATGTCTGAGAGGTCTTGTGTGCTGTTATAAAGTTTTCTGATATCCCCAAAAAATGAAAACTAAAAGAAGCAGGTGCTGCCGGAAATATTTTAATTTTAAATAAGCTTTCCGGCAAACACCAACTGCGGTTATGCATGCTACAGAGTCTTACAATCCAAGGATATAATCTTTCAGAATTGTCTTCCTTTTCTCCCCTTCAAAGTTTATTGCAGTAAATAACACAATATTATTCTTTATTTTGGCATGCTCTACTATGTGCTTGGTCTTGCTTTCAAATAGGCGTCGGCAGCTCATCCTTCAAGATGTTCTCCACTTTATTCTATTATTTGTTTGCCATACTTGTGACCCTTTTATGTAATGGGGCTGGGATCAGTTATTTTATGGTAGGTATTCGCAAGGGGTTGGGAATTTGAACTGGCATTTACTCTCTAGCTA
Source organism: Prunus fruticosa (assembly GCA_018703695.1). NCBI lineage: Eukaryota > Viridiplantae > Streptophyta > Magnoliopsida > Rosales > Rosaceae > Prunus > Prunus fruticosa. The sequence continues at coordinate 53,282,055 of CM031917.1, forward strand.
TGAGTTTCATGAGTAGATTATACAAGGTGGTCAAAAGTTGATTAGGTGTCAGGTTTTTTATTTATTTATTTATTTATTTATTTATTTATTTTTTATTTTTTATTTTGGTTAAAAAGGGTATGGAGGAAACATGACTTGAAGTTTGTTTATAGTTCACAGCATCTTTTTTATTACTAAGTTTTTAGAGAATTTATTTTATAGGTAGTTTTATATTTTAATGCAATAATGCACCAGCTTTCTCTTCTTTGCAGCATGGGAGGTCTGGTTGTTAAGCAGATGCTGCACAAAGCAAAATCAGATAATCTCGATAACCTTGTGAAAAACACCAAAGGAGTTGTAAGTGACACTATATAATTAAATATCTCACTTACACTGCAGTTCTTTTCTCGCCTATTAACGTTTTATGCTGGTTTCAGGTTTTCTATAGCTGCCCACATTTTGGAAGCAAACTTGCAGACATGCCTTGGAGGATGGGACTGGTGTTTCGTCCAGCACCAACCGTTAGTACATGATCTTTACAACCAAGAAGTTTTAACCAAATCGTTGGTTCTCAATATTTACAACCAGCAATTCTTATCGTATTAATGTTAATTACTTGTTGATGTTTCTCAGATAGGAGAGCTAAGAAGTGGGTCTCCAAAATTAGTAGAGCTTAATGACTATATCCGCCACCTTCACAAGAAGGGGCTGCTTGATGTCCTCAGTTTCTGTGAGGTAGTCCAAAGTAATGTGGCTGTGCTTTGTGTCAATGTGTGTCTTTGTGAGCATGATAATTAGTCAATAACTCTTTTTGCAGACCAAGGTAACTCCAATTGTTGAAGGTTATGGAGGATGGGCCTTCCGAATGGAAATTGTACCAATTGAATCAGCATATCCCGGATTTGGTGAACTCGTTGTAAGTATGATTGTGGACAACTATAAATCACTTCAAAAAATATGAGATCATTTTCTAAAAAATTATTTATAATGAGCTAAAGCATTGAAATGAGACATGAATGAGATTAGTTTAGGTGTATAGACTCACTTTCTTCCAACAGTAACTGTTCCATATTCTACATGTCTGTTCCATTTTTGTCTTTAATTTTGTAATTTTGGAACAGGTATTAGACTCAACGGATCATATAAACTCTTGCAAACCACTCAGCCGCACTGATCCCTCGTATACAGAGATACTAGGGTTCTTGTGGAAGCTGAAAGCCAAATACAAGAGACAATAGTGTAAAGAAAGCATGCCTCAGAAATTGTGTTCAAGAATCATCCAAATACCAAAACCAGACCTCGCCGGTGTTTTTTTGTATCGAATGTGGGTCTGGTCAGGTGTTGCCGCACCGAGTCGCACTGAGTCACACTGAGTTGCACCTGGGTGGAAACGGAACCAAAAGCATATTTTTGACATGTGAGAGTTAGCCAGGCATTCTGTATATCAGAAACTATACTAACCCGCTTTGCTCAATTGGCGGAGTTGTTTATGTACACTAGAATTGTCAATTGTCATCCAACAGAAGCAGATACGGCGGATTCTTTTGTACATTATCATCCAGAATCCCCACCCTCACAAGTTGCCAATCTTTAACCATTATTCTTTGTGTACTCATTTTACGTTGTTAATATACTTTGTAGAGTAGCTAGCTTCATGAGAAAGATGCTGTATCATGATGTATGTACTCTCAAATTGATATACAGTGAACAATTTTTATTTTAAATTACTATCATTTATGAAAAGATGGATGAAACTCGAATGCAAGGGGAACAAATTCACTGTTGTGCTCAAACAGTGAAAAAAAAGTAGTTTGTACTAAAAAAGCAATAGATTTTATAAAAACAAGTCAGACATTTTATTTTTTTCAAAGAAAGTCCTTTGGGATAATTTGGTGGATCATATATATTTAAGCACCAAAAGAAATGTTTTAACTGTGGTTTGCAAGAGTTTATATATATTAGGTACGTATTGTATGTTTGCTTTTTAAAATATGTGTAAATTAACAAGTCTTTAAGATGTGTACGGAAAATAAAAGTATTATTAAAAAATATATACGTATGTGTATAATACAAGTATTAAACAGAAAAATGCTAAATTCTTTATACGTTCTAAAAAAGTAAAAAATCAAAAGAGGATAATAAAAACTCGGGTAATGGCCTAATGGTAATAGATAATACTCTAAACTACTCTTATGGATAAACGAAAATAAGGAAAGAAAAAGAAAAAAAGCAAGGACCCCAGTATAGCCGCGCGGCTATACTATTTATAAATTATATTTAAAAAGTATAGCCGCGCGGCTATACTATTTATTAAAAAACAATTAAATTGAAAAATAAAGGTGAGTCCGTGACACTCATAAAACGAACTCTGCATTCTGCAACGCAATGTGTGCAACGATGTCGTTAATGGAGAAATCGGTCTCAGCATCAATGGCTTACGCTGTCTTTTCACCGCTTCATTCGTTGATGCCCTCAACAATTTCAACGAGAAACGGTCGTCGAGCCTTGCCGTTCTGTTGTTCTGGCTCGAGCACCCCCGCCTACATGTCTACGCCTCCGCCGCCAATTTCGACGGCTAGCACCGGTACGGCGCCGCCGGTGGTAAGGAGGAGGATGAGGTACAGGAAGCAGTACCCGGGAGAAAGCAAAGGCATCACTGAGGAGATGAGGTTCGTCGCCATGAGGCTCCGTAACATCAACGGCAAGAAATTGAACGACAACGACACTCAGTCTGAGGAAGACGACGACGAAGACGATGATAATGACGATAATGCCCCCGAAGAGAACAATAGTTCAGAATCAGATGTTGATGGTAATGGGGGTGAGGCGGAGACTTGGCGGCCCAGTATGGAAGGGTTCCTCAAGTACTTGGTGGACAGCAAGCTCGTCTTTGACACCGTCGAGCGCATTGTGGATGACTCAAACGACGTCGCTTGTCAGTCTCTTTCTTTTGTGTATTTGATTGATTTCATCTTCATAAAGTTATCGTCTTTTTAAAAGGGAATGGTGTGTTTTTCAATTGTAGATGCCTATTTCAGGAAGACTGGATTGGAAAGGTCAGAGGGTCTTTCTGAAGATCTTGAGTGGTTTAAACAACAGGGTATGGTGATTCCAGAACCCAGTAGCCCAGGAGTTTCTTATGCCAAGTATTTGGAGGAGCTTGCAGACAATTCTGCTCCATTGTTCCTCTGCCATTTCTACAATATCTACTTTTCACATATAGCTGGTGGTCAGGTCATTGCAAGACAGGTAGGTACTTTTTGAGTTTTTAATATTTTAACTCTTGCCCATATGCTTCAAAGTCTTCAACTTTATATTAATTGATTGTTCTGAAATCTGAAGTGGTGTTGCTCAAGTCACTGTCTAGTTTGAGCCCATTTCCTTAAACCATGGAACTTTGTTCTTGTATGTGGAAAAGATGAAGTTTTTTCTGGGTTTTTGCTAGGACCAAATGAACTGACTAATAGATATTTTTATTTGGATACTGGAATTGGTGATTTTAGGTTTCTGAGAAGCTCCTGGAAGGAAGGGAATTGGGATTTTACACATGGGAAGGGGATGTACAAGAGTTACTGAAAGGTGTTCGTGAGAAGCTCAACAAGCTTGGAGAGGTAAATTCCTGAGATGCCATTTGTTCTCACTGTGCTTGAGTTCTTAGTTGGGTTACTTCTTCTTTGTACTTAAACTTTTGGAAATTTTTGTTTTGTGATTAAAGCACTGGACTCGAGATGACAAAAACAAATGCTTAAGAGAAACAACGAAGTCATTCCGGCATTTGGGGCAGATAGTTCGTTTGATCATCTTAGAGCTCAAGTAATCTCAAATCAACAGCTCAGGAGGTCGGTTATTGATAAGGCTGAATTTCATTTTTTTTGTTTCTTTTTTTTCCCTACCTTTTCTGAGTTCCTCTCTGAATTAAGAGCTCTGGTATGAACATTGGTTGCTAAATTTTGCCATACATTTTCTGGTGCCTTTGTTTCAGAGTGTACATCATCACCGAGGGCGTTTTTCTGCTCAGAGTACCAGGAAGCATGGTTCTATTGTGGTGGCTCATTTTTGTATAGAAGGTGAGGTGGTTTGTTCACCAGAATTAAGACAGCCGGCTTGTAGTTCATGAAGAACATCGCATCACTAATATAGAGACAACGCTTCTTGTTGTGAACTTGTCTTCAGAAGAAGGGCTGCACTGAGCACAAGAAGCAGATTCTTTTTATGGTTTCAGATTTTGAATTCCTTGTAATGTCTTAGTCTAGGGATGATCTTTGGAAAAGTTGAGCCATAATGATGTGCATTCTGCATTTACAAGCAAGAATATTGATGAACAACTCAATGAATTGATTTTTTATTTATTTTATTGATCTGTGTCGTCTGTATGGATTTACATATTGGTTTCTTGGCCATGACCTGACATAAGTCACTAAACCAGAGCCAGCTCTTTCTTTATAATTTTTGTTCCTTTTTTTCAGTTTTGTTTAATTCTTTAGATAAATTATCTACTGTTATCAGACCCAAAAAAAAAAAAAAACTCTCTACTGTTGACTATGAGAGTATGAGCACGTGCTTAGACCAATTTAGAATCTAGCTCAAGTGGGAAAGAAACAATTAAGTCAAACAAGGTAATTGAGAGTACAGATTAGTAAACATATCATAAATTAATTGATAAGTTGTGGTCTGTAGAGCCCAAGAACGTATCCCAGATCAACTTATCGACAAATAAATCCTTGTTGGTTTGATCTTCTTTAGCCTCCTCAACAACAATAATATTATAGTTAATTAGCTAGAATTATCATATTCGATTTGCATTAATTGTTCTTGTGTATTAATAAGTAGTATGCACAATCTCTCACACTAGGGTTCAAAATTTCATGAGCCGCACATGGTATCTAAATTATTTTTTCTACTAAATCCACGAGAAACAGTGCAACTGTGGGACAGATTTCAATCCCTCAAAAATGTGTCAACCGACAACCATGAATCATGCTCCCATCAAACTATTCAAACCCGTCCTGCTTGGTGGTCTAACTCTTAAGTGTTACATTACTATATACAACTATTTGGAAGTGGTCAAAATTTTGAATCTCATCTTTCTAATTCAAAAACTAATATATGAAGTTATGTGTGTGCCCAAGCATGCAAAATCGTTTTCCCTTTTTATAGAATGAATTGATTAGTCCAACTCATCACAATTAGTAAACACCTTAACGAGAATGGGAAACGGAAATAAGAGATTAATCTAAATAAAGCAAACTAGAATAAGAGAAATATTCTCTAATGAAAATTCCTTCCAACTCTCGTTTAAGTAAGCAAAGCCAAAAAGGAATCAAGTTACTACAACTGTATTTTCTTTCCTTAATCGAGCCACAACTCAACACCAACTGGTATTGAAACGCACATACAGAAAAATAATATAAAAATACCAATAACAAAAGAAATTTGGAAACTAAAACTTGAAGCTAAGAGAAGGAAGGGAAGGAGCGTGCTGTGTTGTAAATGTTGTCGTTTTTCACGAGGAGAAGCTTAAAAACAGGACATAACGTAACAGGCACACTTTCTTTTCTGTTCTTCTCTTCTTCCCACCACCTTACTCTCTCCCAAATCCAAACTCCACTTCTGAAGTTGTGAGAGAGACAGAGAGTGTGTTTGTGTGGGACAAAGACGACGAAGCCTACTCAATGCCGATTTATCTTTCTTCTCCTCACAGAATGGATGAAGAAGAAATCTGTTTCTTCAATAAGGTCCGTAGGGTTATATTGGTCACTCTATATATATATACATGTGTGTGTGTGTGTGTGTGTTTGTAGCTAGCTCCCTCTCTGTCACTTTATCATCCAAATATTATTGTTTTTTTTTTTTAATTTTATTTTGATTTAATTAGTGCAAGTATTATACACTCTTATTGGTATAAATCACACTTGTCTGTGTAATATTATGCATGAATGTTCCAATCTGATCTTTTCAAGTTCTGACCACTTCTTTTGCCTTCTTTTTCTCAAAATATTATACCAACAGAAATTAGTAGGAAAAAAAAACATCAAAATCCCATTTAAGCCGTTATTTCTTCTTTTCTTTTCTCTTCTTTGATGGGGGAGCTTAGATGGAAGCCACCACTGTATGCTCTGCTATCACTGTTACTGTTAATTTCTTTCGTCAACTAATTAATTTCACACTTATCAATTGTCGTGCTTTTTTTTCTTCTTCTTAATTACAGGATACACTTGTCATCAAAGCTCCCAAGAAATCTCCACTGATACTGAGGATGGTGGTTCTACTTTTTGCAATGGTTTGTGGAGTTTACATTTGCTTAGTTTGTTTGAAGCAAATAAACACTCACACCAAGACCAAATTCTTGAACATCATAGCCATTAATCACCAAAACCAAATTAATCAATCTTGTCAAGTTCCTGATCTTGAGAAATCCGAAATCGGCTATGTTCATTACCCAAAACCTCAAACATTCAAAAGGTAATTTGTGTTTGAAGTTATGTGCATGGTGATGGTTTCAACTAATTAAGTACAAAATTGTCAAAAATGATGGGTTTTTTTAATTTAATTGATGGTGAAATTACAGGAAGGAATGTGCCTGCAATCCAGTACGGTACTTTGCCATATTGTCAATGCAGAGATCTGGGAGTGGATGGTTTGAAACGTTGTTGAATAGTCACATTAATGTCAGTTCAAATGGGGAAATATTTTCGGTCCGGGATAGGAGGCTTAATGTATCTTCAATCTTGAAGAACATGGATAAAGTTTATAATCTCGACTGGTTTAGTAGTGCTTCCAAGAATGAGTGTAATGCTGCTGTTGGATTCAAATGGATGCTTAATCAGGTTTTAATTGATAATGCTTTGGACAACTACTGTAGCAATTAGGTGGATGTGAATTGTTGTTGATGGATTGTAGGATCAACTTCCATCAACGGCTAACAACCACTCACGCGTGTATGTATATAGATATGATATAGGAGCTTAAGATGAATGGTAGCTAAATTATATATGTACATATCTTGGTGTAGGGTTTGATGGAGAATCATGAAGAGATAGTGAAGTACTTCAAGAAAAAAGGAGTGTCTGCAATATTCCTCTTCAGAAGGAACTTGCTCCGCAGAATGATTTCTGTACTTGCAAATTCCTATGATAAAGATGCTAAGCCACTCAATGGGACCCACAAGTCTCATGTCCATTCTCCATTGGAGGTTTCAACTCTCTCTCTCTCTCTCTCTCTCTCTCTCTCTCTCTCTCTCTCCCTTGGACTCTATAATCTCCTATCATCCCAAGTCCTAACAAATAAATGAAATTAAATTGCAGGCTGAAATACTAGCAAAATACAAACCCAAGATAAATGCGACATTACTAATTCGAGAGCTTGAGCAAGATGAGGAGGCAGCTGGCAAAGCTGTAGAATATTTCAACACCACTCGCCATATTGTTGTTTACTACGAGGACGTTCTCAACAACCGCACTGTAAGTTACCCTTTAGTTTATTATGTGTTATATAAAATAAATACACTTTAATTATTGATAATACAAATGTTTTATTTTTGGCAGAAACTTAATGAGGTTCAAGACTTCCTTAGGTTGCCCCATAGAGAGCTCAAGAGCCGTCAGGTTAAGATCCATACGACGCCGTTATCAAACCAAATTGAGAACTGGGAAGATGTTGAGAAAACACTCAAAGGCACATCGTACGAGACTTTCCTCCATGCAGACTATCAACTGCCTTCTTCACCACAATCTGCACTAACTAATTTCACTTGAGAAGAGATAGTCATCAGAGTTTATGTACATAACCCACTTCACTTCACAATTCTCCAAATTTTCCCATCTCAAAAATTTTGTTTATTGATTTCTTTTTTTCCCTTTTTTTTGTTTGTTTTTTTTTTTTTTTTTTGTATATTTGTCAGCAGAATTTTTTTTGTAAATTCATTATATTAATTGATTGGATTGTGTAAATTCAATTGTTTTGCCTTCCTTGGTCTCTCCAGTACAATTGGAGAAAATTTGATTTTTTCTTCTAATCTGAGAGAATCTGAAACTCCAATTCGCATTACCAATTTTCTGTACAAATCTGGCAACTAAAACAATCAAATATGTGCAATCTTAACATACAAACTTTTTTTCTTTCTTTCTTCTCTTTCATTGCTATCTAAACGAAGGGAACTACAATAATGTTACAGATAGAGCACAATCAGCTAATTACTGATCCATCACTTGCTCCATCAACAGTTTTATCTGTTCGTCTGATAACAAAGTGATCAACAATTTTAACGGTATTTAACGGATCCTGTTGAGCCACAGCTGCACTCCACTTGCTAGGAAACTCTCTATGGTGGCTCATTTGTTGTGGCTGTCTTGTCTCTCCATCCCATTCAGGGTCTAGCTTCCACTCTTTCGGGACCTGCATGTTTTAATTAGATTTAAACTCTTAAAAGTCCCAAATATGGCACTTGAAATTGAACACGCATCACGTTCTTACCTTATCAACTGCAAGAGTGTAGACTTCAAGATCACCCTCACTTGTGATGTGGAATCGGGTGAATGACTTGTAATTAGCAATTCGGAGGGAGGAGAAGGCTTCATCAAAGTGTATGTGAAGCCAGTTAATGCAGATATATAAGTAACTTCCAAATACTAAAGAAACTACAGGAGTTGAGAACACCCAGAAATAAAGGAAGACGGAAGCATAATAGATTATGGCACCCGCTCTAGATAGTGATTCCATCCCATTCTTGCATATATTGTTTCGGGTGACAGCCATAACCTGATAAGATTTCTTCATCGTCAGAATGCAACAAAGAAGGGTGAAAATAAGTTTGCAATAGAGCTTTCCATACCTCTGGAACATCAAATGCAGACATGAAATACTTGATGCATGCTGGATAAAGGCCAAAAGTCCATTGTTCTATACGAGCTCGAAGGCCAGTTGGATCTGGAAAGTGCTCACTCTCCACCGATCGGTACCACTGATATAAAGTATGATAGCCTGAAAATTAAAATTTTCATCATCATACAACATACAATCCAACAACATAATTTGCATATTTTCCCTCCTACCATTAACATTTTGGTCAGACCCATGATTTGGAAAAGGTATGAATCACAATTGCATTACATGCTTGATGATTATGAAGATGATAATTCAATATTGTACACATAGATTAAATGTCATATGGCTATCTTTTTAGGCAATTCTCAACAGAAACAAAAATTATTGAATTATCTGAACGTTAAAATAATAGATGAACAAATATAACAGGCAAGGACAGAAACCCATAACTGCCAAGATCATAAATCACATTAGTATACAGGATGAGAAAGGTGTGCTTGTTCTCTGTTCATGTAGATCTTGAATATGGTAAACAAGAGACTAAAAGCTGACCTGAAGTTCCCAGTAGTTTATGCTGGATACACATCTCAACACCCAGTTCCAACAGTAACATAAGAATCAGAGCTGCAGCCAGGTGTGCAGACACATGAAGAACTCCAATCATCAATCGTTTCTTCCGAGACACTTTAGAGGGGACAAATATAATTGCTACAATTAGCAATACCACAGCACCTGCTACTGATACATAAGACTGCCCCAGCATGTATACAAAAGCATTCCACACTGTTCCAAAGAAAGACCCCATGTGACCAGAAAATGAATCATCTCGCAGGATATGATCAAGCTTACACTACAAAAACAAAAAGGAAAATTTGAGGTCACCTTGCAATAACAGAGTATAATCACATCACTCAATAAACGAACGGTAAACAATTTTGCAAGCTCTGAGGAAAGCAAAAGGACTAGGATATCAAAGATTGGTAAGGTACAAGTTATCTCAATTCCAGAGAGAGACAAAGTAATGCAAAGCCAGGGTAACTATCATCAAATAATAGCAACAAATCAATCAAAGACTCACCTGTGGAAACATAGAAAAGACCAATATGAAGTATATAATGCCACCAATAAAATCAAATTGCCAGTTCTTCTTTCGAAACTTTAAAATATTTCCTAAAGCAATCTGCATATGGACCCAAAAAAAAAAGACTCATTAGAACCAAGAGTTGAGAGGAAATAAATAAACAAGTGAACTTTCTATAGACACCCTGACAGACAATGAAATTACAAAACTTAAAAACCGAAACTTGCCCTGCTTGAATCTTCAAATGAAGGATAAGCAGCTTTGCTCTCATAAGAAGCTCCATAAAATTTCTTAAAATTACTAAAGGTGTGGGTGGGATGTAGAAAAGCCCCACCACAACCATTTACAAGTAAATGTTGCACATGAACTGGGTCCTCCGTTTTAACAAATGAATGACGCATATAATGATGCAAATCTCCAGCCACTCGAAGCTTACATCTCCCTTTCAGATAATCGCATATCAGGTGCGCAACATTCTTTCCAGAAACATCATTCCAGTACCAATCAAGAAGCCAGTTTGGTTCGTGTGTCATGATAATTACAGAGTCATCATCTCTGACCTAGAATAAAATGATGAGATGAGAATGTTAACTACAATCAGAAAAAGCTTGGAACTTGGAAAATCAGAATGAGCAAACAAGTAAGAAGCTTAACATCATTCATCGTAAGCATATATAGGTGAAACCCTATATATAGGTTTACATGCATCAAGCACAGGTCTAGCTGTCACATCGGCGAAACCCTCAATTCTATATGACATTTCTATTTTTATAAACAGGGGAAATAGATATGAATTCATAACAAGTCTAGTGGAATTCTGTCCAGTTCACTATCAGAAAAAGAGAAACATCAGGTCTCATCACCAGCCAATGTTGTGCTTGTGTAATGTCAACCTTAGTAACAATTAAAAGTGCCCTGTTTACAATTTTGGGCCCAATTATTCATAACTCCAAAAATTTAAAAGAAAAGGCAAAGGACCAAAGAAATTACTCAGAAAATATAGCATAACTTAATACACCATGGCCATTTTAAGGGAACCATATCTATAAAAAGAAAAAGAAGACAAAACCAAAAAAAAAAGAAAAAAAGAAAAGAAAAGCAAACTTAGAAATACCTTGTTCTTTACTAGTTCTGTAAAGAATTTGAATTGGTACACATCAATATCACCGTGGAGTGCGAGATCAAAACCAAAAACCCACCATCTTTTAGGGAGTTGCAGAGCAAAATAACTCTTCTTTTGAGGCATAAACCACCCGCCCAACCAGCTTTTATGGCATATATACCTCATGAATGTATGAAGTCCATCAAACCAATCTGTAATGGCAAGAAGAAAGAATGAATATTTACTACACCTATTAACACTCTAGCTTTTAGCAAATTCTCTCTTTTTCTGGAAAAGGAGGGGGGGTGTTGAGGATGAGAGAGAGAACAAAAGCCAACCGTGGTTTCCAGGAATGACAAAACACTGAGGTCCATCATATTGCTTCAGTTCAGACACACCACAAGGTAGCTCAGGCTTATCCACAGCTATATGCTCTTGTTTAGACCATGGAGGGGGCTGGAGAGCATACTCAAAAGGGCAAAATAGACGCCTTTCATAAGTGAATGCTGATGGATTAGGATACCTAAACCAAAACCATGACATATCAAATTACACACATAACAGATATTCAGAAAAATAAGATATCATTTGTCAGACAATGGTTGTATAATAAAATTCTAAATAACGAAACAATGGTAAGAATTAGAGGTTGGGGTGCTCTTGAAAAACAAAGGTCCAAATGAAACATAATGGGCATGTGCATGTACAGAAAAGGGATGATAAACATCAACAATAACTTCATAGATTGAAAGCTTCAAATGAAACATCAAGGGCATATGCATGTGTTTAGATAATTATCACTATCTGAATTAAGATTTCAACAGGGAGTTGTTTCAATGAGTAAGGCAGAAAGTAGACAGCACCAATTGAGAAGCTAACCAATTGCTCAACTGGTCAGTGATAGAGCTTAATCAGAGCAAATGGTGGCAAAGGAAAGTCAATGTGAGGGCAACACTGTTGGTGGTGGTGGTTTAGTCACAGTTCTTATTGAAGTTGTGGATGAACTTCACATTTCCCACCTTAAGCATCAGTTTCCATAGTCCACCAAAAAACAAAACAAAAATCCACCAAACCTACACTTGCACTAAATGCCAGTAAAACAAAGCTCGGAATGTTTATAGCCTTAAACTTCACCCAAGGTGTTGAAACGGATATTTGGGGTTTATCTATACTGGCTAGGAAATTTGAGACTAACAAATTAATTTATTAAGTTTTATGCAATGTCAGACAGCAATACTGATGAAATACTTTCAGGTGATCATTTAAACCACAGAAGAAACCTCATGAAATCATTTCACCTTTGCGATAGAAACAAATATCTATATAATCATTGATCCCTCATGCCATATTGTTAAACATAAAAGAACTTTCAACTTACGCAAGATCCCCTCCAATCAGGAGTAAGCCGCCACGTGGTAAGTTCAGCACAGAATCATCTTGGATGACGTTAATGGAAGGTTGAGCAAGGAGCCGAGCCACAGTATAAGATGAGTTTCCACCATCGCCAGTATCAGCCATAAAGTCAAACCACAGATCATCCTTCCCAACAAAATTATCATATAAAACATCCTTTTGTTGAGCTCCATCATGGACCTTGTCCATTGCTGCCTAATGATTGGAGAGGGAAACATAAATATGTAATTACATCATGACCTTTATTAGTCCATGACAAAGTAAATATTAACAAAAAGGGAGCTCATTGGCAACAAAGAACATAAAAGTATCTGCCAGGAAGTTGAAAAAAGAATAGGTTTATTAAACTACCTAGCCCCGCAAAATTATTTCATATGATGAGATCACTTATTTCATATATGGTTCAAGATCAAACGACAGTTAAACACAAATTTTTCTTCTTTCTGATTTACTAAATAAACTTATACATGGATTCTTTGAAAGAAAAGTTGATAAATAAATTCTTGAATGTTACCATATATAAAGAAACTAAATGTTTCAAGTGTATATTTGATGGGTGTCGAAAATTTCAAGAGGATAATCTCAAAGCTAGGGAGAATATAGTTTAAGTTACCAGAGCAATACACTGAAGAAATTACACAACATGAAACTATGAGATTACCTGCATCATACGCATGTCAAAGCGGCCAACAAAGACAGTTACTGATACCAGGAGATCAAAGACAGTCTTGAATAAATCAGCTGATGTTCTGCAATACATACACCAGCAAAGTGAGTACAACTCCCCTGAATATGAGAACAGCAAGGAAGAGGGGGGGGGGAGGTTTTGGGTGTGGTGTGTGTGTGTGTGTGTGTGAGAGAGAGAGAGAGACGAGCATATACCCTGAATACCAAGGAACCATATCCAAAAAATCAGGCTTCATTTGCTTCTCCTTCGACTTCTCATATTCTTCAACAGACAGAGGGTGAGTAAGAGCCCACCTATTTATCAAAAAAGATACCATTCAATGTAAAAGATAACAATCAGTCATGGTTTAACGCATCACAGAAAACATGTTACAATTCACCACTTACCCTGTTGACCTTTCCACTACATAATTAGCAATGTAGAGGCCTATGAATGTGGCCCATAATGAGTATAATGGGGAGATTTCATCTGATGAACCAGCACATGAACCATTGCATGCTAACTGAGAAATGAAAACATTAATAAGCATATAACAATAAAAATACTAACAACAGAAGAACACAATAAAAAATTTGGGGTTGTTCTACCTGTACCTCACCATAAATGACCCACTTGGACAAAAGTGGATAATCACTCGCAGACCCAACTGGAGCAAACCAAGATGAGCAGACCTGATCTTTCAACTCATTCATTCGGAGGAATTTTGAAAGCCATGTGTTCCTATCATCGTTCTTCCAGAAACTAAACCAAGAGTTTTTTCGTTCCAGTGGTCTATCTCTCAAAATAGCACGGTTGCCACAATGACTATAAAACACACAGCAGGCCACACTAAGAACCTACATGAACAAAAAATGCATGAAAATAATATCCAAAGCTTATATGTTGATGCGTAAGCATTTAAGTTTCTTCTGTACTACATGCCAAGTAAATACAAACACTGGAAACATGATAGGGAGGTAGAAAAAGTGTTCTTATAACTTACAGCACAATTTTGGAGAATGGTCAAAATTGCTGGCCTCTTTCCAGCCACACGTGACACGAGACCAACGTACCAAAGGCCAAGAAATATAATGTGGAAGAAAAGAAGAAAGAGAACAGAAGTGACATATACATTAAAACCCAAAGACAGATTCATCCTCATATCAACTCCCATTGATTGAAAACTAGGAAGATGATAGACAGCCGCCACTAAAATCCAGGCTATATACCTACAAAAGCAATTCCCATAGTTAAAACTCGTATAGACTCTTTATAACTCAGTGTATGGGTAATGTACATATATGTGAATGTGAGATACTGCAAAGTACAAATGCACTGACATAGGATTCAGGCAAATTTACTTACCACCGACTGAAATTTGAATAGCTTGGTTTGATTGTCTTCCCTATAAATGGGGACGAAAAAGAAATAGAAGAAACCCAGCAAACATGCATACATAGACCACCATTTAATATTGTTGTCTAACTTTTCTATGAGACTATTGATGTTGTCGGATGAGATAAAAAAGAGGCAACCCACAACAACAGCAATTACAGCATGACGGGAATGTTCGTGCGGATAAGGATACGTATGGGTTAGAATTGTCCTAACCCTCTCCATTCTTAAAGTATCTAGAAAACCAACAGACGGCGTGGTAGATCCCATCAAATGAACTTGCACTGCTTCAAATTATTATAAATCAACCACACCACAAGTGTGCCAGAATCACCCACAGAGAATAACTCCAATATCCTGAGCAGAAAGATAGATGACAAAAGAAGTAAATAAAAGGATCAAAATAAACAAATTACTGAAATTGCATATTGTTCAAGTATAACAAAAAGAAACTCAAATAAGAAACAAGCAAGATCAATTGATATGGGAAGTGATGTGGAGAAAACAGCTTATCATCATTTTCTAGTCAAACGCTCAGGGCCACTCAGCTCATGCATATCCTATGAAAGAACCAGCTCTGGGCTGATAATGTCTTCAGCATTACAAGTTAACATCTATATAAAAATATTACCATACCATATTTGCATCCCAGAAGAATTGCAAAAGCAGAGAGAATCTAGTTTTGAGTTATACTAAACTTGGTCATAAATATCCATTACCACCACACACACAGCAGACAAATCGACCACATTGCTGTTAAAAACAACAAAACACCTGCTTCAGTCAGAACTGAGAACTGTCAACAAAACTAAACAAAGCGCTCTAAGATCTTCAATTACTATTGCAAATACAAAAGAGCTCAAACGACAGAAAACAGAGCGCCAAAAAATAGTAACGACCAAATAGTAACTCAGAAAAGCAACAGACACCAAAACGCAAGCAACAAACATTGAAATAGAAAATTCAAAAACCATCTGCAACTCACTTACCCAGACGATTGTACAAAGTTGAATTCAGCGCCAACAAACAAAAGGGTAACCATAACTCCATCAATGGAGCACTAGGGTTTGATTCAAAAAGAAAATTCCAAAAACCAAAACGAATATCGAAGCAAAAAAGCAGAAGCAAATAATCAATCAAACAAAAACCAACCTTGCGAAGCCGAAATCAAAGAGCAATTGATCCAGCGACAATCACGAAGAAGAAGAATGCTTCGAAACTCTGAAATTGAAAAATTGAAAGAGAGGAAGGAAAAGGAAAGCGTCGTGCATGAGGAATTATATTCGAAGAGAACAAGGGTCAAGTAGTTGTTGGGTTCTCTCTCTGTGGCCCTCTCTCTGTGTCTCGCGGACTCAACCGACTTTACATTTAAGAATGCCTGCGAGGAGGAAGGACATAAGCATTATGGCAACGGCATATTCGTTTTTGCGCCAAATACCACCACCACCACCAGGATTAATATTGTGATTAAGCCCATTAATCACTTTCTTAGCTGTAATTAATTACAGGATTTAGCAGCCGATACCGCGTGCCAACGACCATTGACAATTGGGCTGTGGCTTGCTTTCTTTCTTCGGGTAGGTTGCTTCTGTTTTGGTTTTTCCTCATTTTCCTCGTGCCTTTCATTTAATTTCATTTCAGAGTCGGTAACCGTTGGCGTTGGGTTTTGACTGACGTAATGATAAGTTAGCTTGGGCTTATTGTATTTTTTTGGAGACAGTTTGGGCCTATTTGGAATATTCTACTCAGAAGCCCAATTTGGCTCCCACCCGACATAAATATAAGAAATTATCCTCTTAACAATAAATGCAAAAAAGGAAAAGAGTACAATAGATAGCCAAAAAACTATCTGAAACCCAAATATGGAAAGTATTGATTAGCATTTTTATGTTGATGTACTAAATATTGATGTCATGCAAAAAAATTTGAGTGTAACGGTAACACGTCATGTGTGTGTTGCTAACTATATGACAGTGTTTCATTGTTTCTTGTTTGGGCCCAAAATGAAACAGTGTTTTCACCATCATGGTAATATCGCTTTACTATCTAAAATTTTAAAGGAAAGCAGTTTTTTTTTTATACAAGCGATATTGGGGGAGGTGGTTTGTTGCACACACAATAATAACGTATCATAGAGATTAGAACCTTAGACTAGTAGTCTGCAAATCAAGGTTCTTCCCACTATGCTAGATCTCGTTGGCAAAAGAAAATAGTTTAGTTAAAAGACAATAGTAAAAATGAATCTTTAAAAAATAACACGACAGGATTCTCACCTTCCAACAATTTTTTTTTGGTGAAAACAAGTTTAGGGGAGGGATAGAGGCTACTTCCTCACCCAGGGCCAGGGCAAACCTGCGACCTAGAGTCAGTTGAATTGACGCAAGGGACATTATACCCCTTGCACTCCGGTATGAAATTACACAGGACATTTTCTAGATTACCCATCAAACTCGATTGGAACTCAACGCACAACTCACACCTTGCCAAATGAACCAACCCCATGTTGGCACCTACCTACCTACCTTTTGAGTTGCTCTCTTCGGTTTCTTTTTCTTATTTTTTCATATAATACCTAAAAATATTATACAAACAATAGATCAAAATGCGGTAGTGGAATATAAGGAAAGTTGGTGAGCTAGATGTAAAGTCAAAGTACTAAGTTTAAGATTTAATCTAACACTCAGGTTTAATGAAAACCATATCTTATTAGTAATATAATATTCTGTAGAATAATATAAAATAATTTTTTTCTCAAGTAGCTAATCTTATAAGTTTTATAATGTTTTTGTATAGAAATATAGTGAATTATGGAAATTCACGAACCTTTTTTTAAAAAGAAATTAAGAAAACAAAATGATACACTTGGAGACAGAGTTGACGAATCAGTCAAAGAAAATGGAATCTCCCATGTAGTGCTTGCTTTTAGTCCAAAAGATTCCTTATCTCAGTTACATTTTTGTGTATTGTTTTCAACGGCTAAGATTTGACAGCTCTGGTAATGCTTTCTCTTTCAAGTTTCAACAAAAGGTATAGTTGGCTGATTTGCTGAATTCCCCATCGCACATTTCAGAGAAGAAGTACTTAATCGATCACAGTGCTGAGGAACTGACAGCTTCCTCCATTTTCAAAGGTCCAACGCATATTGGATGGTGGGACTTCCACGACTTTAGGAACCAATCCCTTCATTTTCAAGAACCCTTTTAGTCCTAGGGAATTTTAGTGAGGTTGATTCCGATTCGAAAATATTTTGAGTGTGAATGTCGAGTGGTGTTTTTAATTTACGTGTTAAAATGTAGAATAACGTTAATACGTATTATAATATAAATAAATTGATAACATTATATAACGTTGTTACAGCACCGAGCTCAAAATAGAACGGATCTTTAGAAGTTTGATTTGAATATTAGTTTATAATCCTAGATACGCTATAAGCGGCTGGTGTGGATGTGTTTGTGGGGTTTGAAAGCCTGCAGACCTTTCTTTTCCTAGCAAAAACTATAGTTTTTTTCTGACAAAGTTAGTGCGCACTGCGCACATGGTGAAGAAGATCGATCACTTGCAGATGTGCACTTTAAGTAATGCCTCTCAAGATCTTTGATTAAGGTAGACCAAATCTTAATTAGTTTAATTACATTCATTTGGTACACTAATTAATCATTGATCACCATTTTTTGTGTTTGGAAAACCATGATTGGAATGACGTTTAATTCCTATATTTTATTTCAAGTGGCTTTTCATGCATCAAGTTGTTTCCCACCCGAGCAAAATTTATATCAGATACGTGGTGATCTCATATTAGGGGTATTTGGAGGGCTGGCGTTGGCGAGAGAGAAATTAATCATGGCCAGCTTAAGTGCTCAACTTAAAAGAAATTGGCATTACGTACGGCACAGTTTCAAGTGTACTCGTGGAATGTTAAAGATTCAGTCAAAAGGAGCATAGCCCTAGCTAGCCCCCGGAGGATATCCTAGTTTGATTCTTATCATGATAGCTAGCCAGCACACCTTTCTAAGAGGATATATTCAAATGATATTTTAATAGATGGTGAGTAATTATATAATTTTAATGTAATGATTTTTGGTCGGATTTGTAATTATATGATTTTACTTATGATTTTAATTCATTTAGAATTTTACTTATGATTTTAATATATTGCAATTACATGATTTTACTTATATTTTTATACATAAACTTTATCACCCAACATCATTCACATAAATAATGATTGTGGCATATACCACTATACTATATACAAGGAAATAATGATTGTGGCATGAGAGCAAGTCAGAGCTGAAACAAGAATATAGATAGAAAATCTTCACGAATATATGTGAAGTGGTCCAACGTGTCACCCAAGTAGTTATGCCTTTACACCAACTGTTCTTGAAAAAATCACTTTGACAACTACTGTTTGTTTCATCGGTTCATATTTTGAAACAATTCATGAGTTCAGATTTTGAAAAATTAATGTTATTTGATGACTTCTTAATTAACATCTGTACTTTTGATATATTCGTCCCCAAAGAGTAGGAGATTCTGAAAAAAGTATCGAAACGATAATTTTGCTCCAAAGAAGCTTGTCTACAAGGAAAGAAGAGCCATTGGAAAATGCCCATTAAATCCGGAAGAGGCAATATCTTCTATCTTGTTAACGTTTCTTTATCGTCTCTCTCATAAAAAGTTTTTTATTTTTATTTTGTTGTAAAGTAGAAAGCATGAAAAAATAGTAGGAAAAAAAGTATGAGAGCATATATGAGAATCAGGCATAGGACGGTGGGATTTGTTATGTGATTTGGTATTTATATCACACACTCAAAAATCTCACACAATACACCATTTAATGAAATACATTAAAATTAGTAAGTTTTTGAATAACACAGTATTTTTTCTTATTTTTTAAGAGTCCTAATTGAATACCACCGGACTTGTATTGATTAATTTAAAATCCTAATTAAATACCACCGGACTTATATTGATTACTTAAAAACAATACCAACTTTCGCACACAGCTTAGCTCTTTACATGTAAGAAGTCAGTCTTCCTCATCCAAAAATCATTGTCTGATGCATATGCTAAAATAAATTATTGGAATTACAATTAAAAAAGTTTATGCACGTACATGTCAAATAGTAATTTGTCTGCAAAGAGAAATGGCTCTTCACTTGTAAAGATGTAAGTATTTTCATTGACTTACACACAATTTGCTTGCTCTACTACTCTAATAAGACTGTTGGTAGCTAGCTGCGGACGCAAGTTGGGTTTGAGCAGCAAAAATTAGATTTGCAAGGGGCTAAATCCCCAGCTTCCAACAAGCACTAATTAGTATGTATAAGTCAAATGTTGGTTTCATACCAGAAACGTCTCATCAACCCCCTGGCTAGTGGATCTGGATATTTCGCACCATTTAAATTTCTTCCTTAATTTGCTCAAGCATCATATAAATTTAATTCCTAGAGGAAAGCTTAATTTATAGCCAGTTTAACATACATGGGTTATGCATGGGGCATGCAAATGAAGGAGTGAAAGATTATATTAGATTCTCCAAAGCGAATCTTTGGGGAACATAATCATTTACGCGTTTAATTATATGTAATTTTCTATATATTTTCAAGTTTTTCACTTCATTACGCCAACTACTCTCCCCCATCCAAAACTCTATATAAACCCTCCACTGCATTCAGCTGAAGCCACAACACACAAACACATCACTTCTCTCTTCTCTTCTGTCTGTCTCATTTTGTCTTTCTGAGTTTTTCAAGCTTAGCTCAAGTCTCCCCAGCTTTCAGAACCTGATCAATATGGCCAATGGCAAGCTTATGTGCGCCAGTGTTTTTCTTCTTGTGTTAATTTTCTCTTATGGGATCATTTCAACTGAAGAAAGGTTACTGAAAACAGATCCTACAAACCAGGCAATATTACACCGCAAGGTGTTAGAAAATGAAGTGGCTGCAAGCTCTGCAACGCTAACCTACGAGAGTGTTCCCGACGATAATTATCGACCCACAACACCAGGGCACAGTCCTGGCGCTGGCCATTCTGGTGGACCTGAAGCAGTAGAGCCAAACCAGAAAATTAATTAATTAATTAATTATGGTTCGATTAAGTTCATGATTATCATGAAATGTTACAATATTATATTACTACTTGTATTATGCATGAATAATTTGGTTCAGGTGAGTATCTTATAATTCTTATCTATGATGTTATTATGTAATTGCTTTCCTTTGTGTAATTTGGATATGTCATCGATTGTATCAGTTAGTTAATATAGTTTGATTTTATTTCCCATGCATGTGTGTTACTTAATTATTTTGAGGATCGAAGTTGACATACTTTGTATCAATGCAAACTTTTTTCTATGATTTTTTAAGCATTTATATAAGCTTAAGTTTATAATTCTTTTAAATTCCTAATAATTTGTTGTTATATACTTAACTGCAGACCAATACGTGTTTGTCACCCACTCTGACTAGAGAAATTGTAAAACACAAGGATGAAAATGAAAATCTTTTACAAATGAGCCGCCATATATATATATATATATATTGTTAATTAAACATCATTGAGTTAGTGGAGCCTATTCATGAATAAACGGAGCACTACCAAAAATTATTTGAATAACAAATTTTGGCAACAAATATGATAAGTGCAATCTTTCTCTTCATTCTCTTTTTATGTTAGTAAAACGAAAATAAGGTAACATTTCTATTTAGACCGCCACATCTCTAATAAAAATGAGACTCCAAATAAGTGATTATTAAATGTGGTCCAAATAGCTTTCGGAACTGAAAAAATTTGACTTTCAAAAATTGAGGAGACGAACTCCTCTTCAAAACAAATGGGGTTTTTGAACCCATCCTCAGCTGTATTTTGTAAATTTGGAATTAGTAATAATGCGTTTGGATATCTTACCATATTTACATAATATTGCATTCAATAATGGTCATAAACCAACTCCTTGGCTAAACTCTTTAAATACCTAGATTACACTCAGTGCAGCCACATCTAGCTCATCACCTCCCTTCACCCCTCACTTTCAAACCCTAGTGACAATGGC
The DNA here is from genome assembly GCA_018703695.1 of Prunus fruticosa. Lineage (NCBI taxonomy): Eukaryota > Viridiplantae > Streptophyta > Magnoliopsida > Rosales > Rosaceae > Prunus > Prunus fruticosa. Next base: position 53,303,572 of record CM031917.1, read on the forward strand.
CAAGCCTATGCTTCTTCTTGTTGCACTGATTTTCTCTTATGGAGTCATTTCAACTGAAGAAAGATCATTGAAGAGCGAAGAGGCCTATGTGAACTCAGAGCCTATAAAACCACCCAGAAAAATCAACAGTTCTCCTAACAATATTGGTTTAATGCTGTTGTAAACTTAGGCAATGAGCCTGCTCTACCCAGATTGGTTTATCGCATTAAAGAAAAAGAAGATGCCTTTCGACCCACATCACCAGGCCACATTCCTGGGGTTTGGTAATTGATATCTGTGTAATGGACCTCATGTCAGTTCATAATAAAGTTGGATTTTCTTTTCCCATTAGTTAAGTTAAATTCAATTGTTACATTTCCATGTCAGAGAGTTTGAGCCAGACTGAGGGAGAACCTATATACATAATGGGCTTTTCGAAAGAAAAAGATAAGACATAACCTTGGGCTCTTTGTGGGCTTCCCATATGTGGGCCAGTAGAGGTCCACGATACCATAAACACAGACTTGTTTCATTTACCCAAAAAAGACAAGAATTCTGGAACACGACGATATGAAATCATCAAACTGCTGCATGAATGCCAAATCTCAAATTCCGACACCTTTTTCAGCCTACTTTCAGGGAAACTCCTTCCTGACTTCTTAAAAAGGAGAGAGTAGCAAAGGACCACTACACAGAGAGTAGGAAAGGATTGCTTCCTTATTCAAGATTCTTGATTCGAATCTTAGCGTTTGTAGTGTGTATGAGTTTAGTATATTATTGACCATCTCAATAGGAAAAGTTCTAAAAAAAAAAGAAAAAGAGATTATTAAAAAGCTAATATCCTCTTAAATGGGCATGTAGATTTTTTTTTATGGGTCGTTGGTACGACGAACTGTTAGGTCTAGTATTAAATCTTAGGACGGTCTTGGATTGGCTTAGCTGGATTAAATCGCCTACGTTTGATGCTCGCATTTGACTAAGAAGCTTGAATGAAAAATAGTAAAGACCTACGTTTAGTGATGTGTCGACTAAAAAATAATTATTATAATATTTAAATTTAAAACAATAATTTTATTTTTTTTTAATAAAAAAACTAAAATTCTGAATTCTTTTAAAGGCTAAAATTATCTTAAACAAAAAAACCCATCAGTTTCATACCCAACCCAACCTCCCCATTCTTTTTATCTTCTTTTTTTCTCTCTCTATTTTTTTTTCTTTAATGAAAAACCTCCCTCATTCTCTCTGTCTCACATCGCAGCCTCCACATCCCCTTTTCTCCCCAGTTCCCTTTTTTCTCTCTTTTTTTTTTATGTCTTTAATAAGAAACCTCTCTCTCTCTCTCTCCCACATCCCATTTTCCCCAGTTCTCCTTCTCCCCTTTTTACTCTTTTTTTTAAATTCAATCTAGAAAGCTTCAACCAAAGGCTTCAGCAAAGGTGTTCTCCTAGGCACGTCCTCTTCAATCTTGACCAGAGCCAGTGATATGGCTTTATTTGGTTGCAAAAATTAGGTAACCCCATGAGGAATCAGAGCAGATAGAAGGGGCTTTCTGGGTTGACTGATTGGGTGTTCAACAGAAGCGGAAAACAAAGCGGAAGAGGAGAGCCAGAGCAATGTTGAAGAGAAAGAGGAAAGCAACTCGAAGATGATAAAGGCATACTCAATAGTGACTTCGTTATTTAGCAACACCTCTTCAGAGCTCAATATTTCGTGCCAAGGAGCGAGCGTTTTTTTCAGCCCCGGATTCTCTAGTCTTATTTAACTCAATGAATGGCACAAACATGGATTAAGGGTGTTATTTAAGCTAGTCCAAATCTAAGAAGGTGTACCAAACAGACCCATAGTATTAGTGGTTGGGGAATAAACTCCTTCCCAGTCATTTTATGACCCCAAAAAAAAAAAGGAAGTAACAATAGATTTAATCATAAATGTTAAATAGATTAGTGATAAATTTGCTCATAATTTCTACAACTTAAAGAATTAATTCATGGTTATTTGGTTCAGTAAGTCAAGTAAACACTATAAATACCCTGCATCACATTCTATTCTAGCCACACCTCCAGCTAGCTAGCCCTCTCTCTCTCAGCTTTCTAAACCCTCAAAATGTTTGTGCTCATCATGGCCATGGCCAAGGCCAAGCTTATCTGGGCAAATGTGTTTCTTCTTGCATTGATCTTTTCTTATGGCATCATTTATGCAACTGAAGCAAGATCGTTAACGTTGACCACAGCAGACCCAAATGAAACACACCAGATTTTGTCATGCAAAACCAAAAAACCAGATGACGCAACGCCGGCTTTGCCCTCAAAATTAGGTTACACAACTGTTGCAGTGAAAGAAGAAGATGCCTTCCGACCCACAACACCAGGCCACAGTCCTGGTGCTGGTAATTGACCTACTGGATATGTTAAATGTGAATGTTATGCATCTCATGTAGATGTTATTTTCTTTAAATAAATTAAGTTAAATTTTATTTTCCTATATATAGTACTTTTCGGGGTTATAGTTTTATCATTGATTGCCAAGGTGAAGCAGGTCATTGCCTCCCAAGCCGGCTTTGCTTCAGTCGTCCACGATGGTCTCTCTCCATAAGAAGTTTACACATGCAATGTGATTTTCTCATTTTTCTCATTACTTAAAAGAAAAGTTAAAAAAACACAAAACTAAACTCCTTACGTTTCCTTTTTTATTATTATTTAAATATAGGAAAAAAGAACCTATTCGGACTTAGTCAAATTAGTTAGAACAGACGTAATCCAAACTCTGCATTTCAGTTTCTAATCCCTCTTCGATACTTTATACTAGCCTCTTCGCACGCGCTTCAGGACCTACCGAGGTTTTTTATTATTATTATTATTATTATTTATAAATTTAAATTTTATTTTAGAATTAAAAAAGATAATGGGTAGTTGTTTCCATAAAAATAAGATACATTATCCGATTTTTATTTTTATTTTTTAAAATATGAAAAACCCTGAATTTACCATATTATCATCATTTAATTAATAATTTCAATTCTTAATGTTTGCATTAACCAATGATATTTTTTGGTAATTTGAATGTTTCACAATTCTCTACCTTTTGCTTTATATATACTAGCCTCCGTGCACGCTCTTCCGCGCGTGCGAGAGGCTTTTTTAATCACGCGAACGGGCGAACTTCCCATATTTTCGCAAAAATAGAATTAACATTGTATTTATAGAATGTTCACAAATAATAATGGGTAGTTGTGTTCGCATAAAATTTATAGACATCTATCTTATCTTTTTTTTTTTTTTTTTTATATCATGTGAACTGTACATAGATACTAGAAAAATCGGGGATAAAGGAAAACTTTTAAATTGACGATATATCACACGCGTCAATTAAAATATGAAAAGTGGAAGGACATCTTATATAAATACAATTGTGTTCAAGTCTAATGAACTTTAGGAGCTAGGGGGATTCTTATTCAATTAATTACCCACACATTAGTATTATTCAAAGTAAATCCAACATCAATAGGAGAAACAATTAATCCAACATTAATAGGAAAATCTCAAATATTTTTTCATAACATAATATTTTCATTCTACACAACATCGTAGTTTTAGATTATGGATATAGATATATTAAATTAAATAAAAATATCATGTATATAAATTTTTTTAAAACAATACTATTAGTTTACACAGGAGAATATAAAATTATAAGTTATTTGTTCCACTCATAAGAGTATAAAATTACAAGTTGATTATAATTTATATTCCAAATCATGGTTCAATCCTCATTTTCATCACAATTAGGGCATAGCCCAACCCCAAGGCCCAAACTACCCTAAGCCTTTGGAGCTGCAATGTGCCAGATGTGCACAATAATTGCTCCACATAAATGCTTGAACTAAGATAATTATTATGTTACCTAAAAAGTTGACCATACATACTTTGACTTTTACAACATGTTTATTTACTTAAAATGTGTATTGAAAATCGATTTATACTTTTCCTTAAAGTATGTGGCTCCAACATTAAACTCCACTAGCCCCTTAGCACATGCTCACGCATGTGCCAATTAGTTTTATTTTTAGAATTAAAAAAAATAACATGGGTATTGTACTATGTTTCATAAAAATAGAACTTATTATCTATTTTGTTTTTATTTTCATTTTTTTAATATAAAAAAAATATGAATTTACTATATTATCCTCATTTAATTAATAAATTCAATTTTTAATGTTTGAATTAACTAAGGATATTTTATGGTATTTTGAATATTTTACATTTCTCTGCTTTTTTACTTTATATATATAAATAATCTAATGCCCGAACAACCTAAGAATAAGATTGATTATGAGTTACTAGTTGATTACATATTCATTATTCTCTCTCGTATTTTTGCACTCATTCATTTCAAATAAACATGTGATTCGAGTGTTTGAGGTTTAGCACAACTCCTCTCTCTCTAATCTAACAAATACCCTTACATTGCTTTTTAATCATTTTATATCACTCCTTAAGATAAAGAATATAGGTGTTTACGAGGACAATTAACATATTTAACGAATTAATATTTAAGAAAAAAATAATTACACAAATTAATATTCTCATAGTTGTTGATTCTAGCTAGCATTTTCTCTTTATAAATGTAATTCATTTTTTTTTTTCCCTTCTGTTATATTCAGTGCCCAAAAAAAACACACGCAACAACAAAAAAGGTAACCTCTGAAATTCTGTTCCATCCAACAAAGCTTTCCACAAAAAGAGCCAAACTTTTGTTTGGGATCAAAGATCTCCTTCTGGGTTCCCTGACCCGTACTTATCCATATTTGGTAAAAACCAGGAATTTTTTTACCGCAATAAATCTTCACTGAAATTCAAGAACGTGACGTCACGCGGTGAATTAGACGTTTAAGGTAAGTTGAATTGAATGAATGAGAATCTAAAAAGCAAATCCAAAGCCCAAAGAAAATATATTTAAAAAAAATAGGGAAAGATTAAAAAGAGAAGTAAATTAAATTTAAAAAGGAATATTTTTTGTAGGAGGGCAAAACCGAAAGCGAGGGCAGCTGGCGGCGGATCAACAAAAAGAGAGTACAAAACCACAACTGAGTCTCAATGCATATCTCATATGTATCAGTTGTGTGACAAATCCAACGGTGGAGAACAGACCCTCACCGTCTGATCCAACGGCTTAGAAAACAACCGCGTTTTACGAAGCCAACCCATGAATCCGTCATCCTCAAAATAAATCCTCCCTCTCCCCCCCTCCGCAGCCCAAAGGCCCCCCCTTCTCCCTCTTCCTCTTTCTCTCTCTCTCTCTCTCTCTCTCTCTCTCTCTCTCTCTCTCTGTGTAAAAACTCCAGATTCGGAAAAACTCTCTCTCTCTCTCTCTGCAACTCCAGAAGTCGTTCTCGGATTTATTGAATCTAACTTTCTTTTAAGTTCGAAACTGCGTCGTTTTAAGGGAGGGAGAGAGAGTGTTTGTGAGGATGCAATCGAACGGTGATTCGTCGGTGCAGCAGGAGCAGAGTAATCAACGGGCGCAGCAGCAGCAGCAAGCGGCGCAGACTCAGGCGCCGCCGCCGCAGTGGATGGCGATGCAGTACCCGGCGGCGGCTATGGTAATGCAGCACCAGATGATGCCACCTCAGCATTACGCGACTCCTCCGCCGCCGCCACCTCAGCACTACATGGCGTACCACCAGTACCAACAGCAACAGAAGCACGTACAACACCTTCAGCAGCAGCAGCAGTTGGGATCTAGCGGCGAGAATAAGACCATCTGGGTCGGTGATTTACACCATTGGATGGACGAGAATTATCTCCACACCTGCTTCGCTTCCACTGGCGAGGTCCAATCTCTTCTCTCGCTCTGCATATTTATATGTACATGTACACGTCTATATATATTTATTGTACACGATTTTCATGTGTCTATTTGTATTTTATATGGATGTTTTGACTGGTAACGTGGGTATTCGTATAAAAGATGAAACTTTTATTTTGTTTTATTGGAAAATTTTGGCATTTGGATTGAAAGTTGGAAGCTTTGAGGTTTCTGCTTAATTGGTTTGTAAGCATTTCGATGTTTGAAGGTTGGGTTTTTCTGATGTTGTTTGTATAGTTTGTTTGTTTTTTTTTTTCATTTAATTTTCGTTTTGTGTGTTTTGGGTTTTATGGGTTGGAATATTTATCTGAACTACATTTGGTATACATGACAAAATGTTAAAGGTGTAGCCTTTTGTGAATGAATGCAAGTGTTAAGCTGAACACAATTAGTAAAGACTAAAGAGGATATGCAGTTTTGACTTTTGAAAGTAACTTGTTACTGAAAAGAAGAAGGCATTGTTATAATTGTATACTATTGGAAATATTTTTTTTCCCTTTTGGTGGCTCATTTTGTATGAGAATGTGCAAGAACATTATATGTCTGGGCCCTTTCTCATTTGGGTATTTTGAGGCAATTACGAAATACGTGAGCTCTGGAAGTCTTTTTGATGTGAAGGTAAATCATGACCATGAATCTGTATTACTATAATAGTAGAATATCAGGCTGGGACCTTACTAGTTTACGAAAATTGTAGAGGAAGTTGTTGAATATAATCCCAAAAGTAAAGTTTATATTTTGAGTATATATGTTGGTCAACTTGTGGGTGCTTGGAGCTTCATCCGGCTATTCCAATAAAATAGAACGGGCAAGAACTTTAGTTCTGCTCACTTCAATCCCTGTTATATTTTCTAATCGAATACATGCATCGACCTTCATAAGGCCTGGTTCTGACAGAAGATATATTTAGGAAAAGTTGTGTTTTTTTGCCCGGTAGGAAAGACTATGTTTATTTCTTTATTACTTTCTTTATTCTTTTTTCCCTTCTACTTTCTTTATGAAGCTTGTAGAATTTTAATGCATCACATCTCTTCCAATTAATTGAAGACTAAAACTGTTCACAGCTGGAATATATTTTTTTCGAAAACAAACTGTCTTGTATTTCCCAGTGAAACTGATTTCTTGAAAAATTAGCAACTATTTTTTTTACTGTGCCTTTTTCGGTAACACAATCTTATGTCATGTAGATTGCCAACATCAAGGTTATTCGGAATAAGCAGACTCTTTTATCAGAGGGCTATGGGTTTGTAGAATTTTTTTCACATGCAACAGCTGAGAAAGTTCTACAGACCTATACTGGCATTTTAATGCCCAACACGGAACAACCCTTCCGTCTGAACTGGGCAACATTTAGCACGGGCGATAAGCGTTCAGATAATGCTCCTGATATTTCCATTTTTGTAGGAGATTTAGCTGCAGATGTTACAGATAGTTTATTGCACGAAACTTTTTCTAGTAAATATCCGTCTGTTAAAGCTGCAAAAGTTGTCTTTGATGCCAATACTGGCCGTTCAAAGGGTTATGGTTTTGTGAGGTTTGGAGATGAGAATGAAAGGTCACAGGCTATGACTGAAATGAATGGTGTTTATTGTTCGAGCAGACCTATGCGCATTGGGGCTGCAACTCCTAGGAAATCATCTGGATATCAGCAACAGTACTCTTCACAAGGTATTTAGTTCTACTTTTTGATAAGAAGGTGTGTAGTTCTAGTTTTTGATAAGAAGGTATTTGGCTCTGCTTCCCTTGTATATTTGAAGTTGAACTTTGTTACTTCAAATTTTGTGTATATATGGTAAGGCTTTATAAGAGCATCTGGGTGCTGTAGTTTTACTTCTTTTATGGCAATGAGCAGCCAAGCTGTTTATCTCCTAACATTGTTCATTTTGGTAAGTACCAGCCTGTTTTCCCATGTATTGCACATTAAAATGATATATTTCTGGAATAGTTATAGTCATCAACCTTCTTCTTTTGATAAGCTATTCGTAATTTTCTTGTCCTTTGTGATCTATTTGTCCACCACCCGGGTAGATTGTTGCATGTCCAAACTATGATTTTATATTGTGAAAGAGGCGATCTTTGCATAACCATGGCTTGAATGTTATACTCTTTTTATCTGATTATATTTTGGTTTGGTTTGTACAGGGGGTTATGTTTCAAATGGTACACCAACCCAAGGGTTCCAATCTGATGGAGATTCTACAAACACAACAGTGAGTCTTTTAGCTTCTCATGGTTTTAACCAATGGAGACTATCTTTCTCTCTCCCCTTGGCTGACTTGTGTGTCAATTATAGATATTTGTTGGAGGGCTTGATCCTAATGTTACCGATGAAGATCTCAGGCAGCCCTTCTCTCAGTATGGCGAGATAGTCTCTGTTAAAATACCTGTTGGAAAAGGATGTGGTTTTGTACAATTTGCTAACAGGTAAACAGTTGGTCATGATATTGCTCTGCAACATTAGTGGTGGTATACTTATTATTTGACAACGAGTTGGCACATGATCCTTTTGATCTCGTGTAACAGAAATAGCGCTGAGGAGGCATTGCCGAAACTGAATGGCACAGTAATTGGCAAGCAAACAGTCAGACTTTCATGGGGCCGCAATCCAGCAAATAAGCAGGCATTGTTTCTCTCTTTTGATAAACCCCATCCCCAAAACAAAACCCACCTTTGTTATGTTTGGTTGTTTTTTATGAAGTACAATTATAAAGCCCCTGCCATGCCATTAGCTTGGACATATCTTTTATCAATCCTTGCTAGGGTAGTCTATGCATGTTTCACTGTTATTATATGATCGTCTTCTACAATAACACAATTGAAAAGTTAGAACTCCTGTAGTTCAGTTATTGCTTAGGAGACATTATCCAATATTCGTCAATAACCTTGGATGCCACTCATTCTATTAAATATCATCTGCCACTAGTTTCCTCTTTTTATTTTTTCTCACCACTTTGTTTTCCTTGGTTTTGATTTTCAGCAGTTTAGAACGGATTTTGGCAACCAATGGGCCGGAGCCTACTATGGAGGACCTGTTTATGACGGTTATGGTTATGCCCTGCCACCACATCATGACCCAAGCATGTATGCTGCGGCCGCCGCATATGGAGCCTATCCTGTTTATGGCACCCACCAACAACAAGTAAGCTGAGCCAGCAGCTACTCCTGTGCTGTAAGGCATGTGCCAACAGTGAGTGAACCGAGCGAACTGCATGAGTAGTTTTAGCAATCAGACTTGATGACTATAGAGTCTCTTATTCTGTAATTTGCTCGGGTCTCTGGAATTTTTTTTATAAAATCCCTCTAATTGTGGAGTGGAACTGAATTTTGACAACTTGAGGTAGGTATGTAAGGATTTGGTTGATCATTTTCTAGAATTACGTAATTTTAAGAGAAACTTATTCCTGGATCAACACATTGACATTGCCTCCATGAATTGAAAAGGTGCGAGACAATCTTGAGCATGCTTTTGCAGAAGCTGCACTTGTGTGATGCTATCTTGTGGTGTGTATGCTTTGAATTGTCACCAAACCTAGTATGGATCGATGAAGCATGCCTAGGAAACTGTCAAACGGAAAAAGCATTAGTATGAACCTTTTTTTTGTTGGTTACATCGGAGGAAAGAAACCCCTTGGGCCCTGGGGAAATGTAAATTGTTCTCCGGCACATCTGTAATCCAGACTGGAGAATGAGATGGGGCTAGCTAGAAAATGCAGGTATATTTTTTATAATTAGAAGCAATAACTTGGAGGATAGGAAATAAAATATTGCGTTAGAGCATAATGTGCGTAGCATGTGTTAATGATAACAGACAACAATTATCAGTCTATCATCATTGTGCATTGTGCAGGTCCCAAGCTTATATATATATTTACAGCTGAAATCAACGTACGAGGGGCCGTATAACGCTTAAACTCACTCAACAGTCATATATCCTAAAAAGCAGAGTTTCAGAAAACACATACAGGAGGATGCATATAATATATTAGGGTAATTGAGCTCGCAAGTGTTGGAATCATGGGGCGCACAACACCCAGAGTTGGGTTGGGGCAATTGGGACACATGGGGACCCGAATTTAGCAAAACCCTAAGTAGTGGACGAATTTGATACGAAGGATACGGTACGGAGACGAAGATAAAAAAAGCTAGCGATTTTGAAACCCCTCTTTTAACCGTCTGCACTTTAACTTGAATATCTTACTATTTTCTTTGCACTCACTCTCACGGGTAAAATGCATAAGACTATATGGTTTTAGTCCTCGGTATGTTTTTAAACATCCATTTCTTCATATCAAATTAGGTTCAATTTATTTCTTATCAATTTTTTTATATTTAAATTCAATCTCTTTTCGGAGAATGATAACAACTTTCTTTTTGTGCATTTCCCTTGTACCTCCTCCATTCTCCTTCCCATTATGCATTGTTGATGTCATCTTTCAAACTTATTTATGCAACAAAATCAATCAAATTGGTAATCATTTGATTAAGTATTGTTAATCAAATTATTTAGTTCTTCTCATATTTCTGAGACTAAACGATTTATAATTTAGTTGATATTTCCATCATCAATTCACGTTGCAAGATGAAGAAAGAGATAGGAGGTACCGTAGGGTAAATGTAACGTTCTTCTTCAAATTTTTAGATGTGAAAAAATTCAATAAAAATTACTTAGGCAACGGTGGGAGATTAAAAAACAAGGAATCCTGTCCGACCATTTTTAAAAAATCTCATATAAATAAAATAAAATAAAATAAAAATGGCGTGACTACGTGCCGCACAATCATTGCTCAAAAGACAAGCACATGATTTAAGCTGTGGCCGTTTGGATCAGTTAACTTACAGTGGACTAATTTATAATTTCAGACGCTAAACGGAAGATAAGCTTAATTAAACAAATTAATAGAATAATTAGATTGCTATACTCAATATGGTAATAGCTGGCCTTTGTGCGATCCTCTCTGTGACAACACGTTTCCAATGGCACACCTTTCTCTTTCCTCTCTCTCTCCTCTGCTTCCTACTCACCTTCTTGTCCGCTAATTCACCGGCGAATCTTCCTGGTTGCTTCTAGAATCCAAGCTTCTTCTTCTTCGTCTTCAATCTCCAATTCGAATTCGACCCCCAAAGTCGTCGTCACCAGAGAGCGCGGCAAGAATGGCAAGCTCATCAGCTCTCTGGTATGCATTTCTCTCCGTCTCCACCATTTTCGTTTTGAGATATTCTTGAGGTGCTGGAATTTAGCTGTTCCGATACCCCGTTCTCTTCGATTTCTAGGGTTCTACATTTTGATTCTCTATCGTTTTCGAAATCTTATCTTGTAAATACTCTGCATTTGCTATTAATTGATGTTGTCGAACTATGCAAATCGTTTTAAATGTTTATGCCCGCGATTTGGCCTCGAATTGCCAGCGTAAGGTGTTTGATTAAATGTGAAAGTGATTGCCAATGTGCGGCATTTTCTTTTTTTTTAGCATTTTAAATCTTTAATTTTTATGTTTTGGCATTTTCACTGATTTTCGAATTTCAATTCTCTGATTTTTATGTATGTATGTATGTATGTATGTATGTATGTATGTAGCATGTTTCTATGTATGTATTAATATGTACTTGTAGCATTTAGGTTGCGTTGGCTGATGAGATATTCAAATGTTGAGTACAGGCTAAGCAGGGAATCAGCTGTTTGGAGCTTCCCCCTCATTCAGCATACACGGGGGCCTGATCTGGATAGACTTCCTACTGTATTAAGCGGTAACTCTCCAACTTTATTCTTTATTTTTGTTTGTGATGTGAAGCAGTTTTGCAGATAATGCCATCAGATTATATGATAAAAAGACCTTTCTTCCATATGACAACATGCTGGAGTAGCTATTAATTGCATAGCTTTTTCCTTCTGTCACTCAGTCTACTGCCTCATATTCTTATTAAACCCATTCTGTCCTTTTGCCCCAAACTTCAACTGCATCTTTCTTTTCTCTTTTTCGCCATTTTCCTCTTTTAAAGTTCTAGTTATGTTTTGTGTATGAAAAAAAATGTTTGCATGAATTGCCTTTATTAAATCACATGCT
>CM031917.1:53315577-53345044 GCA_018703695.1 Prunus fruticosa
GCCTTTATTTAATCACATGCTCAGCTAGCATAGTCCAAACAAATGTTCTAACATTTTCTACTAAATTCTTCTTTTAATGGTCCTTGTTGGCAGCAGATACTACGTTTGACTGGATTGTCATAACTTCTCCTGAAGCGGGTTCAGTCTTCTTAGAGGCATGGAAGTAAGGGATATAACTTAATAAACTAGAAAAGTGGCTAATTTTGCATTTAAAGACTTGTATTTTGTTTCTTTCTTGCTCAAATTTGACTTGAATTTGTCTTTGCTTCAAACTGATAGTATGTCCAGAAGAAGTATGGAGAAAAGGCCTATATAAATTTCCTTTCTAGTATAAACTTTGTGGATATTTTCTATTCTCCAAATTAATAGACTTTGCCCCGTTATTGGCCTTTAGGGCTGCTGGAACTCCAGATGTTAAGGTAGGTGTCGTGGGGGCTGGTACAGCAAGCATTTTTGAGGAAGTAATACAGTCATCAAAGCAATTCCTCAACGTTGCCTTTGTGCCATCAAAAGGTACTTATGCATATAGATTAGTGTAGGCAAGCATGTAATACCGTACAAAGTGTACTATTGCCTGCCATGCTTCCTTCACTCATTGACAAGACCCAAGAAAGACAAACTTTATCTTAACACTTTGTGGAAATCACTGAATACTATTTAAATCAAATTATAGATGGATTGGAGAATAAATATCCCCACAAAAAAAATTCTTTTGATGAAGCAACAATCTTCTAGCTTGCTGAGCTTGATTTTACTATCGTTTTCTTTTGTTCAATATATGACTCAATATTGTCGGTTATATTATTTTCTAATTTTAGCCCTTTTGGATTCTAACCTTGGTTTTTTTTTGGGGCAACTGTAACTCCTCAGCAACAGGCAAGGTTTTGGCTTCAGAGCTTCCTAAGAATGGGAATAAAAAGTGCACTGTTTTATATCCTGCTTCTGCAAAGGCCAGCAATGAGATTGGTATGTGGAATGCTTCAATCTGTGTACCCGCTGGTTGTGGTTTACAAGATTAGTGTTGTCACTTTTTTATTTTATTTTTATTATCCTTTTTCAACTTGGCCTATTTGTTTCAGAGGAAGGCCTGTCCAATCGTGGATTTGAGGTGACAAGGCTAAATACATACACAACGGTATGGTAACTTATCTTTGGCATGCAAGTGTGGGCCTCCTTATATTGGTTTTAAGTAATCATCTATAATTTATATTTTTATATAAAGGTTTCAAAAATTTGTTCTTATTGGTTAGTAAATACATATTTCATTTCTGTATGTTTATTGTCATCAATTGGTCATCTTTTCTATGTGTTACTGTTGAATTTCATCAAAGATAATTGCTCTTTCCAGGTTTTTTAAATTTATTTTAGGGATTATAGTTGTCTGCTGTAAATGTTAATACATCTTTAATACTCATTAGGCGTCCCTGCTCCTGCTTCTCAATTATTGCCTCACTCTGGTCTAATGTGGACATGTGGACTTTGTTATGTTTGTCTGAACCTTTTTATTATAGGTTGCAGGTCTGCAGTTGTATGGTATATTAAAACTAATTGTACTTGTGACAGCCAATGATTTGTTTCAGTTAGAACTTAGAAAATGATTTTGGATATTTTCTTCTAGGCCCCTGTTCATAATGTCGATCAAATGGTTTTGAAGCTGGCACTTTCAGCTCCTGTCATTGCAGTTGCTTCTCCTTCTGCCATTCGGTGAGTAACTCGTTACTTGTTTGTCTTATGACATGTAGATTGGTTTCTCTGAGCTATCATGTCAGTGGATAGACAACTTTACTTAATCTGAGCTTGTCTCCATTGCAACAGTGCCTGGGTCAATCTTATTTCAGAGTTAGAGCAATGGAACAATTCAGTTGCCTGTATTGGTGAGACAACTGCTAAGGCTGCTAAGAAATTAGGCTTGAGAAATGTTTACTACCCAGCAAATCCAGGTCTTGAAGGGTAATATGAACTTTTCTAACCTTTTCTTATGTACTATTATTACCACAACACTAGTTTGCATTATATAACAGTATCAGTCCTACAATTTAATTTGATATTCCTGAAGACTTTCATTAGCCTTTTCTTCTAAGTTTGGATTTCCTTATGTATAATTCTTCCCCCTGATAATTTTCTATAATTTTTTAACCTTTTTTTTTAATTTTTGGATGACAGATGGGTGGGTAGCATCATTGAAGCGTTGCAAGCAAATGTCTGTCTGTAAACTTGTAAACTTGTAAGCATTGTATTTCTTTCAGGTAGATTTTTGCTTGTACTAATTTTAGTAACCTGCATCTTCTTTTTTCCTGTGGGTATATAGTAGATTAAATGAGCAGTGCGTCTCCAGTTTTCTCCCAGGCCCATGAAGGCTGACAAGGAGATGGTGTAGAATTGAGGCAGCACGAAGAACAAACACATGGATAGCGAAATTTCGCAATTTCTGCATAAACCAGCTGCAAAGCAAGGATTTAATATTTTGCAAGCAGCAGGACAGAAAGAGGTGGAGATATTTAACACCCCAGAGGGACCATATTCATTCGGCAGACAGAGCTTCCTCTAAGCGGCCTGTGAAGAGGCTGTTGGGATCAAATGTGGAAGAGAAAGCTTGTTCTTTTAGATGTATAATTCTTTATTTAGATAAAAGGTAGGGAATTCTTTTCTCTAGCTTTGTACATTTTTTATTATTCTTATAGTGAAAGCTCATTTTATTAGAGTTCTTTTCATTTTCATCTTATGTCACACACTTTAACTGCCGTAACAATTGTTGCATTCCTAAAAGGACACAAATTAATGTGCAAACAACCAATTAAAAATACCCGCAAGTGCACGAATCTAATGAAGTATAGATTATGTAAGTACGGGTTCAATCCCACGAAGAACTTGTCGGCTTCTTATAAGTTTTAATTTGAGTACGTAAATAACACTTAATTGACACACCACAAATGCACAAATGCAAAATGAAAACTAAAAATGAGTAAAGAAGTGTAAAAGAAATGAAACAATACAAGAAAACTAAACAAAAACAAAAACAGCATTTTCTATCGCCATTTTATCACCACTTTATCACTTGTGAACAGTGCCATGAACAGTGAACAGTGCCGGAAACAGTAAGCAGTGACGACCGGTCGCGTGAACAGTGACGCCCGGTCGTTGAACAGTAACGACCGGTCGTTTTTGCACAGAATCAAAATTTGTGAAATTTGTGATGAGCGACCGGTCGTTAGAAAACAGTGCGACCGGTCGCTTTTTCACAGAATCGTTTTCTCTATTTTTCAGTTCCGACCTCTGTTCAGTTTTCGACCTATAACTTTCCAACCGTACGTCCAAAATTTACGTTCTTTATACGGTTGAATTCAGCACAGAAAATTCAAGAACACAACGTGGACCAAAAGTCCAAAACAATTACGTAAACAACCAAAATTCAGCAACAAAGACACATAACGTGTCGAACACGCAACTCACACACACATTTTGGGGGGGGGGGGTTTTGATTTGGTTCAAGTGATCTATTTCTATTGCATGTAAGTAAATGGACTTCGAATTTAAATGAGAATGGCAGAGATGAATTATCAAGATGTGAAATTCAAATGTAACAAACTCTAGGGTTTCGGAATCCACCCTAAACAATTCTACCAAAGTTCATGAATACTCAAGTGATGAACTCTAAACGTGTTGATGAAAATGTTCGCAATCAAGACCAGTACGAGTGACTCAAGACGCATTGATTCTCTCTAATATACGTAAAGTGCAGTATGAGTGCTACAATACTTGTGCCTTCCCTATAATCGAATCTAGGTGTGCTTAGTACTTTGATTCAATTACAAGAAAAACCCATTAAGTTCAAAGAGAATATGAACATTACAAGAATCCTAATAGCATGGTGTTTACATTAGGTATTCAAGAAACCAATTCACATGGATGATTCTTACTTCATCCATTTATTGCTTAGGATAACATGAAGATACACATAACCCCAACAACCTCAAGAAGCATGCTTTCAAAGGTGATCAATCAAAGAAGAACATACATCAAGGATAGATTAATTTGGTGAATTGGAATTCATCAACAATATCTAGAAATTCATACACTCAAGCATCAAAACAATAAGGTAATCATGTTTAGGGCTTCAACCTAAGCCCTAGCTATGGAGTTTAGTTGCTCATATTTATTCCATATACAAACTCAAAATGAAAATAGAAAGAGTTTACAGATTTTCAGAAAATGATGAAAGTTTCAAGATCATCAAAGGTGGAAGTCTTCTTCTCCACTTTTCTTGGCTGCACCTTGGCTTTCTCCAAGCTCCAAACTCTCCAAAATCTGCTCTCTAGTTGTAGAATGATAGCATGGATCAGCTACCCACGTTCAAAGGCCTCTCATACTTCAGATTGCACTCACCTATCCCTTGCCCATCAATTCCAGCTCAAAGATATCATATAAAACTCATGCTTTAGTTAAAGCCTTTGCCCTTGTCCCCTTGCCATGATGAAGCTTTGTCCTCAATAAGATGCCAATTGCTTCAGAAAATATCTCAAAGCTAAGGTAACTTCTTGTTACCAAGAGTTATGGTAACAAGAAAATCAAGATAACACAAAGGAGGTAAAAGCTGGCCAAATTCGGATTTCAGAGCTGTGGTAACATGCAGGATTGGTTGGATGGGCAATACTTGTCCAATGGAGCTCAAATTTGGATATGTTGTAGTTAACATCCATTGGAACAAGTCTCATGAAGATCATGACCTCATCCGAGCACCAGAGCATGTTGATCCCAGGCCAAGAAGTTGACCTACGAAAATAAGCAAAAACAGAATTTATAACAAATAATGCACTTTTAGCTCATTTTCAATCTAACCAAGGTAAAATCTAAGAAAACACAAAAAGGAAGTAAAAAGCTATAAAATGTCAAGAACTAACTCAAAATAAAAGGTGAATAACATGAAAAATCATGTGTAAAAATGAACCGAACAACAATGCTGATGAATGAAGGATATATTAGAGTGATTTATAACTATTTTTATTATCGAGCTTCAATTATTGAATAAGAATTTAAAATAGGATTTACAGATCAAGCACTGTTGAACCCTTGGAAATAAATTAAATACATAGATATTCAAATAATATCGAGGGAAATTAAATAATTGAGTACTCTTAAGAGGAAGGAAGAAGCTCCCCCTTGAGGAAAGATGAGATCAAGGTAAGCGCTCTCTGCGGTTGATAGCTAGGAACCATGTGCCCAGCTCCCCTCGCTGTTGCAAATGTCAACCCTTTGTACCCAACCACATATCCTCCAACCTACATCCAAACCAACGTTGATCATGAAAAGAAAAAAACCCCAATCGAATTCAATGTATCGTCAACGATTTGATGGAGAGAGAGAGAGAGAAATTCAGAGCTATTATATCATTTGAGAGGATCCAACTATAAGAAAACAGATCCTCAATGGAAATCAATTTCGGCATACCCGCAAGCTGACCAATTCGTAGCTTTAATATGAAGAGCTGTTTGCACTTGAACAAGATTTAGACACGACTCCACATAATTACTAGAGCATGGATCAAAATGATGAACCTGAAATAAAACCATTACAAAAGGCTCTGTTTTTACTGTAACTTGGAAGCTCTCTGGTTTTAAAACCAAACCATAATTTGTTTGTTAGAGACTTACAGAACCAGCTGAGACAGATTTGGATTCTGATATTCTGCAGAGGGGAGTGTAGATGTTGTAAATGTCAATGTTATCGTCTCCAAGCTCGCGGTCTGATCGGAGTTGATATTTAAGACATACGTCGGAGGGTTTATCGGAAGCAAAGTCAGCACAATGCTTGTGTATTGCTGCATGAGTTTCGTCAGAGTTCAAAGCATGTGTCCACAAGTAATCATAAACTCCCATTTCACCATCATAATCATCCACCCAAGGATTCCCAATCTGCACAATGCATAATTAGCAATTAAACACATCAACTTATTAATTAATCTTTGAGGTTAATTAATGAAGTATTATATATATATACTCACTGCAATGCCTTTGAGATAGATAATTTTTGTTTGATTGGTGATTTTGTTTTGTGAGAGAATTGTGTGAGCAAGTTGAGGCACATAATGGCCAGCATAGCTCTCTCCAGCTATGAAGAAATCTCTGGGTTTATATTGAGGAAACCTCTCCAGCCACTTTACAAGAAATGTGTAAGAGTCCTTTGCCGTTTGCTTGTCACCCACGCTTTCATAGTCAGATGATGTGTTGGAATATGAGAACCCAACTCCTGCTGGAGACTCCAAGAATATCGCATTTGCCACTGCCCCCCATGCAATTTAATCTCACTGCTGATTAGTACTAAACTCTAAAAGTGCAGAGATTAATTTGAGATTAGAACATGAAATGCATTTCTTACCCTTGTTCCAAGCGTAGTCATTACGGTATAGCGTCTCGTTATCACTGCTGACCCTGAATGGTCCAAGTTCTTCCACGGCTCCATATCCAAGCGACGAGCATCCTGGTCCTGCATTGAGTACACAATAGTCCAGTTTAATTCGAGCCACCAAACGTAGCCTATAACTTTGATTGAAAGGTGTATAAATAATGTACCATATATATGCAGAGCGGAGGAGAATTTTAATTAATAGTTTTAGGATGTATATTATTTACCTCCATTTAGCCATAACACTAGAGGCTTGGTTGAAGAATTATGGGGTGACTCTACAAAGTAGTAGAACAAAGCTCCCCCAGCTTTAGGGTCCACAGTGACATAGCCTGCATATTGATCAAAGTTTACTCCAGCTGGTTGGCGTGGCAAAGCTTCAATTTTATCAGCCTCCTTCAACCCATGTTGGGGGCCAACGTACACCGGAGTAAAAGAGTCCTCTACATCATCTAAGCCAGCCCACGATCAGGAGGAGGATTAGTCCTGGATTTGCGAGACTTAATCAACTTATTGAGGTTGTTAATTTGGTGATTAGCATTGCATGACATGGTGAGCAAGGCTAATTGGTAGCAAGAGAGGAGCAGCAAACATGTTGGCAGTGAAAGTTTCATGTTGATATAATTTTTGGTGGAATATTAAGTACTGAAACCAAGCTTCGGATGAGAATTTATACTAAAAATTTGAGATTTGACGAGTGAATTTATTGCCAGGATTATTATGAAATGAATCCATTTGGATATGGAAGGATTGAAAGAATTTGAGATTTGACGAGTGAATTTATTGCCAGGATTATTATGAAAACACTGCATATTATATATTACATAGATGCAGTGATCTCTTTTAAATAATTGTTTTAACCTGATTTTTGTTTATCTGATAAGATCAATTTAGAGCATCATCCATTACTATTAAGTCATTACCCGAGTCTCTATTGTCCCCTTTTGAGTTTTTACTTTTCCAAATTTATTACCCGTATAAAGAATTTAGCATTTTCACGTTGAACACGTACATAAGTATTTTTCATGTTTAATACACTTGGTTTTTACAAAATTTTCAATAATACACACAAAATTCACTTATTGTACACAAAAAAAACTCACATATTATTGAATAAAAATAAAAATTATTAAAATACTTCAATACTAATTATTCACTAAGGAAATAATAATTAAAACATAACTACTAAGTTAAGTAATTAAAAAAGAGAAATTCAGCGGCTATACTTAAAAAAAAAAATATATTTACAGCGTATAGCCGAGCGGCTATACTTTTGAAATATTCATTTTTTAGAGTCTAGCCGAACGGCTATACTTTTTTCACAAAAACAAGCACTAAGCGCTAGGCGGGTCCTTTTATATACATATAAGTATAGCCCGGGCGGCGATACTCCCTTTTTTTTAAAAAATAAAAATAAAATAGAGTATAGACATGCTCCGAGGATTGGGGTCTTTGTTTTAACATTCTTTTTTTATAAATCGTAAAGCCACTTGGCTATACTCTGGAAAATAGTATAGCCGCATGGCGACGCTTTTCACAAAAACACACGCTGGGCGCTAGGCGCCGGGAGCTAGGCACTAGGCCATCTTTTTTTTTTTCATAAATAGTATAGCCGCCCGGATACGCCGGATTTTTTTTTATTATAACAGGTATATAGCCGAGCGGCTGTACTGGGATCCTCTTTTTTTTTTTAACATTCTTTTTTTATAAATAGTAAGGCCGCCTGGCTATACTATTTACATAGACACTCTGACCATTTTTTTTATAATTGTTTTTTCCCCATTTTTATTTATCGATAAGAGAAGTTTAGAGCATTATGCATTACTATTAGACCATTACCCAATTCTCCATTATCCCCTTTTGAGTTTTTCCTTTTCTAAAGTTATCACCCGTATAAAGAATTTTGCAATTTCAAGTTTAATATTTGTATTGTATACATACGTACGTATTTTTCTTGTATAATCCACTTTTTTTTCAAAATTGTCAATGATACACACAAAAAAGTTACATAATATGAAATAAAAATAAATTTATTAAAATATTTTAATACTAATTATTAACTAAGTCAACAATAATTAAAACATAACTACTAATTAAAGTAATTAAAAAAAAAAGATCATGCTATTCAATGGGTATAGCCGCATGGCTACGCAACACACTCTGGGCACTGAGACTCTGGGAGCTTGGCGCTAGGGGGTACTTTTTTTCTTTTTTTTTCATAAATACTATAGCCGATCGTCTACAATCTTAAATTTTTTATAGAATAAAAGGGTGTATAGCCGAAATACTGGACTTGGAGTTTTTTTTTTAAAAACATTTAAAAAAAAAAATAGTAAAGCCGCTTGGCTATAATATTTTTTTTGGTAAGAAGGGGGCCAAAGCC
This sequence comes from Prunus fruticosa, assembly GCA_018703695.1. Lineage (NCBI taxonomy): Eukaryota > Viridiplantae > Streptophyta > Magnoliopsida > Rosales > Rosaceae > Prunus > Prunus fruticosa. The sequence goes on from CM031917.1 coordinate 53,324,360, forward strand.
CAAACAACACAAAAATAACTACACAACAACCATCCTTGGACGAGCCAAGCTTCTGGCATCAGCAGCAAGAAACTCAACAACCACATCAGGCGCTGAATCCAAAACTTGCAAACCCAAGGGAAGATCATGGCTCATAGAAGCCAAAGAATCAGCAACAAAATACTTGGCTATACTCTTTACATAGACACTCTGACCCTTTTTTTTATAATTATTTTTCCCCCATTTTTATTTATCGATAAGAGAAGTTTAGAGCATTATGCATTACTATTAGGCCATTACCCGAGTCTCCATTGTCCCCTTTTGAGTTTTTCCTTTTCTAGAGTTATCACCCCGTATAAATAATTTGGTATTTTCAAGTTTAATATTTGTATGTACAAGTACATACGTATTTTTCTTGTTTAATACACTTTTTTTTTCAAAATTGTCAATGATGCACACAAAATTCACGGATTAAACACAAAAAACTCACATAATATTAAATAAAAATAATTTAATACTAATTATTAACTAAGTAACAATAATTAAAACATAACTACTAATTAAAGTAATTTTTTTAAAAATAGATTATGCTATTCAATGGGTATAGCCGCATGGCTATATGGTTACAACAATCTATTTATAGAGTATACCAAGCTTTGCCGTACCGTTCAAATATTCTGTTTATAGAGTATAACCGCACGGCTATAAGCTCGGGCTATACCCCCAATTTTTTATTATAAAAGGGTGTATGGCCGAGAGGCTGTACCTGGGATTTTTTTTTAACATTCTTTTTTTATAAATAGTAAGGCCGCCTGGCTATACTCTTTACATAGATACTTCGTAAATAGTATAGCCGAGCGGCTATACTCCGGATTTCTTATTATAAAAAGGTGTATCGCCGGTCGGCTGTACTGGGATCATTTTTTTTTGTTAACATTCTTTTTTTATAAATAGTACGGCCGGGTGGCTATGCTCTTTACACATATACTCTGACCTTTTTTTTATATAATTGTTTTTCCCACATTTTTATTTATCGATAAGAGAAGTTTAGAGCATTATGCATTACTATTAGGCCATTACCCGAGTCTCCATTGTCCCCTTTTGAGTTTTTCCTTTTCTAGAGTTATCACCCATATAAAGAATTTAGCATTTTCAAGTTTAATATTCGTATTGTACATGTATGTACGTATTTTTCATGTTTGATACACAATTTTTTCAAAATTGTCAATAATACACACAAAATTCACGTATTATACACAAAAAAACTCACATAATATTAAATAAAAATAAATTTATTAAAATATTTTAATACTAATTATTCACTAAGTAAATAATAATTAAAACATAACTACTAATTAGGGTTCGTCCTTTGAAATCTTAACATAATTCACCTTTTATATATATATATATATATATATATAATTAAAAAAATGTGCACGTTTCACACCATTATCAATCAATTATCATGTTATTTTTTTTGGGATTAAATCATTTGTGCATTTTTATTTTTATTTTGGTACAAAGGGGGGCTAAAGACCCAAACCAAAAGAAACTAAACTGAAACTAGACGAGGTCTAGCAATACCTCGAACATCAGCTGCTAACATGGTACTAAGAAAGGCCGGAGCCTCCAAAAACACATGGAGGCCCCAACCGAAATCATAACTCTTCGCAGTCAAGGCATTCGCAGGACACTTTTGTTCACAAAAAATATGCTTCACAGAGCAGCACCAATCCTCATTAATCTTCATTTTACAACAATTGATAATACTAAAGAGAGGGTGTGTTGACACAGTAGGACTTTTTAACAAAGCCACATCAGAAGTAGCATCACACTCAATCTCCACCATGCAAAACCAGCATCCCAAGCCATATTAAGCTCCCAGAAAAGCCCCCATAACTCAGCCTCAATGATGGAACCATAGCCTAGATTCACTGAGAAACCCTTGATCCAACTCCCACAAGAATCTCTTGACAAACCCCAGCCCCAATAAGACCAAGAGGAATTAATTCTGCTACCATCAGTGTTGATTTTACAAACACCAGGAAGAGGGGCCATCCAATGGAGATGAACAACACTACGCTCAGGGAGAAAAGCCATTGGATTACAAGCTGAAAACCACTCCAAAGCAAATTTATAAATCAACAGATGAGGCTCAGGAGGCAAAAGAAAATTCTGATTAAAGACCACTTTACATCTCCATTTCCATATAAACCAAAGAAAGATAGCAAAAACCAAATACCAGGGCAGGCCATGGATAACAAACCTCTTCGATTTCAAGTTATTCGAAAGCCAGTCGTCATAATCATTTGTGCATTTTCAATATGATGCCAATATGAAAAATATGAAACATCTTCATCCAATCCAACCCAAATTTTAGATTATATATTATATATAAAAACATGTTCTTATGGGTCATTATCATTAATTAACTTCAATGATTGAGTAGGAATTTCAATAGGGTTTACAAATCAAATACTTTTAAAGGCTTTGGTTAAATATAAATATATCTGAATATATTCAGATAATTAATATGGGAATCAACAGCATGTAATCGGGGTTTGATTTAATTTAGGAGGTAGGAGGAAGCTTCCCCTGAAGGAAAGATGAGATGAAGGTGAGTGCTCGCTGTGGTTGATAGCTGGGAACCATATGCCCAGCTCCCCTTATCGTAGCAAGTGTCAACCCTTTGTACCCAGCAACATATCCTCCAACCTGCCACCCAACACCATAAGGAAAATGTGTCAATCTTATTTTCAATTCGATGTATTATAATATATAAGTGATTTTATTTGTACCGCATTTTACTTGTTACGTTATTAACAAATACGTAACTGTAATTACCTCTGCATCGAATGCCACGGCCGCCATGCAGTTTGCAAAGGCAATTTTAAGATGCTTAAGGCGTATCTAGAAGATGTGATTGGTACTCGTCCATCAGTGTCTCGCTGTAATTGTATTTATCATGAAATCTCAAAAGTATTTATGTTAAGTAATTACAACTAACATGTTGATTAAAACACACCCATCCATGCATGCATTTTTTCAAAGGGAGTTGGATCATGAAATTAGATTAATCAATTCAAGGCTTTTTCCCTCACCTATATATCCATAAACTTATCCCACTTGCTATGAGCTGCTTAATTGTGGGTAGCATTGTCGTTGGGCTGTCCGTCCATCCAACACCACTATACACAATGCATGAAGAAAAAAGAAGAAGGGTTAATTAAATATTCTAACAAAATGATAAAAATAAACCCTCTGATCTTAATCAAACAGTAATTAAATTATATACCCGCAAGCCGACCAATTTGTAGGTTTTACATGAAGAGCTGCTTGCACCTCCACAAGATTTAGATAGGTGTGCACATAATAATCAGAGCATGGATCAAATCCATTAACCTGCATTATCCAAATTAATCATCTCTATAAGCTTAATTAACGCATTCTAATCCATATATATATGGGAAATTAAGCTCTAGCTAGCTAGAGACTTACAGAGCCAGTGCTTGTTGAGAGAGACTTGGCTTGTGATGTTTTGCAAAGGGGAGCATAAATGTTGTAAATATCAACATTTCCAGCCTCCTCCCTGCTTGGTTTAGATATTTATCACATGAGCTGGAAGAATTATCAGAAGCAAAGTCACAATATTTGTGTATCCCTGCATTGGTCTCGTCAGAGTTCAAAGCATGCGTCCACAAATAATCATAAAGACCCAGTTGACCCGTGCTGTCGTTGATCCAGGCATTTCCAATCTGCAAATTAATTAACTTAATTATAATGCATCAATTGTCAAATGAAGAACAGAGAAAATAATTGATTAAGTTAAGTACTTACTGCAATGCCTTTGAGGTTGATAATTTTTGTTTGGTTTGTGGCTTTGTTGTTTTGGGAGAATGGTGGAGGCAAGCTGAGGAACGTAATGGCCGGCATAGCTCTCTCCGGTGATGAAGAAATCTCTGGTTTTGTATTGGGGAAATCTCTCCAGCCAGTTTATGAGAAACTTGTAGGAGTCTTGGGCTGTTCTCTTGTCACCCACGTTTTCATAGTCAGATGTTGTGTTTGAGTATGAGAACCCAACTCCTGCTGGAGACTCCAAGAACAGCACATTTGCCACTGCCACATGGTTTTTTTTTTTTTTGGTGCTTGGAATTAGTCTTAAAGTTCTCTAACATTGTATTACAAAAGTTTGCACATGCTTATTATATATGTAATTAAGCTGGTTAATTAATTACCGTTGTTCCAAGCATATTCGTTTCGGAATAGGGTCTTTCTATCACTGTTCACTCTGAAGGGTCCAAGTTCTTCCATGGCTCCATATCCGAATGACGAGCATCCTGGTCCTGTACACAACACATATCATCCTATATTATAGCATGTGAATTGGTAACACCAGTGTTTCAGTACCATATAATCATTTTTTCAATTTTAGAATTTTCTTCATAATGATTATGAATTCATCACAATTTCACGGTCCAATTGTCATTAGGGGTTCATAACTACATACCAAATTGGAATTGGTCAATGTTGGATGATTCTTCTAGTTGATGATTGTTAATTTGTTTGTTTGTGTATAAGTGCGTCTCTCGGGTGCTATATTTTCCTCAACAAATGAAATGGTATGCCCACTAGAAAGTGGGAAGATGCTATATGTCACATTAAATGGCTGAAAACCATTGAAGCCAACATATCCGATAGTAACAGTAGTTATTTTCAAACCCTATAGAATCTGCAGGATAATAAATATCTTCATTTTAGTGGTTGTTTGTGCACCTAGCTACTTGGCACTCAACACGTTTGAAAAGCAAATACAAAGGGGACTGTTTGGTGATCATGTGAGATTGGAAAATTCTTGCTAGTGTGGGGCCCTCTCTTTGTGCACCTAGCTACTTGGCCGTAGAGCCCTGGGACCCTTGACTTTGAGCATGGACTTGCTTTGCTTCTATCAATGGCTGTTGCCTGTTGCCTTGCTTTGCTTTCTAGATCAGTTGATGATAACGATTGATGACTAAACGACAACCCGAATATATATGGATAGTCTAGGTCGATAATCATAGATAGTAGTTGTGGCTGTTTTCGAATGTCCTTTTTCCTTCAAATATATTATCGATCCATTTGTTGTTTTCCTTTATTAGAAAACTATAAGAGTTGCTGTGTTGTTTGTTTCTGAAGACATGTTTTTAGGAAAAAAAATGAATGAAAAGTAGTTTATGTATGTATGATAGTAATCAGATACTCCTTGAAACAGGCATGAGAATTTTTTTTTTATCTGTATAAGATAATGTTCTTTAATCATTATATTAAGGATATTTCAATTGCGACAACATAACATATTAGCTAATCCGATGAGATGTTTGACAAGATAAATTTTTCTATGTACGAATGTCTTCGTGGGTGTTCAGTGTGTGCATGCATTCTAAATTCCTTAGGTCCAATGATGAGATGCTGAAGATATACATGCTACTACATAAGGTTTTCGTTACAATTCAAGAATCATATATATTCAACTTATACAGCTAAAATTGTATGTAAAACTTACCTCCATTTAACCACAGAACCAATGGTTTAGTTGAAGAATCCTGAGGAGACTCTACAAAGTAATAAAACAGTGCTCTTCCAGCCTGAGGGTCCACCGTAACATAGCCTCCGTACTGGTCAAAGTCTACTCCTTTCGGCTGGCCTGGCAAAGCACCAACTTATCAGCTTCCTTCAACCCATCTTGGGCTCCAACATACAAATCAGAAACTTGGCCGTCTGCAACATCCAAGCTCTCCCATGACTTGGGATGAGGAGGGTTTGCAGATTTACGAGACCTGAGCAACTTGTTGAGGTTTTCGATTTGGTTGGCGTTGCATGATATGATGAGGAAGGCTAACAGGCAGCCAAGCAGCAGTGAAAGCTTCATGGTCTTTTAGTTTTTTGCTGCTTGAATATGCGGAAGGCCTGTTTTTTTGGTATTTATAGGACGAATTAAAAGTCGAGAGCTGAAACCTTGGGATGGGATGAGAATTCTAAGCCTTTATGGACAAAATGCAGCGTGTAATTTAATGTCTGTTTGGCTATGACGTGTAAGCTTTAGCCATGCTGTCATTGTCTGTGGAAGACTTGTCTTTGGATATATACGCAAACTATGCATCTAGCCTAGAATATTAGCGAAGTAAACAATCGGGCTTGCTCGAACTTTCTTTCTTCTTTTTTTAAAGCACTTTCTTGTTGGCAAGGGAGAGCTTGAGGCGAATTACCTAATCAATATTAGCCTAATTAAGCAAGTTACCCCTAATTAAGCTTCAAATATGATTTATTATACTTTTTATATCCCAAAAGTACCCCTAATTAGAGTTTACTGTATTAAATGTTGGCAATTTCCTCAATTTATTGTGTTAATTCTTTCCTCTCTTAAATTTTTAAATTTTGAATTTATTGCAAATTTGACTACTCACACATTAATTTGTTTTAAATTTCAAAATATTTGGCATATACTATATATTAATGCACATATATATATAATTATTCTCTTATCCTAATGTCCGTACGTTATTATCGTGCGGCATGCTATTGTAAACAGGAGAAAAAGCAAAAATGGGTAGTACAAAATACATGGCGTAATATATATATATATGTATATATATATTCTCTTATCGGTATCCTAACTGTTATTATGTATTTTGTACTACCCCTTTTTGCTTTCCCTTGCCTTTACAATAGAACCGCACATACAATAACAACGTACGGACATCCTAATAAGAGAATAACTATATATATACGTCATTGTCTATATATTAATGCACACACAAATATATATTGTTGGGTAAGTAATGCATACACAAATATTTCTATGTGCCTTACACAAATTATTTATTTATCATCTAATTACAACCCTTTATTTTCTATCAAAATTGTACCTATTATGAAATAATAGGAGAATGTTGTTGACCAGCGGGGAATCCTCACGGCCTATTGGTACAGTGCCGAGGGGATCTGATCAACAGGGGTCCGTCCTTTTTCCTGCATGCGGTTGTGCGCTCACTTGCCAGGCACGGTTTATCGTGCGTTGAGGGTGATGTGATTGGGTAAATGGATGAGTTGTGCGCCCTGTTTAATTCTTGACTTCTAATCAAGCGACTCGTGGCCGAGAGAGAAACTAACTCCGCAGTCAGGCTTCATGGCCCCATCACAAGGCCGTTAATGGTGATGTTGATGGTGGATTTTTAGGTGGTACTTCGGCGCGTTGCCTGAGTAGCAACACCGTATGATATATGAGATGAACGAAAAGGTAACAAAGATAGTGGTTCGCCTCTAAAATCAAGGGTCGTATGATATATTGATGAATGGATTATCCTACAAACCGTCACTACTCCTAAGAAGCAAGTAATGTATTGAAAATGCATTACAAGAAGATAAATGGTAGGAAGTAAATGACAAGAAAATATAATCTGCTCGTGGGAGGCTTGTGTTTGGTGTTGAATCCTCTGAACGTAGTTTGAGCATGGTATTTATAGGAGAAGTCCTGGGTGGACAATCGAGGCTGAAAATCTGCATGATGGATTCTGATGAGAGCTAGTGGTAGCTCCAAGTCGGCTTTTGGGGAATGTGAAGCATGGTGGTATGACCTCATAAATCCCAGCTGCCGCCCTGATCGTGGGCTCTTGCCTTGGGCTTCGGATGAGCATTTAATGTTCTGGACTGATGGTTGATGACTTAACCTTAAGTCGTAAGACTTTCTGCGCCTAATCACTCCTGTTGACCAACTTCAATCACTTCCCTTCTTCGCTCGCGCATTAAATGCTCTTTTGTGGCTAGTGGGTCTTTTGTTGTAGTTAGAGGCGTTACTTCATTAAATGAAGCGTGGGACCCTTACGTCATGTGGCGGCGCCATTCTGATTTTCCTATCTTGGCCATGCGTCTGAGGAGTAGATTAGTTTCTTTGCTTAATGTTCACTGAGGCCGTGACCGTGATGGTTTTGCAACCTTCATCCCACGAGAGAAATGAAATACAACTCCACGCGCTCGGGCTTTTCCTTTTCCAATAGGCGCTTTTGCCGAGAGGTTGCTCCTTCCGCTTTACCTCACAGGTCGAGATTTTCATGCATGACAGGCCGTGATGGTTTTGCCTTCACGGCTCAACCTTTATCCTATGAGAGGAACGAAGCACAAACTCGACGCGCTCGGCTCTTTTCCTCTTCTAGCAGGCGCTTCGGCCTGAGAAGTTGCTTCTTTGGTCGATCTCATAAGCCGAGACTTTTTATGCACAAACAAATGTACTTAATACAAATTTATAAATTCTTCAAATTGTCTATCTAATAGGATAACGTAATAATGTACATATATTTTGCTTATAGATAATGTACCTTTTTCTTTTTTTTATACATAAGTATGTATCCATCTATTTACCTATCTTGTGTTAGATATGTAGGTAAATTATTTTTTTGAATGTACCCTTTTTTTTTCCAATATACAATTACCTAATCAATATTCTTTTAGACAAAAAGAATAATTTGTTTTAGGTATATATTATAATTTATTTAATATTTTTATATTTAGGGGTGTATTCAATTTAGATTTTACAAGAATTTAAAGAAGTTTAAAAGTTTAGGTGTATCCAATTATGATTTTTATAGAAGCTCTATACAATTCTAGGTGTATTCAATTCAAACTTTTTAAACTCCATTCAAATTTGGATGTATTCAATTACGACTTTAAAAGACTTCATAAAAAGTTTGGGTGTATTTCAAAAACTCATTGATTTTAAAGGAAATACAAAAAGTAGTGGATTTCGTTTGATTATAGACTAATTTTAGGCCATGAAAAATCTTTGCTTCCCCCAGAGATTTTGATAGATATATTATTTTTATTTTGAAGATATGATTTCACCACTTCTACTACCAGTCTACCACCATCTTATCATGGCTATCACCACCGTCGTTGATGCCATCACCACCACCACCACAATCATCGTCATCCCTGCCACCCTCAACACCACCATCATCACCCACTGCCGTCCTCACTAGCACCACCACCACCACTACTACCCCCACTATTAGCCCCACCATCACCCCCATCATCACCACCACCAGACCCACCGCCAGCATCATCACCATCATTGCCACCGTCACCTCCACCACTCCCACCGCCACCACCACTACCACTACCTCCCCCACCACATCACCCACAAACTGCCATCACCACTGCCATCGCCATCACTACCATCATCATTACCCCTAAACTCTTTGTTTTTTGAGTGCTATAAACTCCATTAAAATCAATAATAAAACTCTAACAAACTCAATTAAAATCTATCTACAAATTCAATCAAAATCTATGTGGAGTTTGTAGAATTCAGTCAAACTCAATTAAATTCATTTAAACTCCATTAACTTTATAACTCTTCTAAAATCATTTAAAATCTAAATTGAATACACCTCCTTAGGTTGTATTCATTGATTTATTTTTTCAAAACGTTTCAAGATTAAATAGGTGCCAAATTAAAAAGAATTAAATATAAATGCTAAACATAAGAGATTTGACAACTAAGATAGATGGCATAGTGTGTAAATATTTTGTAATATTGGGACAACTATTAACCTATATTCAAATTTAGATTTTTTATAATAGTTTAAAATTCAATAAGTTTATGTCTAGGATATAAGAGTTATATAAGGGCCTATTTCGTAACAACCCTTTTTTTAAAGTAATGTTTTGTTGGCAAGGGAGAGCTTGAGGCGAATTAGAGTCTCTCATTTGATTGTTTTAAATGAGAGCAAAGTTGTTCACTCACGTCTAAAGATTCTAAGTTATGATTTTTGTGTCTAATCTTTTATATATTAATTAAAACTAGAATATATACTAGTTTTATGTTCAGGTATATGTGGGTTATGTGAGTTGGCCAAGACAGTGAGTCCATCTTGCACCCAAGTTTTAAATCCCCTCCCGTAAATAGATTAATTTAGAGCAGGTTATTGTTTATATAAAAATTATATATATAAACTTTAGATTGAGAGAAGGAGCCCATAAATGGCTGACCCCTACACTTTGGGCCCAATTCTCTACTGGACGCAATCAGCAAGCCTGTCTACAGAAGTTAGATTGGACAGAGAAAGCAAGTAGTCTAGTAGCGTTTGTCTTCAACCCCATTTTCAGTCTTTTTTTAACTTTCAATATGATGTGAATGGCAACAAATTTAGAACACTTTCAACCAACCAAGATAAAAATCACAATTGACAACTTAGCTTCACATTATTGATCAAAAGGTTATTGCATATAATAGGTTTTACATATCAGAAACTTGGATTATTATTATTTATTCAATTTCATATCAATACGATAAAACGCGCTAGATCTCCTTCAAGTAAAGTGAAAACTAAACGCCACTAGACTAAATGATCATTGACAACTGAAGCTTAGAACAACATCACATGGCAGCGGAAAATGATTTTCTCTCGGAATTAGTGGAGGGAAGGAGGATGCTTTCCCTCAAGGAAAGATGAGATCAAGGTGAGTGCTCGTTGAGGTTGGTTGCTGGGAACCATGATCCCAGCTCCCCTCACAGTAGCAAACGTCAACCCTTCGTACCCAACCACATATCCTCCAACCTGCATTGCCATATACACCAACATGAATAACGTGAGGAAATTAAGTAAGTGTCCCTCATATACGAATTAATTACTTGCTAGCCCTTCAGTATATGAATCAAATATTACCTCTCTAATATTAGAGTACCATGCCCTCCATGGAGTCTTGATGGGTAAGTTGAGGATGTGCAGGGCATATCTAGAAGATGTGACTGAGAAGAACCCATCGGCGTCTCCACTGTAATTAAGTTGCATTTGACATAAAAAATAATTAGTTACCTTAATTATGAATTAATTTACCATATACATAATATTATTGTAATCTAATTCATGTTTGTTAAATTAAAATATATACAGCCAGCCATGCATGGAGTTTCTGAGCATAATGAATCCAAGGCGCCTCACCTATATATCCAAAAACTTATCCCACTTTGTATGATCTGTTGTATTGTGGGTAGCATGGTGTCTGGGCTGTTTGTCCAATCAGTATCACTAGAGACCAAAACAAAACAAACAAACAAAAAAGGTTACTTCTTAGATATATATATATATATATATATATATATAGAGAGAGAGAGAGAGAGAGTTTCTGCGAGGGCTACTCTCAAATATATTTAGGTGACGCCTTTTGCACGACTCATTCTTATCGTATTTTACTAATCCAAACTGGATATTTTGTAGATATTTCACAGATTATCTCCACAAAAAATCATTTCAATCCGATATCATTTCACCTACTCAATTAAATTATTGAAAGTTTAGGACTTTCTCTCAAAGCACTATGTTCATTGATTCTGGATAACACAATTCGACGTGAAATGGTTTCAATTTGTCTAATTTTTAGATATATATATAGATAGATTATATGATGCATATATATATATTCGAATAATATATATATATATACCTGCAAGCTGACCACTTTGTAGGTTTAACATGAAGAGCTGCCTGCACCTCGGGGAAGGTTTAGATAGCCCTCGACATAGGTATCGGAGCATGGATCAAAATCATCAACCTGATAATATAAACACATGCATGATGCATCATATAATTGATATCTTGCTTGATTCATAGATAATTAATTCTATTTACAAGCCCCAATTTGCTCAAATGGAGTAACAATATTATTGCATATAGGGATAACAATAAATTAACATTATTTTGTTAAAATCTGCTTTGGAGACTTACAGAAGCAGTTGATGAATCTTGTGATGTTTTGCAAATTGGAGCGTAGAGGTTGGAAATATCAATACCCTCTCCAACCTCCTCGAATGCTTGTCTCAGATATTGATCACACGCTTCAGATTGATCACCTCCTAAGTCAGTAAGGTTACAGTATTTATGTATCCCTGCATTGGTTTCGTCAGAGTTCAAAAGCATGTGTCCACAAATTATCAAAAAGGGCCAGTAGATTGGTCTTATCATCGATCCAAGGATTCCCAATCTGCAAATACAAAATATCCATAAATGAACATAGCAATGTTCTCTTGTTAGACTTATATATACTGTCACACAACACCGTCTCTTTAAAGAACATATATAGTCTGGTTCTCTTGTAACACATATTGTCTCTAGTACTACAATGAAAAAAATTCAGCAATTAATCAACTACTCACAGCAACTCCTTTGAGATTGATTTTTGTTTGGTTTGTGATGTTGTTGTTGGAGAGAATGGTGTACGAAGTTCAGGTGTGTAATGACCAGCATCACTCTCTCCAGTGATGAAGAAATCACTGTCTTTGTATTGAGGAAATCTCTCCAGCCAGTTCACAAGAAATGCATAAGAGTCCTGGGCCGTGATCTCATCACCCACGGTTTCGTAGTCAGACGATGTGTCCAATACGAAAACCCAGTTCCTAATGGAGTCTCCAAGAGAGGACGTTTGCCGCTGCCATGCATTTTTAATGGAAATTAATTAAGAACTTGTATTGATAAATAAATTAATTAGCATATAATTTAAATTAGTACCGTTGTTCCAAGCATAATCATTAGGAATTAGTGTCTTGTTATCGTTGGCGACTCTAAATGGTCCCAGTTCTTGTAAGGCTCCATATCCAAAAGCCGAGCATCCTCCCGGTCCTGTAATCAGTTATAATTAATGAAACTAATTTTTTCATAATAATAATAATAAATATCATATTGTTATTTACCTCCATGTAACGACAGCACCAGAGGATTGCTTGAAGAATTATTTGCCTCCACAAAGTAATAGAACAAGCTCCTCCCAGCTGTAGGGTCCACAGTAACATAGCCTGCATATTGATTGAAATTTACTTCTCCAGCTGGTTGCCCTGGCAAAGCCTCAATCTTATCAGCTTCCATTAACCCTTCTTGGGAGCCAACGTACACAGGGGGAGTATAAGCCATCCCATAATTTAGGGTTTCCAGCAGATTTGCGAGACTTAATCAACTTCTTAATGAGGTTGTTAGTTTGGTAATTAGCATTGCATGATATGCTAGAGATAGAGAGGAGCAGCAAACATGAAAGCAAGGAAGCTTCATCTTTCAAGTCCTTGCTTACAATAATTAATGCTAATTAGAATTTATAGACCTAATCTGAAACTTGGGACGAGATTACTTAGGCGTTTGGTTGTATAATTAACTGATAATTAATACAGCATTGTCTCAAAAGAGAATGTCGAAGTCATATCCAGCCTAAGACTAATACAGAAATTAATAGTTACAAGAATATTCTGACAACGACATGAACAATATATGGTACGAAGCATTTAAATAGGCTGCAAGGCCTCAAGTCTCATCTGTTTGTTTTGTAGCGTGTGTACAACTATTATAAACCCATTTGCATTTTAATCAAAATATATAGAAAATTTGGCATAAGTCCAATTATGATAAGAGACTTTGGCTGCACTCATGTAGAAATTGTTGTTGATTTGAAGTCCTTTCACTTTTGCGTCACACATAAATATTACATCGCCTATTTCAATTTATTGATATTTACTTTTTTTATTTTTATTTTTTGTTTCAGTTATGCACCTAAAACATAAATAAGGTAAATTATGAATTCCTAAACTGATAAGTTATTGATTTTGTAGGATATTAATTATTATATTTGATTTGAATTTAATTGCAAATCTATTTATTTGAATTTCTTAAATTTTGTAGGTATACCGGACATCAAAATTTGTAATAAGTTCATAAAAACTCCATACCTTGACAATAGGTAAGGAACTTATGCATACACCTCGTATGTAGTATGCAGGTAATTAAACTCATAAATTACCTCTAGTGAGGGTATAATTAACTCCATAATTACCTCTAGTCTAGGTAGTTATACCTCTAGCCTAGTTAATTGAACAATCATATAATATCTTGGTATGGATCTTCCAACTCAACTGAGATAAAAATCCATACAAAATTTCTTTGGGAAAAAAAAACACTATTACATAGAAGACATGTTCGTATGTATATAAATATAAACCTCCGAGAAAAAACTTTAAGAAAACTCAAGAAAAAACACTTACCTGTAAGGTAGGTACCTATATACTTGTATGGATTCATTATTGACCCCTGTATGTCAAGTACATAATTTAACGTCCTTGCCTTGTTCGATCGGTATAATATGTGAGTATTACTTTTATTGATTAAATTGTATTTTATCTATATATTAGGAATATTATCAAAGAAAAAAATTCAAAATTCAAAATTTGGAATTCAATTTCAAGGAAATAATGCATTAAATTTAGATTTTCAATGTGTTTTCCTTATTTACCTTAAAGGGTAAAATCGACACAACAAAAAGTAATAAATGTCAAGGAGGACCACATCTAAAATCAAAAACACGAGGACTAGACCCAATGACAACTAATTGTTTTGGACCTACAATCTAAGAACCCCCAAATATATCTAATAACTTTGATGTTGTTGTTCAATATTCCTTGCACAAGAGAATTTGTGCTTCATAGGCTCATTCAGCTCGCAAAAGAATTTAAAGAGATATCATTTTTAAAGAATGAGAAATTAAAGATTGTTAATTCTTCTTATGTTTGATAATGCTAGAAAGTAACGAGGAAATACCACTTTACTTTCTTTCTCATGTTTAATTTGTGTAGGAATGGAAAACAAAATTGTTTAGTTTTCCAATTATAGCCCAATTAGAAATATGAAATAAACAAAACAAAACAAAACAAAAAGAATGCCAATAGTGATAAAATTGTATTTCTAAATTGTTAATGGGGACAAATTGGGTCATGAAAAAATTAATACCTGTGTTTGTTTTCCATGGAATGGAAAATGAAACTCTAAGGGATGAGGGTTTCATTTTCCCCATCTTCTCCTTTGTGCCAGGAAAATCATTTCCTATGCCTGGACTAGACTTACTAAACATGAGAAATCATTGATTTTCCATTCCCAACCCAATTCTCCCATAAACCAAACACACCCCAAATCCCATGGCATATCTCCCATATTCCTCCAACAGACAAATTATCTCAATTCCCCTTTTGCTTTATGCTAGGCCAAAACAAGTTTTCTTATATTATTGCTAAAAAAAACAAGTTTAATTCTTCTAATAAAGAATTAAATAAAATGCTAAACATAAGAGATTTGACAACTAAGATAGATGGCATAGTGTGTAAATATTTTGTAATATTAGGACAACTATTAACCTATATTCAAATTTGGATTTTTGATAATAGTTTAAAATTCAATAAGTTTATGTCTAGGATATAAGAGTTATAAGGACCTATCTCATAACAACCCTTTTTTTAAAGTTATTTTTTGTTGGCAAGGGAGAGCTTGAGGCGAATTAGAGTCTCTCATTTGATTTTTTAAATGAGAGCGCAATTTTTCACTCACATCACATCTAAGGATTCTAAGCTATGACTTTTGTGCTCTAATCTTTTATATATTAATTAAAACTGGAATATAATAGTTTTATATTCAGGCATATGCGGGTTAGGTGAGTTGCTTCAGGATGGTGAATTCGTCCCTTGCACCCAAGTTTGAATTCTCCTCTCAGTATATAGATTAATTTAAAGTAAGTTATCGTTTATATAAAAATTAGAGAAAAGAAACTTTAGATTGAGAGAAGGAGCCCATAAGTGGCTGACCCCTACACTTTGGGCCCAATTCTCAATTGGACGCAAGCAGCAAGCCTGTCTAGAGAAGTTAGATTGGACAGAGAAAGCAAGTAGTCAGTATCGTTTGTCTTCAACCCCATTTTCAGTCTTTTTTTAACTTTCAATATGATGTGAATGGCAACAAATTTAGAACACTTTCAACCAACCAAGATAAAAATTACAATTGACAACTTAGCTTCACATTATTGATCAGAAGGTTATTGCATATAATAGGTTTTACATATCATCAAGTCTGAAACTTGGATTATTATTATTTATTCAATTTCATCAATACAATATAAACCGCTAACCTTCTTTAGAAAAGTGAAAACTAAACGCCACTAGACTAAACGATGATTGACAACTTAAGCTTAGAAGGACGACTTCATATGGCAGCGGAAAATGATTTTCTCTCGGAATTAGTGGAGGGAGGGAGGATGCTTTCCCTCAAGGAAAGATGAGATCAAGGTGAGTGCTCGTTGAGGTTGGTTACTGGGAACCATGATCCCAGCTCCCCTCACACAGTAGCAAACGTCAACCCTTCGTACCCAACCACATATCCTCCAACCTGCATTGCCATATACACCAACATGAATAACGTGAGGAAATTAAGTAATTGCCCCTCATATACGAATTAATTACTTGCTAGCCCTTCAGTATATGAATCAAATATTACCTCTCTAATATTAGAGTACCATGCCCTCCATGGAGTCTTGATGGGTAAGTTCTAGGATGTGCAGGGCGTATCTAGAAGATGTGACTGACAAGAACCCATCGGTGTCTCCACTGTAATTAAGTTGCATTTGACATAAAAACTAATTAGTTACCTTAATATGAATTAATTTACCATATACATAATATTATTGTAATCTAATTGATGTTTGTTAAATTAAATATATACAGCCAGCCATGCATGGAGTTTCTGAGCTTAATGAATCCAAGGTGCCTCACCCTCACCTATATATCCAAAAACTTATCCCACTCTGTATGATCTGTTGTATTGTGGGTAGCATGGTGTCTGGGACAAAACAAACAAACAAAAAAAGGTTACTTCTTAGATATATATATATATATAGAGAGAGAGAGAGAGAGAGAGCGCTTCAGTTGAGGGATTCCTCAAATATATTTGAGGACGTTTGTATGACGTCATTCTATTGTATTTTCCTAATTCCAACCATGTATTTGTAGAGATTCATTCAAAAAATCATCTCCACAAAAAATCATTTTAAAATTGATATCATTTCACCACTCAATTAAATTATTGAAAATTTAGTACTTTTTCTTAAAAGGTGTGCCAGTGAATTCTGCTATTAAGACAATTAAGATGTTCGAAACGGTGTCGATTTGTCTAAAGTTTAGTTATATATATATATATATAGATTTATATGATATATATATACCTGCTAGCTGACCACTTGTAGGTTTAACATGAAGAGCTGCCTGCACCTTGGAAGGTTTAGATAGCTCTCGACATAGGTGACGGAGCATGGATCAAGTCATCAACCTGATAATATAAACACATGCATGCTGCATCATATAATTGATATCTTGCTTGATTCATATATAATTAATTCTATTTACAAACCCCAATTTGCTCTATGGAGTAACAATATTTATTGCATATAGGATAACAATAAAGTAATATTTTCTTCTGTTCATTCCTGCAGTATTATATGTATATTATTTTGTTAAAACCAGGTTTGGAGACTGTACAGAAGCAGTTGAGACAGATTTGGGTTGTGAATCTTGTGATATTTTGCAAATTGGAGCAGATGATGGAAAGATCAATATCCTTTCCAGCCTCCTCGAGTGCTTGGTCCAGATATTCACCCACACGCTTCGGATTGATCGCCTCCAAAGTCAGTAAGGTTACAATATTTATGTATCCCTGATTGGTTTCGTCAGAGTTCAAAGCATGTGTCCACAAATTATCAAAAATGGCCAGTAGACCGGTATTTTGTATCGATCCAAGGATTCCCAATCTGCAAATAAAAAATACTCATGTAAAACACACGACTTAAACATAGCAATGTTCTCTTGTTAGTTTTATATATACTGCCACACAACACCGTCATATAGAGTCTGGTTCTCTTGTAACACATATTTCCAGTACTACAATAAAAAATTTCAGCAATTAATAAGTACTCACAGCAACTCCTTTGAGATTGATTTTTGTTTGGTTTGTGATGTTGTTGTTGGAGAGAATGGTGTAAGCAAGTTCAGGTGCGTAATGACCAGCATAGCTCTCTCCAGTGATGAAGAAATCACTGTCTTTGTGCCTGAGGAAATCTCCCCAGCCAGTTCACAAGAAATGCATAAGAGTCCTGGGCCGTGATTTCATCACCCACGGTGTCGTAGTTGAGACAATATATTCAATACAAAAACCCAGTTCCTAATGAGTCTCCAAGAAGAGGACGTTTGCCGCTGCCATGCATTTTTAGTTGAAATTAATTTGAGAACTTATATTGATTAATTAATTAATTGGCACGTGAGAATTAAGCTTAGACCCATAAATTTAATTTGTAATCACCTACACAACCCTTTACTTTATTTTACTATTTAAAACACCCAATTTTTCAAATAAATCCAAATGAGCTGTGATCCAAGTCACAAGTTTAAGTCCCAGTCCTCACTTTAAAATTACGAGTTTATTTTATTTTTTGGATTTAGAAACTTCCAGCTTCTTTAGGTTAACGTGTTATGTGAGGTGTAACTAATGACGCGCGTTAAATGTGAAAAGATCTTTCAAATTGTTGTAATGGATGTAGGAATTAAATTTAGAAACTTATTTAATTAAATATTAAATTCAACATTAAAGTATTAGTAATGTTTTGGTTTGTTTTATGACGCAAAAAAAAACGTTTTGGTTTATTTATTTATTTATTTATTTTTCCTTTATGAATTATACTACTAGTAATCTATCTTATTATAGTTTTATGAATAATAGTGCACATTTTAATTATGTTGAAAAATATTTTGATAATCTATTTATTGTTTATTTTATCAAATTTTTTTAAATGAACCTATTTTTTTCTAAATAATGTACCTATTTTTCTCTGAATAAAGTACCTATTATTTATTTTATGAAAAACAATTTTTTAAATGAACCTATTTTCTCTCTCCAAATAATGTTCCTTTTATTTTTCCTCTAATAATGTACCTAGTAAAACAATGTACTTATTTTTTTTTTTAAATGAACCTATTTTTCCCTCTCCAAATAATGCACCTATACACATTTATAGGTATATTGTAAAATAATTTACCTATGGGTAAATAATTAATGTATATATATTTTCTATAAATTATTGTGTACCTACTTTAATTTATGAAAGACTAAGGTTTCTTCGACGCGCGTTTAAAGGCTCCGGAGGCTTTAAAGAAATTAAAATTATTTTAAAATTAAAAAAGATAATGGGTAGTTATATTCCATAAAAATATGATTAATTATCTGATTTTTTTTTTTAATATGACCCAGTGAATTTACTATATTATCTCATTTAATTAATAATTTCAACTCTTAATGTTTGCATAAACTAAGGACATTTTATGGTATTTTGAATGTTTCACCATTTCTCTACCCTTTGCTTTATATATATAGATGTAAGGAAATTTCAATTACAAATTAATTAGACTTAGTTTTTTACAATTTTTTTGGTAAATAATATACCTATATTTTATTTAAATAATATATTTATATTTACATTTTTCATGGGTACATTATTGGATATGTAATTTACAAATATATTTTTGGTTTGCAATTTTCCCGGCCGGTATGTGAGAGGGAATGACGGCAGGAAGAAATGAGGTGATTAAATATTCTCCTAATCAGGAGTGTTAATTACAATTATGACAGTTAATGAAAAATAGTTTGGAAATAAATTGCCTCAATAAAATATGAAGTTTGGTGAGGACGATGCTAAAAACATAGATACCTCCGACGTCTTTGTGTTATAAATCCTCATTTCATTATAAATTTGAAATTGGGTTTTACACATAGATTTATAGAATGATGGGTATATATCTAGGAAATTGAAAAATGTAGAGATCTATATTGGACAAGCCCTAATTTAAATTAGTACCATTTGTACCAAGCATAATCATTTCATGAATTAGTGTCTTGCTATCGTTTCCGACTATAAATGGTGCCACTTCTTTGTAAGGCTCCATATCCAAAAGCCGAGCATCCTCCAAGTCCTGTAATCAGTTGTAATTAATTAAGTAAATTAAACTAATTTTTTCATAATAATAATAAATATAACATTGTTATTTACCTCCATGTAACGATAGCACCAAGGATTGCTTGAAGAATTATTTGCCTCCACAAAGTAATATAACAACTCTCTCCCATTTGTCAGGTACACAGTAACATAGCCTGCATATTGATGAAATTTACTTCTCCAGCTGGTTGCCCTGGCAAAGCCTCAATCTTATCAGCTTCCATTAACCCTTCTTGGGAGCCAACATACAGGAGAGTATAAGCCATCCCATGATTTAGGGTTTCCAGCAGATTTTCGAGAACTTAATAAACTTGTTTAATGAGGTTGTTGAGTTTGGTAATTAGCATTGCATGATATGCTGGAGATAGAGAGGAGCAGAGACATGAAAGCAAGGAAAGCTTCATCTTTCAAGTCCTTGCTTTCAATAATTAATGCTGACTAGAATTTATAGACCTAATCTGAAACTTGGGGACTAGAATTCTTGGCGTTTGGTTGTATAAAGTAACTGATAATTAATACAGCATTGTCTCAAGAAAGAATGTCGAAGTCATATCCAGCATAGACTAATACAGAAATTAATAGTTACAAGAATATTTTTTCTGACAACGACATGAACAATGATACGAAGGATTGTAAACAGGCTGCCAAGGCCTAGAGTCCATCTGTTTGTTTTAAGTATTGTGTACAACTATTATAAACCCATTTACTTTATAATCAAAATATGTCCCATAACTTTGATGTTGTTGTTCAATATTCCTTGCACAAGAGAATTTGTGCTAGAAAGCTCGTTCAGTTAGCAAAAAAATTTAAGAGATTTTATTTTAAAGAATGGGAAATTAAAGA